>CM021104.1:151807794-151860291 GCA_007115665.2 Sequoiadendron giganteum
CAAAAAAGGTATTGAATTTATCAAAAAAGATATTGAATTTATCAAAAAAAAGAGACAAATTCTTTCCTTTTTATTATTTTTGTTATGTTAAATTTATTTTATTTAAACATAATGATATTTTTATTCCTCTTTTAGAAATGTAATAATTAAAAACTATCCACTACAAAAAAAAGGAGTCTAGTTTTAAACATAATGAAATTTTATTCCTCTTTTAGAAATGTGATAATTAAAAACTATCCACCACAAAAAAAGAGGAGTCTAGTTTTAAACATAATGAAATTTAATTCCTCTTTTAGAAATGTAATAATTAATAACTATCCACTACAAAAAGAACTAGTCTAGTTCGAATGGGTACCAAAAAAAATTTTGTCGTTCTTGAGGGCGTAGTTAGCACAACATATCCTAATGGTATGTTTACAGTCTACCTAGATAACGATATGTTGGTTTTAACGGTTGTATCGAGTAAAATGAGATATCAAACAATATGAATAGTATCGGGAGATAGAGTGAGAGTTGAATTACCTCTTTACGATTTAAGCAAAGCACATATAATATATAGATATCCTATCAAATGAAATGGTGATGATAACTTTCTACCTGCTCCTAATGAATTTTGAGGCCCATTAAATCTACAAAAAAAAACAAGATTTTAGCATTAAATAAAGGACCAAAAATATGAAAATTCGTGCTTTTGTTCACAAAATTTGTGAAAAGTGCCACCTAATTCATAGATAGAAACGCCTTCTTGTAATTTGTTACAATCTGAGGCATAGGGATAATTTCTATTACTATTGTATATCAAGATATGAATTCTAAAATAAATTTTGGCAGCCAATTTTACTTATAATATAGAAATATATATATATATATTTCTATATTATAAATATATATAGATATAATATTTTTTTTTACTAATTTAAATATAAAAAATTGATGAAAAATTATGAGAAGATTTGTGTTGTGTCAAAAAATACAAAAAAAATTGTGTCAAAAACTAGAAGAAAATATTTGCCACGTAGAGCTACAAAAAGATTTTTGCCACGTAAAACTAAACATCAAATATTGAAAGGACTTATTTATGTTCGAGGAAATTTTCGTAATACCATTTTTACTATTACAGATACACGAGGGCAAGCGGTTTCTTGGTATTTTGTAGGTGCTTGTGGATTTAAAGGTACAAAAAGACATTCACCATTTGCTGTTTGAACTGCAACAGCAAATGTTGTTCATACCTTAGTAAATCAAGGTCTTCTGAAAGAAGCAGAAGTTATGATAAGTGGCCTTGGTCTGGGGAGAGAAACAACATTACGAGCCATTTAAAAGTGTTATACAATTAAGTTATGTACGTGATGGAACTCCTATGCCACATAATGGATGTAGACCTCCCAAAAGGAGACGTGTGTAAGAATTGAATAAATTGAAAGAGAAAGAAATGATTAAATTATTTATTTCTATAATATTATGAATCAAAATAAATAACAGTCTTAATTAAGATACCAGAATTGAAGTGCGTGGAATTTAGAACAGAGAATAAGCATTTTAATTATGGTCGTTTCACTCTATCTCTGCTTCGCAAAGGTCAAGCTAATAGAATAGGCAACGCAATAAGAAGAGTTATACTCAGAGAAGTAGAAGGAACATGTATCACACATGCTTAATTTCAAAATATATCAAACGAATATTCCATGATAGTAGGTATTGAAGAATCAATACATGAAATTTTGATGAATCTGAAAGAAATTGTACTTCAAAGTGATGCGTACGGAATTCAAGAAGGATGTATCCATGTTGTTGGACCAAAAAAATTAACCCCTCAAGATATAATTTTACCACCTTCTGTGATAAAAATTGATACTACACAACATATAGCTAACATAAACAAATCAATTACCTTAGATATATCATTACAAATTGAAAAAGGTCATGGATATATTATTCCAAATCCAAATAATTACAATTCTAAGGACGAATATTTTCCTATAGATGCTTCGTTTGTCCCTATTCAAAATTTCAATTACAGTACTAACTCCTATTGGAGCAAAAATTAGATACAAGAAATTCCATTTCTTGAAATATGGACCAATGGAGGATTAGCGCCTAAAGAAGCACTTTATGAAGCACCTTAGAATTTGATTGATTTTTTCCTTCCCTTTTTGAATGCAAAGGAAGAGAACATCAATGGAACAAATAGTCTAAGCGACAATATTACTCCTTCCTTACCTATTTCGCATATATCGACTGATACGAAGAGAATCATTTTTGATGAAATGTATATTGACCAATTAAACTTCTCTACTAGGGTATATAATTGCCTCAAAAAGGACAATATAAATACAGTATCGGATCTCTCGAATTACATGCGAGAATATTTAATGAAAATCAAACATCTTGTGGAACAATTTGTCAAAGAAATATTGGAATTTATGCGAAATATTGGAATTGATTCACCGAGGAATCTGGTTTAGATTTGTCAATAAATAGTTATGTTGAATCTATCCATTCATTCCGTTCTTTTAAGTTATTATGGAGATTAATTGGAAGAAATATTTGACCATTTTTATAACAATATTAGAAAATATCTTATTCAAAAAAATATATCTAGGGAGAGACCATTTGTCTTAAAGCAACTACTCCCTAGATATATAAACAAAATATTTCCCTCCTCTCCTATATTAAGATATTCTAAATTATATCAAATTGGAAAATACCTAGAGTTAAAGATTCATCGATAGGTAAGTTGCCCCAATAGCTAGCCAAAGAGCTATTGTGGTACTGATTACGAATACTGTTGTAGCTACTGGACGCTGAAATGGATTCAAAATTGATTCACATTCTCGAAGAAAGGGACTGTCAATAGTCCTACAGGTACTGAAGCCATTAAAAGGACACCTAATAATTTATTAGGTAATGTACAAAGTATTTAAAATACGGGGAAAAAGTACCATTTGGGTAATATTTCCAAAGGAGTTGCAAATGGATTTGCTGGTTCACCAATCATTGATGGTTCTAGAATTGCTAAACCTATGGTACATGCAATAGTACCAAAAATATTTGCTAGAAAAATATATAAGAGATCATTGGGCCAAGCGCGCTCACCATAATAATTATGTTCCATGCCTTTAACTAATTTATTCCTTAATACAGGATCATTCAAGTCAGGTTTCTTTGTTACTGGGATAAGTAGATTATTATGAATCTATCCCTCGAAAGAACTGGACATGTCAATTTGGATCATCCAGCTTGAGCAAAAACTGAAATAAAAATAATGAATGATGTATCGTTAGAATAAGTACAACTAAGAAGATCTATATAAAATTAATAAATTTATTGTTTCATATGCCTAGTACCCAAGTAAGCTCACAAATTAGATCATGATCAATATGCCTTTTGGATCATCTTATTCCTTGTAATCTGTGTTCATCTCGATAGTCACAAATTTTTTTGGCATACAAGGTATTCACTTGTTACTGATCTGGCCTTTTTCCTTCTTTGGACCCCTTCTATTACTCCAATAGTTTACCCTGTTGAAATGGAAGGGAATGCATGCATTTTCATACTATGAAAAGGAAACGAAAATTAAAGTAATAAATTGGACTTGGGTATGTGCAGGATCATGATGGACCAAAAGTGGCATATGTAAGCCATTTGATGGCCCATGTGGCTGATGACTTTTTTTTAAACCAAAATTGATGAAACGAAAAGGGTTTTTAGAGGATATTCTCAGCTTCCACCAATATAAATTATGCTTTAATTTGAATTTAGTAAATAATTATTATTCATTTTCTATTAGAATTACGAATAAAGTCTTGATTGATAAGCTGATTGAAAAACATCTATAACTTTCAAATGGTATCACATTTTTTGAATCCGAAACATAAATCACATTCTATGCTTCACATAATATAGGATTAGAAAAAAAAAAATTGAAATTCATGAATTTTTGACCAAGTTAAGGTGGTTAGATAGATGAGCTTTTATATTTTTTTAAAGTTGTAATAAAAAATTCATAATTAATTATTTACTTGGGAAAAAATTATAAAAAAATATGCATCACATCAAGACATGAGTCCTTTACTTATATGTAAAATATTTGAATTTTTTTTTTATCATTTTATTGTGGTTATGGTGGTCAGACAGACACCTACTTCTTATTTTTACCCTAAAATTTAAACACTACTGCATTGAAATTTCAAATTTTCACCAAATAAATTTTATTTTTTTAAATAAAGGTCTAGTAGTTTAGAAACTACATTCAATTTTCTACAGATTCTATTTTTACATTTTTTTGAAATAATATAGATAACTTATTCAAATTTTTACATCAAGTTGTCTAACTCTGATTTTTTGTCTTTTTATTGCCACTTAAGGGCCTGTTTTTTCCATGATGATCCTGCACATACCCAATTATGATATTTTATTACTATTACTTGGATCTCACGGATCCTAATTCAGATTCAATGATAGAAATAACTCTCCTGGAACACAACAAAGTGCTCGCCTTTTACCTAGGTTCTAAACTTCCTATTTTTGGAAAGAAAATTGGGACAGAGACACATTTCATGATGAATCTTTATATGGCAGATCCTAAAATTGATCTGCACGACCTAACCAATAGTTTGGGTCACACACTCCCATAATCCATTTTCTCCATCTAAGATGAGTATCTACTTCAATTCTTTATATTAAATAAATAATACTTCAAAATTGAAAGGAGAAATCCGAGAAACCTGCTTTCTTATTTCCCTATTTTCAATAAGAAATATTCGTGGCAATGATATATCATAAAATAATAGGTTTTGAATACTAATTCAAAATGTATATTTCCTTTCTATAAAGGACCTGAAATACCTTACTTGCAGATCATTAGAAAGTGCATTAACATAAATATAGCAGTAAGAAGGGGTAATATGAAAGTGTGTAAACTATAAAAATGAGTCAAGGTAGATTGACCCACACTAACACTTCAGTGTAATAAATCTACCAAAAGAGCTCCTATTAATAGAATGGCCTCAAGCACACTGATTACAATTTTGACTACCTAATAACCAATTTGATCCCAGGGCAAAGAATAATCAGTTACACCAAAAGATACAGTTAATACAACTAGAATTACACATGTAACGCAAGTCAATTCATGAGGTTTTTTGAATCCACCTATTAAATAGACGTGAAATACATGTAAGATCATGATTAAAACCTTCATACTTTCTAACCATTGATGGACCGATTAAATTATCCAATTGAAGTTCACTTCAGTCATTATGTATTGAATAGAGGTAAAAGCTTCTAGAATGGTAGGACGATCGTAAAAAGTCATAGCAAAACCGGTAGCTACTTGTAGCAAAAAAGAAGTCAGTTTGATTCCCCCTAGGAAATAAAATATATTCATATGAGGAACATATTTACTAGTCATATCATCCGCAATCACCTAAATCTTGAGATGATCTTCGAACCAATTGTATACTTTATTGAGATAGGTAAACTCAAATTCCCCCTTTGAAAACCGTAAATGAAAATTTTCTTTCACATGACTTAAACAAGAACACCTAAATAAATTTTTGAACAAAGTACATGGTTTGTAAAATACCAAAATATTTGATATCTCATTTATTTGTACAAAGGAAGAGGATTCACAATAATCCATTATTTCCTACAATAAGAAGAAAAATAAACTTGATCGTGATAATGCTCAAATTTCAAGTTGGCTCATTGTTATGCAAAATAAATTGCTATAGGCCTTTTGAATGATATTTTATCCTATTCATGATATAAATCACCTACAAAACAATTAGTATGGATGATCAATAGGAATTATATTGCCGAGATCTAAATAGATGAGTAAATCTAAGCCTAAGATTTTCGTTTCACCCCAATGATTTTTTGAATACTCAAAAGGTTTTATCGGTTATAACCTTTCCATTTCATTCTTACTTACTTAATGAAATAGACTAACTAAAGAAAAAGAAATACTATCTCATTCTTTAGTCAGCATCAGTATAAAAAGGAAGAGAGATCCCTTAATTTATTATCATAGTTTTTTCAATTATTAAGAAGCTTGGTCGTGAGGTCTCAAAAACAGGCATAAACCATAGTTCAGATTTTCTTGAATATATTACCTCGTGCTCCAAATATTAACTATTAGAGCAACATTTAATGAGGTAGAAGGATCGTATTTTTTTTATGAAGACAACAGACTGGTTTTATGTACTAGAATAGAGATCAATTTTAACAAGTCACACACCCATAGTTTTGAAAATCCTTAGATAAAAGTAATTACACGGTCAAACTACCAAAATGTAATAACCTAAAAATGAAAGCTATTCAAAAAAAATTATTTCTTAATTCTTTTTCTTTTAGATGAACTCGGGATCTAGGCAGATTTTTTTAGTTTTTCTAGCCCCAAGTAACTGGAATTTTGTCTAATAAAATGGAAGAATTATAAATCTCTAGAATAATGCTTAAGAATACTGCAAATAGAGCCATTGCAATACCCATAAAAGGAGTAGTTCCCCATCCGGGAGAAACTTTACCAGATTCTATATTAAGTGGTTTTAAATAATTTCCTACAATAGTTTGTATTGGTCTGGTTTTGGAAGTATCATCAATGGTCTATGTAGCCATAAAAACAATAGTATTTGTTGAGATCTAATTAACTTTGTATACTATTATGCATATATACATATATAGGATTACCTACCAATGGAAGCTTCAACCTTAGTCACTATCTCCATATCTTGTTTACTTGTTAGTTTTACTGGTTATGCCCTATACACCGCCTTTGGGTAAACTTCTGAACAACTTTGAGATCCTTTTGAAGAGCATGAGTATTAGTTGAAAAAAAATGACCTTCCTGATGGGGAAGGTAACTTTTTTATTATAAGTAAGAAGGAGGATTTGAAAAATAAATTATTTTCCCCCTCTATCTGGAAGTTTGGGGGGTTCTCAAAAGAAAATAGAAAAAAAAAATGATCCCTAAGGTCGACACCAAAAGGAATGTATAAACCAATTCTTCCATAGATTCGATCATAGTTTACAATTAATAGAGATAGATTTTGTACTAATTACAAAATTTTCCATAAAAAAGTGGAATCAAAAGATTTTAATTCCTGAGATTCAAAATCTCAATATTGCATTAGCGAATGGAGAAATACCATATTATACCACTTGTCTTTTAGTAGTTGGATCTCCCAATTTTCGGAATGCCCCAAATTCTACTTGAGCATCCAAGTCCGGATCAATACCAACATAAACATCTTGAAATAGAGTTCTAGCACCACGCCAAATATGTCCAAAAAAGAAAAGAAGAGCAAATGTAGCATGTCCAAAAGTAAACCAACCCCTTGGGCTACTCCGAAAAACACCATCCGATTTCAAAGTAGCACGATCTAACTCAAAAATTTCACCTAATTGGGCACGTCTAGCATATTTTTGACTATAGAAGGATCACCAAAACGAACTCCATCAAGTTCACCACCATAGAACTTAACAGTTACACCTACTTGTTCCACACTATATTTGGATTCTTCTCTCCTAAAAGGAACATCAACTTTCATAATTCCTTCTTCATCTACTAAAACGACTGGGAATGTTTCGGAAAAGGTAGGCATACGACGTACAAAAACCTCATATCCTTTTTTATCTTTGAAAATAGGGTGTCCTGACAAACCAAAAGAAATTCCATCTCCATTTTCCATTGTACCCACCCAAAATAACCCCCCTTTAGCTAGATTATTCCCAATGTAATCATAAAAAGCAAGTTTTTTAGGAATTTCTGACCAAGCTTCACATAGACTTAGATTTTTAGCTAGATCGGCACGAACCCATCAATCTATTTCTTGTTGGAAGTATCCCTAATCCCATTGGTAATGAGTAGGACCAAATAATTTGATCGGAGTAGTTGCAGAACCATACCACATTGTTCTGGTCACAATGAAAGCTGCAAAAGACACAACAACAATTATGCTGGATTGGACAGTTTCAATATTCTCCATACGTAATCCTTTGTATAAATATTGGGAAGGATGAACATTGAGATGGAATAGATCTACTAATATACCTAATATACTTGCTGCAATATGATGAGAATCTATTCCTCCTAGAACAAAAGGATCAAAGCCTTCAGCTCCCCATGTCGGATTTACAGTTATTTTTCTAGTTAGTACATAAGGATCAAACACCCATATTCCAGGGCCATAGAAACCAGTTACATGAAATGCTCTAAATCCGAAACAAGCTGCTCTTGAGAGGAATAAATGAATTCCAAAAATATTAGGAAAATCTAAAGAAGGTTTTCTTGTACGGGAATCACATAATATGTCTAGATCCCAATATACACAATGCTAGATAGTTGTTTAAAAGCACAAGCTAGAAAACACAATATGTGCCCCGACCACACCTTCATAACTCCAAATACCTAGATTAGATAGAGTTTCTCCGGTTATACTCCATCCACCCCATGAATCCTATATTCATAAATGAGTCTTAAAAGGTATAACGAACATACCTTGTCTCCACATTGGATCAAGAATAGGATTGGATGGATCGAAGACTACTAACTCATAAAGAGCCATTGAACCAGCCCATCCAGAAACTAGAGTTTTATGCATTATATGCATAGAGATTAACTAGCCAGGATCATTCAACATGACGGTATGGAAATGATACCAATGCAAACCCATGAAAATACCCATTTATTAGAAAAACTAGACACTATGTAACTTTCTCGCATTAGAGAAGATTATGCTATGGAGTTAGACCTTTGTCTCGAAGACGAACATCTATTAATAGAAGAGTTTCAAAAAATAGAATTTTGAAGCGGATATATTTTATCATTTATATGTACCAATATGCAATGTGGAAATTGGTCCCATTTGTTTTGTATCAAACAAAGTAAAGTAATAAATTACTTTACAGAAGACCTAATGAATTAGGTATTTTATGAAGAAAGGCACGCCCGCTTATTTGGTCCTATCACTCATTTGATCTTATAATCTATCTTTGTAATTGAGAAAAAGACTATTTAATATACTTTTGATATAATAATGAACAACTTACCCTCTTTTTTCATGCCTTTGGTGGGCTTGTTTTTTCTAGCAATTACAATGGTTTTTCTTTATTTCTATATTCAAAATGAAAAAATTCTATGAATATGATAAATATATATATACCTATATATATTTATTTTGTCTAATATAGGATAAAACCTTACTAAATAGATCTAAATAGATATTTCTCTTTATTTAGATCTATCCATATATGATAAATAAAAATCTACCAATAGAATGTAAATGTATATGGTATAATATGTAGAATACATAGAATATAGACCCGTGTGTGAAAGAATAAATCTTTCTTACTTATGCTTCAAAATATGTGTATATAGACATTTCAATATAGAGATTGATATTTTTATTTGACTCATACAATGGAGTATCATTTTGATAATCAATAAGTTAAGGATAAAATTTCCATGTTAAAAAAAAGCATAGACAAAAAAAGATCATGGGAAAAGAAGAATAATAAAATCATTATAGATCTATACTATTAAAAAAAAATGCTTAGATGTATATGGCTAGTTTATTAATATAGCCAATTTATGAGAATGACTTCGGGGTGGGAGTGAAATTTTTTTCAATCCCTAAAATTAAATAGGATGTAATTTTTTATGAATCGTCAATCCAAATGGCTCTAGATAGAATGCATAATAGGGTCTCGAAAAATAAGCAATTTTTATTTTTTCTTGTCTCCTCTTTTTGGGTTCAGTAGGATTTTTTGTGGTTGGAATTTCAAGTTACCTCGGTGGAACTTGATACCCTTATTGCCATCTCAGTAAATACTTTTTGTTCCACAAGGAATTGTGATGTGTTTTTATGGGATTGCAGGTCTATTTATTAGCTCTTATTTGTGGTGAACTATTTTGTGCAATGTGGGTAGTGGCTATAATAAGTTTGATGAAAAAGAAGGAATTGTATGCCTTTTTTGTTGGGGATTTCCCGGAAGAAATCACTGTATTTTCTTCCAATTTCTTATCAAAGATATTCAAGCGATCAAAATGGAAGTTCAAGAAGGTATTTTAACTCGTCGTGTTCTTTATATGCAAATAAAGGGCCAACACGATATCCCCTTAACTTGTACTAAAGAAAATTTGACCCTACATGAAATGGAACAGAAAGTTGCTCAATTAGCCAGTTTTTTGCGCATATCCATTGAAGGATTTTGAAATGGGGGGAAATTCCTCTTTTATAATATACAAATGGATAGATCTCATATTAGTATATACCATAAAAATTTTGACATAACATTTGTTTGGAGGGGAAGTATAGTCAGTTTATTTACACCAACATGAAATGTTACTTATAGAAGCATACTAGTATTCTTCGATAGTTCGCACACACTTTATATCATTCTTTATCTATTAGATAGGGACAAAAGGTCTAATAAATATGGATATAACATCATAAAAGAATACAATGAAGTAAATTCCTCTAGTTTTTTTAACCTTTTTTAAATATGTGCCCAAAATTATTTGATCTCCTATATGTACCAAAGAGTACAAATTTGGTATTATTAAACTTAAACTTCAATTTATTTGCCACTCAAATTGGAGTTTTTCTTGCATGTTGCAGACCTTCACAACAAAGGATTTGGTGAGAATTTATATTGTTTATAATTAAAGCATCTATCCTTTGATTTATTTCTTATTTCGGTTTAGTTACCACCAAAGGGGTTTGACTTAGGCAAACCCTTATTTCCTAACCCCAACATTTTCTTGGCATTTGCATGTATTTTTTAGGTTTGTATCTAGATTTGGTGAGGTACAAAGTGTTGGAGAAAGTACAAAAATTCCACTTAAGTAACATCAAAGAATCAAACCCTAGATGGAGCAAAAAGACAAGTTGTAGGCCATTTTTAGGAGTTTCAAACACAAACTATTACAAAGGAAGGAACTACCAGTTGGGACCCATAAAATAGAACCCTAAATCCTTGAAAAGCATCAAGAGGACTAGGTTGCCACTATTGGAAACCTTGTCCCTATCCTAAGTTTTAAAAAGGGTTTTTATATTTTTGGGCACCCTTTTCCCCAAAACCTGGCCTAACAAAATTTTCTGACAAAAGGACTAGGTCGCCCAACTTGGCATAAGTGTCCCTCTTCCAATTTCATACATTTTCTAGAATATTTAAGGACCTCTCATCTGCAACATCATATTTCAAGGTGCATAAGTTCTTATCCTTCCCATTTGCTTTTTGTATTGCATCTATTTAGGTCATTTTAGATTAATCTGCATTATTTTAGATTTACTTTGTTTACATTTCATATATTATATTAGTATCATTTCATTTTTTTCGTTTCTAGCCACACATCACACATACACACACATCACTAACTTAGTCAATCAACCCTCTCTTTGAATGCAACTTCCAAAAATCCAATAACCACCAAGTGGAAAGAGTGCCATTCCCACACACCAAAAGCTCCTAGGGTGAAAAACCCTAAGGGCCTAGTAGAGGGAATCCTCTTGCCCTAGGTCCAGTGTTATATTTTTGGTGGTTCACTTCCAACACACATTGCCACTATTGTTCAAACATCAATATTACCCCTTATTGAATGGTTAATTCAAGGCTTCATCCTTTACTTTTGGTAAGGTAAATTTTATCTGTGTTGTTTTAGATACTCGTGAATGAAACGTGGAGAAAAGAAGATTATACCATTTTAACTTGTTTATCAAAATAAAATAAGATAATCAAAACTCATTTAGTCTTCCATCAAGGACACCCTAATTGTCTCTGATAAGAAGATCTAGGGTTGGGATAGGATCAAAGTAATGCCCTAGGGTTTTTTCTTTCGATCTTACTTCTAGACTTTTTTCTTAGGTAGGTTTGTTTTTCTAATCTTATTTCTAGACTTTTCTTGGGTGGTGAGAGATCATTGTTTAAGTGTCTCTTCTATACAGGTATCTTCATGTATTTGTTATTTCATTTGTTTAGGTCAATGGCACTCTCATGTGTAACTTGTGTGACTCCTATTTTTTCAGTCGTGTAATATAAGTTTTGGCAACCATGAGCCACATATTTTCCATACCCAATATATGGCATTGGCCAAATGACCACTACCTACATCGCCCAAGAGTTGTAGATTCATCAAGTATGGTGACTATTATGCAATCAATCCTATTTATTTTCTTCATTTATCTACGGATTTATACAGATGCACATCCCATTCCTCTGTCTACATAGTGTGAGGCTCAAAGGGAGGTCAAAGGAGGCAATAGGACTCCAACTTAGGCCTGTGCAATTCTTATATTCAAACTCTTTCTGGATGGCCCGTCAGGGATCCACAATGAGGCAACTACCTAAAAGAGTTAAGCTTCAAAAAAAAATTATCATACAAGATAGTATATTAGGTTCAAGTTTTATTCATTTAACTTGCATGTGGCTTAAACTTTTACTATAGCATTTTCTCTTATACTGAATCCATAACTAAACTCAACTGCAAAGAAGAAGGGACATAGCTAGAATGTGAGTGTCCTTTTTAGCAATTTTAAGGGGAAAAGTATTGTTATATGAGTTTTCTCAATGACCATGTTTAAATATAGAAATAATTACACAACATAATACTACTTCTACATTTGACCTTTTTGTCCTGAAGTAAAATGCATTGTCTATTATTAACTAATAAATACTAACTAGGTAGAACCTATGTATTCTAACATAGAATAAATTGAATCATGTATGCATTCAATAGAATTATTGAAAACTATTTTACATTATGACAACATGAATATATTTAAAAGAAATAGTATGAAAATCTCACTTATGAAAGAATTTTCAATATAGCAAGAAAACCTTGACAATGAATACTTTCATGCATCCTTTTCCCTTTCAGGTTTCTTTCCTCAACTATCAAAACAAAATGGTATAACCATTTTCATTTAATTTTGTAGTAAGGAAAATAGATTATGTCTAAAACTTAAAATTCTTATTTCAAGGCAATGTGACAAACTTATAGTTTAATATCCTACTTAAATAATGCATTCTTGTAGTGAATTATGCATTTTATTCCAAATAATAAAGACTAATATATTGATATTTCACCCATTGAATGATATATCCCATTTTCTAAGCATACATTATATATTTTCTTTTAATTACAAAAACTAAGAAGCTTTAATTTTATTTTTTTATTTCTCATTGCACAAAATATAGAATTCAAGTATACAAGGAAACATAGGGAACAACCACAATAGAATGATGAAAAAACACATGTTTCAAACAACATTTATTTACTTTATACACTCATTGGAATGATGAAAAAAAATACTCTTTGGAACTCTTAAACAACAACTACATACACCAAATATAATAGTGTGATAAGGAGGAATATTTTATTTACATATACACTACCATGGATATTTGCACATATCTAGTACAAAATCTATATAACTAAAATAGAGACACATTTATTGTTTTACATCAACCTTTCAATACAATAACATAAATCTCAACAAGGTGTATTTCTTTGAAGGTAACACTAATACTGGTAAAAAAAGAACGTAGTTATTTTCAAGTTGTGGGTTCTTCAACCTGTAAACTACACAATACATAAAACTTTTTCCATAGGCCATGGGTGCTCACCCCCCAGCTTTTGGTTGGAAAACCAACCACCCCCGAGCAAGGAGGCACCTTGGGAACCAGGTATATTCATGCAATCCAAATATATTTAACACACCAAATACTCATAGAACATTTACACACCCACCCAAGGGAAATTTCCAATAACAAAAAGTTCATTATGAACCCAAAATGGGGAATGGGGGGTGGACTACGCACTCCATTTTTGTGACTCAAAAATAAACACCCTCGATAACCATCACAAGTTTCAACCCTTCATTATCAACCTTTCCTTCATATTTTGTTATCCACCCAAGTCACCCTTAACATTTCACAAGACATATGGCTACTCATACCCCTCTTTTAACCTCTCCTTTCTAAGGAGGAATAACATGTCCCCATGTAGGTTCCTACTCCAACCATTCCCATATTGGTATGCTCTATCCAAATTTGGGTGATCCTATCCCACTACAACCCTTTTTTCCAATAATATACATAGAAAAAAGGAAGCATTTCAAAACACATAAATACATGTACATAACTTAAAAATTTAATACATAAGAAAAAAAAGGATGTGGTGAACCTACCTCAATCCAAGATTTAGAAGAAAGTGATGAGTGTGAGAAAAAATCCTCATACACATTTTCTCTCCAATCTCTCAAGACAAATCCAAGAGCTCTCCACAAAAATTACAACTCCCAAAAAATAAAGAATGCAAAAAATGAGAACCCCCAAAACCCTTGTTCTTGGTTTCTATATAGGAATTCAAGTTTTAATTCCTTTGAATGGGGGAGTGTCACTTGACACTCATAAATTCACTCTGCCAAGCACATTCACCTATGTATTCTCACACATGTGTGAGATCTTGGGAGACTTCCAAGACAACATGGAGAAGTGGGAATGGAAAGAGACTAGTCCCCATCCCACTTCTAAAGACCTTATTTTCTTCAAACCTCTTTAATGCCCCAAAAAGGGTACCCAATCATGAAATTGATTCAAAATTCTAAGTTATAAATGTATCTACCCATAGGTACTTGACCTAGGGACCTTTAACCCATAAAAACATTTTAAAAACATAACTTTTCAACCCCCAAAAAGTTCCCTAAAGGTCAAATCCGAGTTTGTACACTTGGGTGGACAACTCACCATCTAGATGGATTTACATGGCAATAAAAAATAACTTACAAACATTTACAAATAACATTAAAAATAAAATACATTACATAATTTAACTATAGTCCCCTGATATAATGCCCCGCCACGTAACCCTAGAGGAAGTTGCAATTAACTACTCAAATGTAGAATTTTTTTTATTTTTCTTTAAGTAAAATTAATATGCAAGATCGCTACACATTGCCAACAACCCCTAAGGTTATGAAACTGAGTTTCTCCTAATAACCCACAGACAACTTAAACAAGAATTAAAACCATAAAATTTATTTACTAAAGAAATCAAGAACACATACGTTCCATAGAAGATAAACTACTTCATAAAAGTAAAAGATATCATGGACAACATATATTAATAATTAAACAATAAGATTACATCTCTCATTCCCTGAAGGAGGTAAATCCAATAAGCATGATTACAATTTACAAGTTTCGACCTCGATAAAAAATGAGGGGTAATAAATTACAAGAGCAACTGAAATGAATAAAGCATAAAAAGTAACCGGATCGCATGAGCTCTCCAACTAGAAATCTCATCCACATGAACAAGAAGAAAATCCAATGGAGTAAGGTGCACACCACCCAACCAAGTGGTAACTGAAGGCCCACCCCCTGTGCTAGGAGATAGTAACAAGGAATCCTAGCCAAGGCCATCTACCTCTAGACACATGATAACACGTAACTGAACCAAACTGACACAACCAATCACATGTACCGTGTAAGAACAAAAAAAGTAAAACACTAGTACAACACTAGTACAATTCTAACATGGTCACATTGCTTCCTGATACGAAATAGATCAAGTATGTTAATAAAACCATACACATAGAATCAAATATCAACTGTTGTCCTAGATAGAGTGTCATCGCACAGCTCATCACTCAATTCAACTACCTCTGAAGGTTACCCAGTATTACCTTTTGTGATCTCTGGCCCCTAACGGGAGCCATTCTTCTACTTGACATCAGACATTCAAACCAATTACCAAGGGAGCCCAAGTGCATACAAAATAGATAAAACAGACACTCCAACTCTAGGAGGAAACATGAATGAAACTCACTCCAAACCTTGGAGGCAACAATTTCACATAATCCACTCTTTCCACAAGAGGCACAAATCATCCCCGTTCATGATAATTGGGTTACTCACTCACAAGGCACCATGCACTACTCAAGGGAAATATAGTGGTTGACATCACAAAATGACAATCCCCCATCCTCTAAGGATCCTTTGGAAAACTTACATATTATTGACTCTCACTTAACCCATTTCCCCAAACATGAACACAATAGAAATAATCACGAAAGCGATTGCGAGGAGATATCTAATTTTGGATATACTAAATCCATTTCCCTCTAAAATTCATTTCACAGTAAAGAAACAAATTCCCTAACAAAATAATTAAATAAATAATCCATTTCCCTTCTAATTATTGAGAAGGGAAAACTAAATTTAATAAACAATTCAAAACCATGATTACTTTTATAAACCACATAAATCCACTGCCCTTAATAAAATTCACTAGTTTGTTGCCTCAGTTAGACTAATCTAACTGTATCTCTTCCAGAACAATGATGAAATTTAAACTCAATATTTAATTCCCCAATAGCTTTTAAATAATCATAAAATAAACATTTACTCATGCAATTCAGAACATATCCTTTTAAAATGACTTTATGTCCCTTGAAAAATAAATCTTCTCTTAAAAGACGACTAATCTTGCTACTAAAACATATTACTTTTAGATCCAAAGAATATCATTTTAAACTAAATAACTGTTCCTTCTACTTGAAATAACCATTTTAAAAATAATTAACTCATCTTAATAAACATGTTATTTAAAATCAAAATTATTGTTTTCATCAAAATATATCCTTTTAAAACGACTTCATTAATTCGACTATAACATATTAATTTAAAATTCTCCAATTAAATCATCCCTTGAAATATTCAAAATTTTCTCAATTACATTAAAATATTCTATTTATAAAATCAACATTTTAATATGTATATATTTACATATATATATTAAAATTTAAAATCTCAACTAGAAAAATATATATATATACAATTATTTAATATATATTAATATTTTAATATTGTAAGATATAATATAAAATATTATTATTAATATTTTAATATTATAAAATATAATGTATAAAATATTATATATATATTAAAGAATAAATTAATGAGAGACATTGGGAATTGTGTTGTGGACTTAGGAAAGTGTGCCATTGTTAAGGGTTGGGGTGGCTGCATTAACCACAACCGACCCACCATTGGTGTGGGAGCGGCTATGTTTAACACATACGACACACAAAGAAGTGAGTGGCGGCTGTGTTAACCATAGTCGAACCCACTATAGTGGGCGACAACTGTGTTTAACACAGTCGTCCCACTCACTGTGGGTGGCCGCGTGGCGGTATGCTAGGTGTGGATCCCCATAGAGCCTCCCATGGGGGCGGTTGTGGGTTGAGCCCCCAGCAACCCCAAAAAAATTGGGTTTTTAAATTTTTATTTTTTTAAACTTTTTTCTACAGTTTTTTAAATTTTTTTAAAGAAAAAACCTACGGATTTAATTGGCCCAAAAACCAAATTTAAAAGGGTTTCATTTTATTTTAAGGAAAAATTTAATAGCATAACATAAAGGCAAAATATATATAAAGTAGTTTATATATATATATATATATACATATATATACATATATATATATATGTATATATATATATATATGTATATGTATGTATATATATATATATATGTATATGTATGTATATATATATATGTATATATCTCTTTTTTTTAATACTGATTTAAGATTTTCAAAAACTAATTGAGCAAATAATTTTCAAAAAGATAATTTGTAGTCAAGAACACAAGTTTTTTCTTGAAGAATTTTATTTTGAACAGAGGTTTTGTTTGAATTTCAAATAGTTTTTCACATGGGTTTCTCTTCATCACAAATTTAACAAAGTTTAAATATATAATCTATTTATTTTTAAACTAGAATATTAATCTATGAATCTTTAAAAAAAAAAAGAAATCAATTTAACAATTAGAAAAAACCTTGATCCAAAAGCTTGAGAGGTTGATAAAAAAGCTGCAAATCCTTCTCCTTAGATTTCGGCTCCTTCCCAGCAAATCAATAGACTTCTCCACAATTCCAATCCAAAAACCAACAAAACAACAACTATGTTCTTCCTTCCTCTTCTTTTTCTCCAATTTTCATCCTCTCCCCAAAAACTCCATGACAATCCATCCTCCAAAATATCCAAAAATATCTCATTAATAGAAGAAAAGAAAAATATCTATTCAACCACCATAATCAATTTTCAAAAATAGAAAAAAAAACATATCTTAATTTCTTTTTGCATTCAAATTTTCAAATAAAATGCAAATTAAAACATTTTTCTAATTTTCCAATTTCAAACAAAATATTCATTCATTTCAAAATGAATAACTAAATTCAATTCAACACCATTAATTTAATTAATCAATAAAATCAATCTAATCCAAGGTTAAATTATTTTATTAATTATATTAAATTAATCAATAAATTAAATAATATTTCTAACATTATAAACAGATTGATTTAAATCAACAACTTAACTACATAGGACATTTATTTAACTTTCTCTAACTTGCAATTTTAAATAGAATCAAGACAAATAAAATAATATAAAAACAACTGAACCTGACTTAAAGCCGATGACATACTATGACCAGGGTAATGAATTGGCATGGAAAAACCTAGGTACTATCTCCCAATCAAATTTTGTTGGGTAATGGACACGCTCAAACCTGTGAAACCAGGTAGAGTCGATGCCCTGTACCTATCAATCTGCAAACAAAGAGTGTATCCACATGCATATATATGTCATAATTAAAATACACAGTGAAGAGGAAATATTAGAATCGTAGGGCACTCGCAAGTGAGTGATGCAATCCTATCCCCTTCACCAATATAGTATTACCAACTGATGAATCTAACATCAATAATATAATCAAAGGCATAAAACATCATTAATTCGCATATCATATATGCTAATCTAAAGCATGCCATAATGATAACATCAAAATAAAATACCATCACATCAAAATATCACATTTACATCACTTAACATATAGCAATCTAATAGTAATCAAGTACCATAGTCAAATTATTAACATAAATAAAGCATACATGAGAATAAAATTGTTCGATCAAAAGAGCAAAACGGAGGGGTATTACACCCCATATGGACTATAGTTTTCTTTCACTAGCTAATTTACTCAGGGTTCCTAGAGGTTGCCTCCAATTTCCATTGGCCATGCAAACTGAACCTAGACACTTGATGCACATGTTAATCCATCCAATAAATCATATTTCAAAATAATTGAATAGCCATATAATATACACAAGTTTCCGTTCAAATAAATCATATATCAAACAATTGAATCACTATTTCATATACTCAAGTTTCATAATTTCACATAGCATATATATCTCATATTATAATTGAAAAAATCACTAATCACATATCATCCCCAATTCCTTTTACCTTACTTTCAAATTGTAACGTGGTTGATTCACATCACATATTTCATTTTTTCATCATTTCTAAATTCAAATTGAACAACCACAGTAACTAGCATAAATTTAGGTCAACCATCACAATAAGCTAACTAAGCATGTAGCATAATCATAATCAAGTCATCATAAGATCTCAAATGTATAAACATCATAATCAAATCATCAAAATAACTCAAATGTTTAAAATATCATGTCCTAAATGGCATCACCAGACATAGTCAGTAATACTAAAACTCAAAATAGTATAAGCAATAAATGTATCATAGAGGTGGACTTCACACCACTGCTCTGTGCATTTCATTCCAAAATTCTACTACAACCATCCATCAAATGTTCATCAAATATTTGAGTAATTTATAATATAAACAATAAACATGTGTTTTACATTTGTTTTAAAACTTTGTTTAAAAGTTGTTTGTAATGCCCCGCCATGCAACCCTAGAGGAATTTTCAATTCGCTACAAAAGTGTACTAATTTTTATTTTTTAATTAAAGTGCATTATACATGCATGTTCACCTATAATTGACAACCTCCCCTAAGGCTACGTAACCGAGATTACTTACTTCCTATTCACATACATCATCTAAATTACATTGCAATAAACATCTCAAGTAATGACATACATCTAACATAAGTAAATACAAGATAGAGTAGATTAACCATCACATAATTCCATTACATAAACCATTACAAGATTACAATCCTCATTCCCAAAATGAGTAAAAATACATAAGTATAATAATTACAAGATCCACCTCATAACAACAAGAGGGGTAAATACAACTGATACAAAAAGAATTAAAATAGAACAAGGAGAGAGTAACAATATCTACAAGCCATCCAATTGGATGTCTCACTTCCACGAACTGAAGAACAATGGGGGACCCAATGGTTTTGGTGCATGTTCCACCCTACCTAGTGGTACCCGAAGGTCCACCCCCCACGCTAGGAGATAGTAAAAATACAACATGGACAAGATATCTACTACCTCTAACCAAAGGCTGACTAACAAAACTAACTGACTCAACCTTACATATGCACAATATAAACCTAACACTAACATAGTTACATTGCTTCCAGACATAATAAAATCAAGTGTGCTTAAGAAATCATACATACAACATAAAAACAAGGTTATCCTAGATAGAGTGTCATCGCAAGGTGCATCATGAGATCTCCTCTGGGCATCCTTCATAGGCTCTGGTAATCCTGGTGACCTCAACCGAATCCCGACCCTCATACTCACTCAAGTGGAATCAACTACCTCTCATATGGACAAGCTAGTTGACCTTGCCATTCCATGCCTTCTCACTCACCCCAAGTCAAACCAAGCCCTTGTGTTTGCGAGTGAGGTTAATTTTATCTTGGTTAATGTGAATGCATCCTAGTAATCTAAGTACTTTACTTTAATTATCACTTCTTAAAAACACTTTTGAAGGTTACCCGATTTACCTCTTTGTGCTCCGACCCCTAACAAAAGCCACTCTTCTAATGGATAACTCACTACTCAAATCTAGACTCCAAGGGTGACTCAAGTGTCATAGAACTGAATAACTCAGTCTCTCCTAATCTAGGAGATGATAAATAAGAATCTCACTCCAACACATGGAGGAAAACAACTCAAATTAATCTACCCAAGGAATAATGAATATCGACTAACATGGGAATGACCCACATACACTAGAAGAATTTACAATAATTGCACAATTCACCTTTTCCCAAAGCATCCACTTAAAAAGGGAAATAACATACTAATGCATTGATGAAGAAAATATAGTATGTTCGGCTACATTAAATCCATATTCCTACTTAAAGCATCTCGCAGAAAATTTAATCTAATAACCATACAAATATTCATCAACTAAATAAATCCCCCTTTTAAATAAACATATATCACCACTTAATAAAAATGCATAAACAAAACATTTCACTTAATTCACTGTCCATCTACTTGCATGTTTTAAAAGTATTAACAGAATATATTAAGAATAATATCCATACTTTCATATTTGATTTGACATTCTAACTAATAAAAATAAATAAAATCTTCTATAATATTCATGTTAAACCTCTGTTTTACAATAATTACAAGGCTGAGACAAAAGAACTAAAATTTAGTAACCTGTTCACACTCAGACATTAATTTCCCCATTTATAGATAAAATTTCTTTTATATTAAATATTATATTTAAAAATTTAATATGCCAAAAGTATACATCATTTTAAATAAATATATATAAAACATTATACATAAATAAATAAATTATAAACAAAACATAATTAAAAATAAATAAAAATTAAAAAAATTAAAACAAACAAGGAAGTATAATGGCTGGACTGGCTTGTACTGGCTGACCAAAAGCAGTACCCATGCCTGACACCGACTGTACACTGTACAGCGGCTGGCGTACCTTCGTCGTCACTGGTTGTACAGTGTATAATAGCTGACACTAAGTAAGGGAGGTCGCAGCTCCCATGGGGAGTGCATCCCCCCAAAAGGTGGGTGCACTGCCCATGGCAAAAGCAACCATCCCATAGGGATACGTACGACGGTGGGGGTTTGACCTCCCCATCCGTCCACTTTAACTTTATTAATTAATTAATTTTTTTAATTGAAACACAGATACCAAAAGGTACATCCGCCATTAACATAGTGCGGATTTCAAAAAAAAGAATTTCGACAGAATCCCAGGAGTCAAAATCAAAGGTTAAAATATTTATATATATATATTATATATATATATATATATATATATATTATATGCAATTACATATAATATATATAAGTTAATATATATAAATATATAAAAATTTACCAGAATCTCCATAATAGGTATAATAGAGAAATTGTAAAAAAAACTAGAATATGAAAAATTCTTCTTATTTTCTAGAATTTCTTTCGACATTTAAAAGGGTTTAATTTTAAGTCCCTACAATTTAATCTTACAGATTTTAGAAAATAATACAAAGAATTTGTACAGAACTAATTTTTGTTTGATTTCCAATGTAATTTTCTACAGGGTTTGAGTTTGCAAAACAAATCTGATTGTTTTCAAACTAAATTTTCCACAATAAATTCTAAATGTTTGAGAACAATTAAAATTGAAATTCAAACAATTGATCTACAATTTTGTATACTAATTAATCTCCTAAAGTAATTTTATCAAAATTTTCTCAACCATTAAATTAAAAATTGAAATAAACATGAAGTATAAAACCTGGAAGGTGATGCTACAGAAGATGATGAAATATTTCTTGATAGAAGCCTCCTCCAAGATTTTCTTTAAAAGTGCAACCAATTCCAATTCCAAAAACCAAAATTTGATTCAAACCCTACTTGTGCAATTTCTTCAAAATTTCCCAAATTCCTTTGAAAATAATAATCCTTCCCAAAACTTTTTTTTTTTAAAAAAAATTGAAACATGCATTCATATTAAAACTAAAATATCTAATCTAACCCTAATTTCCTTTTGCATGCAAAGTGAAAATAGATATTTTGTAATACCCCTCCGTTTTGATTCTTGTTCAAGTTGTTTTATGCTATGTTTGGTTGCAATTACTTTGATACTGGATACATTTTGTTATGATGTTTTGATCATTACTATTGAGTGACAAATCTTATTGTGGGATGTAGTTATCGGATTATTGTTTCACATGCATTATGGATTAATGATGTTGTAGAGTTAACATAAGATGTTATTATGAGATTCCTGGATTATGATGGAAGTGTTAGTTTCGATGAGTGTATTGGTGAAGAGGATGGTTTCACATCACTCACTTGCGAGCGCCCTGCAAATCCGTAATTCCTTCTTCACGGTGTGTATTATATGCTGGATATATTGTATGATGTTGTTTACTTGGTTGCAGGATTGCAAGTACATGACATCGACTCCACCTGGTTTCACAGGTTTGAGCCTGTCAATCCAACGGTTAAGTTGAACGGGAGATAGTAGATAGGTAACATGTGTCAAGTTTACACCCTAGCCTTAGTGTGTCGTCAGTTGTGTGTGTCGAGTCATTGTATGGTCTTGCTTTGATGTTATTTAATTCTAAAGAATTATTGATTTGGAAATAGATATTTAGAATAATTGCATTTAAATCATGTTGATGATTATTTAATTTAAATAATGCAATGTGGATAAAAGTTTATATTTAAATTATTTAATTAATTAAATTTAATCCAAGGGGGTTGAGTTTAGTTATTAAATAATTAAATTAACTAATTAAACGTGATGCAAGAGAGTGAAAGGAAATAAAAGAATTAAAATTTAATTTAGAATTTAATTTCAACGTGTGGGAATTAAATTAGAAATTGTAATTAAATGTTTATTTGGGAAATTGGTTGCAACTTTGGAAATTAATTTATTATTTGAAATTGCATTTTAAATTGAAAGTGGGTTTTCCAAAAGTGAAATTGAAATTGAAATTGAAAGTGAAATTAAAATTTGAAATTGAAATTGAAATTGAAATTGAAATTTGAAATTCAAATTCAAATTCAAATTGAAATATCTAATTTGCATGTAATGTGAATTAGGGTTCTAAATATTGAAATTGAAATATCTAATTTGCTTGTAATGTGAATTAGGGTTGAATTAGGTATTTTTTTGATTTATAAAAAATACATGTTTTAATTTTAGAGGGGAAAGTTTTTAGAAAAATACATTTTTACTGCAGGGAAGAAATTTTGGAAAAATTGCACAAGGGGTTGAAGAAACTTTGATTGTAGAATTGATTGAAGGAAATATTGTTTGAATTTGTTGGATTTTGGATTGGATTCATTGGAGGATTAAAGAAAATTCAGGAAATCTTTGGAGGAGGCTTGCATCAGAAATTCATCTCTTCCTGTAGCTTCTTTTACCAGGTTTTCCTCTTTGTGTTTTATTGTTCTTGATTGTTTTTTTTAAATAGTAATGATTAAAGATTTGTTTGTTAAATCTATTTTAGAAAACAAACTTGATATTAGAAGAAAATAATTAAATAAATTTACAGCCTTTGCTTGTGAAAATTCTTGAGTGAAAATTGTGAAAACCTTAGTTGAATTTAAATTATTTGGAGAAATTGATTTTGTTGTTATTGAAATCAAACATAGAGATTGAACAATGCATTTAGAATGTTTTTAGAAAATGAATCCCTCTGTTTATTATTAAAAATCAGATTTTAAAGCCTGCAGTATAGTTTTATTTTTCATGGTAAAATGGTCTGATTGCGTCGCCTATAACTTTACGTTCACAAACTGGGTTTTCAAGACATTTAAAGCGTTTTTTCATTTTGAAATTTTTTTACCCCTGTCCAAAAGTCGTAAATATCGAGATCGTATTTTTTGAGTTATGCTTAAAACGTGAGACTGCTATTAAGTTATTTTTCCCATGGCTGTTCTGAACATAAAATAATAATAAATTGATATTTATAAATATTAATATTTTATGTATTGTTATTATAATATTAAAATATTATTTAATAATATTTTATATTATAATTTATAATATTAAAGTATTATATTTATTTATATTATTTTTAAATAAAATTTGTATATTAGATTAGTGGAATTAAAATTATAAACATATGAGAAATTATTGTTATTTTAAAATGGCTTGTTAAAGTTTAATTGAAAGAGTTAAATATTTGATTTAAAGAATGTAATATATTATTGAATAGAGATTTAAAATTGGATTGATTAGTGTATATGGAAAATGGATAGAGAAACAATATGTTATTATATTAAAGTGATTGAATGTGTTAAATAGAAAATTGAATGAGATGTAAGATTTGGTTAGGAAATGGAAAAAGTTTACTTGCATGGATTTGTGTCGATTTAAAAGTAAATTAAGAAGTTGTTTTATTGATGAGGCAATCAATTATATTATTTATTAATTTATATTTAGATTAATTGAATCATTGTGATTGGATTATGAAAGAGATATGGATTTAGTATATCCAAAAGTAGTTTCTTCCTCATGATTATCTTAAAGGATTTAATTCTCTGTATTCAGTAAAGGGAAGTAAGTTTAATTGTTTTAGATTTCCAATAATAAAAAGGGAAATAGAGGTTATGATTATTCTAGATGATCTAGTTATCGTGTCTTTGACTTTGTCAACACTACCTATTGAATGAGCATGGATTTAGGAAATCCAAATATTAGATTTGATTGATGACTTGAATGCTTTTGTTGCTATGTCGTCAAGTTGCATTGTTGGTTTTGGGATTTAGTGTTAGTCCTAAATTATAAGTCTTCTAGAAGAACTTAGAGGATAAGGGTTGTTGAATCTTTATGCCATGCAGTTGTTTTCCCTTGGGTAGTGCATGTTCAGTTTTACCCAGTTTTCACGAACGGGGATGTTTGCACCTCCTTGGTTTAGGAGCGGATTATGGGATCCGTGTCTCCTTGTATGGAGTGACCTTGTTATGTGGTTTCATCTTGTTACCTCCTATGAAAGGACTGGACTATGTGTTGTTGCCTCCAAGATATTTGGAGTGAGATATTTTGTACCTCCTGTGAAAGGAGTGGACTATGTGTTGTTTCCTCCAAGATGTTTGGAGTGAGTTTCTATTATTTGTATCCTCCTTGTGTTGGAGTGGATTATGATGCCTAGTTGCTATGCACTTGTGGTTCCCTTGGTGGATTGTTTGGGTGTGTGTTGTCGAATAGAAGAGTGGCTTCTGTTAGGCACCAGAGCCGAAAGAAGTAAACTGGATAACCTTCAGGAGTGATTTAAAAAACTGATAATTAAAATAATGTACTTAGAATATTAGAACTAACTTCTCACTAATCAAGATAATTTAATCCTCACTCATAGACACAAGGGCTTGTTTAGACTTGGGATGAGTGAGAAGGCCTGGAATGGCAAGATCAACTATCTAGTTCTTACGAGAGGTAGTTGATTCCACATGAGTGAGTATGAGTGCTAGGATTCGATTGAGGCCACCAGGATTACTTGTGCCGGAGCCTATGAAGAATGCCCAGAGGAGATCTCATGACAAACCTTCCGATGACACTCTATCTATGACAATTGTTGTTAATTATTTTATGTGTATGGGTATTTGAACATACTTGATCTACTTTATGTCTAGAAGCAATGTGACCTATGTAGTGATGTTGGAGTTGTACTTGTATTGTACTTGATTTGTACATGTATTGTATTTGATTTGTACTTTTATTATACTTGAGTTGTACTTGATTCGTACTTGTTAATTCATTTGGTTGGTTATAACAGTATGAGTCAGTTTGAGTCTGCCTTTGGTTAGAGGTAGTAGATCTTTGTCCATGTTACTTTGTTATTATCTCCTAGCATGGGGGGTGGGCCTTCGGGTACCACATTGGTTGGGTGGAACATGCACCAAAACCATTGGGTCCCCATCGATCTTCGGTACTTGGTGGCGAGACATCAAGATGGACAACTTGCAGTTCTTGTTGTATTATGTTGCATTGTAATATTTTAACTTGTATAAGTTATTTTATCCCTCTTATGTTTATGAGGTGGAATTTTTTAATTGTAATCTTTTGTACTATTGCCTCATTCTGGGAATGAGTGATGTATCTATTGGATTAAGATAATATTTATGAGATTGTATCTTGGTTGATTATTTTTTTATGTTATGTGGTATTCTTATGATGTATGATGTTTATTTCATAAAGTTCATAAGGCTATGGTTATATGTTATATGTATGTGTGGGTTTAAGTAATCCTAACCTTGTAGCCTTAGAGGTTGTTGTTAATTAGTAAGTGAATGTGTATGTTAAATGCACTTTATAAAAAAAAAATTGGTTCGCTTATGATTTTAATTGCAACTTCCTTTAAGGTTATTTGGCAGGGCATTACATATTTATTTCCTTTTCCCATTTTTGAAAACCCCAAATTGATTTTCAAATGCAATTTCATTATTCTTTCAATCCTTTTAATTTAATTTAATTAAATTTAATGCAATAACTTAATTAATTAATTTTAATTATTTAATAATTAAATTCAACCTTTTTTAAGATTAATTTAATTAATTAAATAAATTAAAATTTAATTAATACAATTTCATTATCAACATATATACTTCATCAAAGCATAGATTTCACTTAATGTTAAAATAAACTCTACTTTCAACAATACAATAATTCTATCATAATGATTAAATAATAAAGCATCTAATAAAATCATAAAACATTAAACCAAGTAGACACGACTCACAAAATAGAACGAACGACACACTAAGGCTAGGGCGTAGACCTGACACATGTTACCTAGTTACTATCTCCCTTTCAACTTAACCATTGGATCAACACGCTCAGACCTGTGAAACCAGGTGGCGTCGATGTCATATTTCTGCAACCTGCAACCAAGTAAAGAACATAATACAATATGTCTAGTATATAATACACACCATGAAGAAGAAATCACGGATTCGTAGGGCACTCGCAAGTGAGTGATGCGAACCATCCTCTTCACCAATACATTCATCCAAGACTGATATTACATCATAATCAAAAATCACGTAATACAATATCTCAAGCTAATTCTACTAACATCTATAATCCATAATGCATGTGAAACAATAGTCAGATAATCCACATCTCACAATAATCAATGTCTCTCAACAATGGTGATCAAAACACAAACAACAAGGTGTGTCCAGTATAACAGTAGCTGCATTTCAAACATAGCGTAAAGAAAACACACAAAAAGCAAAACAAAGGAGTATTACATTGTTTTAAAAATTTAAAATTTAGTGGTGTTAGGATACACAATCCAAATGGAGTCATCAAGATGAGTCGATGTGTCCATTTTCTAGTTCTATGGGTCACATATAGATCTACTTGAAGCATCATGCAGACTCACATAATCCCTTTAAAAGCAAGACATTGATTGACATCAAGGCCAAGGGGCCAATAACTTTATGTTGCAAATGACTTAATAAAATGACTAATGATACCAGGAACTCTAAGGCCCCTCCATTTTGCTCTTTGATCGGACCGTGTTCTGTTTGCTTATGTTGTACTTTCTATTTGTACTTTGGTTTAGAACTCAATTGTTGTTTAATCACTATCTATAAAGTGAGGTGATTGTGATATCTTGTTGTGATGGTATTTGATCTTGATGTTATCATTATGTCATGATTTGGATTAGCATAGTGGATAATTGAATTAATGATGTTAGATTCGTCAGTTAGTTATACTGTATTGGTGAAGGGGATGAATCGCATCACTTGCTTGCGAGCACCTTGCAATTCTGAGATTTCCTCTTCACGGTGTGTTTTAATTTTAACATATATATGCATGTGGATATACTCTGTGTTCATAGGTTGACAGGTATAGGACATTGACTCCACCTAGTTTCACAGGTTTGAGCGTGTCCAATGCCCAACGGTATTCGATTGGGAGATAGTAGCTAGGTTTTCTGTGCCAAGTCATCACCCTAGTCCTAGTATGCTGTCAGATGTTAGTCGGGTTGTGCTGTGAATATTGCTCCCTCTCTTTGTTTATTTAATTGCAAGTTTAAAAAAGGGTAATCATATGGTTGTATGCATTTAATTGTGAAATTGAAATTGTACTGGTATTATGTTAAAAACGTAATTTATTTTATTAATTAATTTAATTTAATTAATAAATAATTTAATTATGGATTAGATTTATTTATTAATTAATTAAATTGATTGTGTGGAAATTGGATAAGTTCATTTTGAAATTTATGAATTTTATTATGTGAAATTAAAAAAAAAAAGAAAAATGAGTTAAAAGTCAAATTTGAAAGTTGAATTGAAAAAATTGTAAAATGGGATATCTTGCATTTTCTCTTTTCAGTAATTTATGAGGGTTGTTGTATGGATATTCTATTGGGAATTTGGATTATTATTAAATTTTCTTTCACAATTTTTGATCATGGAGTTTTGGAGAAAATTGAAAGATAGGAGGAAGATTTTGTTCATTTTTGTGGGTTTTGGATTGAAGCTGTGAAAATTTGTGGGGTTGAAGTTGGAATCGAGGCAGGAATCTAAGCACTAGTTGGATCCTCTCCAACTCAAAACACTAGGTTCATGCTGGTTCTTTTTAAATTTAGTTGCTTTGGAAATTTTAATTGTATATTTGGTTGAAAATCATGTAGAAAAGTATTTGAAATCGATTGTATGATTGCAAGGAAACTCAATTAGATTCTTGTTTTCAAATTGGGAATAAAGTCTCTGTTTAGCAATGGATTGCTTCAAATTAAAAATGAGATTTATGATTGTTTATGGTTGCTTCTATTTTAATTCTATTTCAATTTGTGTTGCAATTTAGTTATGGAAATATATATATATTTACACATATATATATCTCTTTTTTTTTAAATAGTTCAAAAGGGGGGTGCTGTTAAATATTTTGGGAAAAAAAAAAAACTAGTTGGAAATACCCAATTCGGATTAAAATCTATAGGCTATTTGTTTTTTTGGTTTTAAAAAAACAAAAAAAAAACATTGTTGGGGAGGTCACTAGGGGCTCGACCCCCACCGCGCCCCATGTGAGGCGGGTGGAGGGAGCCATGCCCAGCGCACTCCCCACCTCCACCATCCGCCACCACCTCCCTTACATGGCTGCCACCAGACCCGGGGATGGCTATGTTAACACAGTCTTCGCCCACCAAGTGGGGTGACTGTGTTAACACAGTCGCCACTCTTGGTAGGGGTCAGTTGTGTTACACACAGCTGCTACCCCACGCATACATGCATGCACCCTATGTAAAAAAAAATGCTGCCACCTGTTGTAAGTCACGGCCAGTATCCTTAGCATGTGGAACAAGGCAACCACCCAACCTTTAGGGTTGGCACGTGGTTCGAAGATGCTTATGGATGTGGGTTTTGTTTTTATAGAAAGGGGTTTTTTTTTTTAATAAAATAATAATTTATTATTATATTTCAATAATATTATAATATTAATATTTATTATATTGATATTTAATATTATAATATTATATTCTTATGCAAATTATTCAAGTGATTATATCCATTTTAAAAGTTGATTTATTGAAGGCATGATGTAAGATTAATTGAAGAAATTAAATTTGATGTTCTTAAACAAATTGTTGAATTTATTTTCAAATATTATTTTTTTGGAAAGACAAATTAGATTTGAAGATTTCATGTCTGAATAACAAGGCCCTTGGCCTTAAAATGATTTATACTTGCAAGGACGTGTTTAATATTGTAATTACTTGATGTTTCTTTTTACAAAGGGGATATTGTTATCTTAAAATGAAATATTTGAATTGAAGGTGTAAATGTTATTTTATTGTTAATTATGAACAATTAGGAAATTAAATATCGAGTCTTAATTTAAAAGACGTGTGTTAATTCAAATTATTAAATTTAATAGAGTACTGAATGTGATGAGGAAATGGGTTTAGTGAACCCAAAGTAGAATTTAAATTATCATCCCCTTGCTCACCTTGATTGTGAATATTCCCTTTGTGTTCTTGTTTGGGAAATGGGTCAAGTGCTTTAAATCTATAAGTCTTCCAAAAGACCCTAAAGGTTGGGGGTTGTCGTCTTCTGATGTTGACTATTTGTTTATTCCCTTGGGTAGTGAATAAGAAGTTATTTGTTATTACCTGGATTCTATGAATGGGAATGTATTGTACCTCCTGAGAAAGGAGTGGATTATGTTATTGTGCCTCCTTGTCAGGAGTGGTTTTGTTATTGTTGTTACCTCTAGTGTTTGGAGATGGGTTTATCTTATGTCGCCTCCTGAGAAAGGAGTGGACATGTTATCTTGGTTGTTGCACTTTGTTACCCTTGGTGTTTGGATGGTATGTGTGTTGTCAAGTAGAAGAGTGGCTTTTGTAGGGGCCAGAGCCCAGAAGAGGTAAACTGGGTAACTTATGGAGGTGGTCTAATCAAGTGATAATTAAAACAAAACTTAGAATATTAGGTGGTACTTCTCACTAATCAAGATAATTATGCCTCACTCATAGACACAAGGGCTTGTTTAGACTTGGGATGGGTGGGAAGGCATGGAATGGCAAGATCATCTATCTTGTTTGTATGAGAGATATGTGATCCTGCATTAGTAAGTATGAGGGCCGGGGATCGGTATAGGCCATAAGGATAACCCATTATGGGGGTCGGAGCCTAGGAAGATCCGTAGTGGGCAACTCATGACAAGCTATGTGATGACACTCTGTCTAGGACAACAGTTGGTACTTGTTTAGGGTATGGTTTCCTTAATATACCTGATGTGACCATAGTTGGTATTCAATTATTATGTGTATGGTCCTCTTAACATACTTCTTCTACTTTATTTCTGGAAGCAAGGTGGCCATGTAGAGTTGTACTTATGTGGTACTTGTGATGCTCTTGAGTTGTACTTATGTGATCGGTGGATTTAGTTTGGTTCAGTTGTGTTAGTTTGTGTCTAGTGGTAGATGGTCTTGGTTCGGGTTCCAAATGGAAGTATTGTCCACAAGAACATATGCAATCAATCTCTTCGGATGTACATATGCAATTAATCCGCCGTACTAAAACCACACTTTCTTCAAGGAAAGACATTCTCGAAGATATGTGAAAAATTGATTAAAAATATAGAAATCAATAAAAAGAAAGCACATGCCATGTGCCATACTTTCTACCATTTTTTAGTATCAAGCGATCAATTTAAACATTTTTCTCACTTTTTATTAGAAGAGTAACCTAATTTTGAATATTTTAAAGATTTCCCAAGTACATATGACATTAATCTATAGTATCACATACACATTTTGTTCAATGAAAGACTATATGGTGGATATAGGGAAATCAATAAAAATATTTAGAATTAAATGAAAGGTAGAGTACTTCAGGGCATGTACTTCAGATGTACATATGGCATTAATCTGTGGTACCACAACCATATTTTCTTTAATGAAATAAAAACTAGTAGATATGTAGAAGTCGATGAAAATATTGAGAGTTAAATGGAAATTAAAGTACTTCAAAGCATTAAAAAGAGAAATAAATGACTTGTTGTAGGTTAATCATTATCAATGTCCAGTAATAAGTCACAATAAATTTCACTCGCTTATGATCAAAACTATATGTTGATAATTACTATTAGTTTTAAAAGCCATAGTTTTATATTGAATGAAGAAAAAAGGATTTACAAGAATGGAGACACAAAAAGTATTTTAATTTAAGTAGTTGGAGGCTAAAGTACATACTATATAGCCATCCTAGGGAAAAATCCACTAACTATTACAAAAAACTAGTCATAAAATACATATTACAAGAACTATTACATTATACAATAAAATATAGACACAATTCACTACTAAAAAAGTATGTAACAGTAGCAAAGGCCCTCAATTGGGTGTTTGAGAAAAAGGTGAATTCAATTTAACAAAGTAACAATAGAGAAGAAAAGGGAATCATCCAAACTTTCCTCCAAAACTCCAGACTCTTTAATGATTCATTTTTTCGTACCACATAGCAGACCACATCTCATATTAACAAGGGCAAGAGCCCACATTATAGAAGCATTCAATTCCACTTTATATAAGATTCCACCAACAGTTGTTAACCCACTTTAAAAATTGTAATACCTAGTGCCAACTCCAATGAAGAAATAAAATTAATGAAAGGCTAGAAATAACGTATTGCCAATGTCTTCACCAAATCTTTATCGAGAAAAATGTACATGCAATTAGACAAGAAATATAAAGTTACTTCAGAATGTAGATCACGAGGGTTTTTCTCAAGCCATTCCCTACCCATAATTATTCTTATAGCATCCTAAACCTACACACAAGGAATTGTAAAAAACATACCCACCTTTTCTCTGTCGTATACATCATCGATTCTTTTCTCCTAAAAACATTTGGGTAGAATGACATGCCATGAAGAATCCATCTCACAATTAAATTGAGAAAAGAGAAGAAAGAAACAAAACCCAAATATATTATAAATGATATGAAGAACATCAAGTTGGTGAAGAATATATAGAAGTTAGAATGAATACAATCACATCAAATACTCAACACTTAACATTTAATTCACCACTTGATGTGACAATATTATTCTGAAAAAAATGAGTCATAAATGTCAACCATTTTTTTTTTAAATCTAATGGTTCTAGAATTATTCAGAAGGTTTGAATTCACAAGTCTAGAGCTTTAGACATTTTCTTCCAGAATGAATCTATAGTCATCCATCTTGCAATAATTGTTGATCTTTGATGAACTTAGCGCTAACCATTGATTCCTTTTAGACCATTAACCATGAGCTGAAGTTAGGTCCCACAGAGGAAAGATCTCATAATCTTGCATTACCACATAAAACTAATGATATCACCTTCTTAGTAGTGTGGGCCTGCAGGAGTCGCTTGATAGTTAATCACCAATCTCAACCATTGATTTTTCGTGAGCAAATATTTGTCACCCGACTTTGATAATCCATGGAACTGGTAATCGTCTAGGCCGAGGGGTCGATCACAATGATGACTCCAAAGGCTTAAGTCATAACTTAAGAAACCTTCAATTATTTGTAGCCAGTCAAGAATAAAATATTATTTTTGAGTTCATGACTATAAGTGATTTAATGAGTAATAAAATTTCAACCATTTATTTTTGGAAATCTAATGGTTCTAGTGTTATTCTGGAGGCTTGAATTCACAAGTCTAGTGCTTTAGATATTTGCTTCAAGAATGAAACTACAATCATCGAACGATCATGGGTTATATTGATGTGTGTTGACATGTAGCTTCAAACATAATGAATATGTTGAAACTTGTCCCCAATCTTGACACATTATGAAGGAATTTGGATTTATGGAAAATTGGTCCTAGAATAGAACAATATGTAGATCCAGACACTTTATGAAGGAATTTGGATGAATGGAAAATTGGTCCCAGAATAGAACAATATGTAGCATTTGATATTTTTTCCATCCATGCTATGGTTTATTATTGGCATACCAATTTATTTCACCAACTTATCAGTCACACTTTCAGCCAACTTATCAACACAACTAAATTTAAGTATTTGTAACTAAAAGTCAATTCTGGTCAAACATATAATATAGTAAGATTCATTCTAACTAAATTAGATAATTCCACAAATTTATCAACTAAAATTCTTGGCTAAGAATATATGGAGCACTACTTTGAGTCCAATTTACCAAAAAAATAAAATTATTTGAAAAACTTGAAGTTTCAATAACTCCTGCTAATGCAAATAAGTGTAGTTTTCAAATATATATATATATTAATAGTTTAATTTATTTATATTTATATTTTCTATTTTTACTAAAAGTAGGTTATGGACACAAAATATTAGGTTGATTGCCATGCCAAGGAAACATACTAAAACTTATTTAAAAAAATTGAAAAAAATATGATGCACTAGATAAAGGAATCTATTTAAAGATGGTATAAATTTTTTCCATTTTAGATAAATATTTAATATTAAAGTTGATGTCGGATGGAAACAACTATTTTTTAATTCATGCACATTTTAATATTTATTGAAGAATATTTATTTATCAAAATTGGGAAAAAATACATCCATGCACTAAAGTTTCAATTTATAAATACACACACAAAATTTCAAAGAAAAAAAATAAAATTTACTATTGAAAGTTTGACGTCCCACGCAACTTCATTTTTCAACATTTTATCAGCAAATAAATTATAGTGTTAATTTATTAAAAACTATTTTAATACCAACATAAAATATACTAAAAAATACACATTATAATAGTTTACATCATTTCAAATTTCAAAACATATATGCCACTTTTTAGTGATTCAAGTTTAAAAATTGGATCAGTGTGGGTCATTTCCTTTAAAGTGTGACACAACTTTGTGTTTTTACCCTCTATTGGTTTGAGATTATGTTTAATTCACCAATGTTTTTTTTTATTCATTTGAAAATAGCTTTAATTCACCAATGAAAATATATTTTTTGGTTTGGAAACATTTTTGAATCACCCAAAAATATATTTTATATGTTTGTGCATAGCTTTAATTCACCAATAGAAATATCTTGTTGGTTTGAAAACATGTTTAATTCACCAATAGAAATATTTTATTGGTTTGAAAATAGGTTTTAATCGCTAATGAAAATATTTTATTGGTTTTAAAAAGAATGCAATTCACTAGGATTTTCCATAGACTTCTAGAGATTACAAAAGTTTCACCAATTGCAGTTATTCTTTTCATCAAAAACAAAAATAATTGCCAATAAAATTAATATTTTATTAGGAAGTATACAATATTTTCAAGGATTTTACACCTTCACCAAAAGGGGGGGGGTTGGTTCTTAATTTTATCCCTGCTATTGTTATATGCATTTTTTTATTTCATATGATGGATGCATTATGATGTTTTATGTATTTTATATGATTATGTGATGATTCTATATGTTATTATGCATTATAGATGCCTAATGTATTTTTTATACTTATACACTTAATCGTTATGATGTTATGGTTGTATTATGATTATTATGCGATGATTATGGATGCAATGATATATGCAATGCTATGTATGATTTCTATTCATGTTATGAAAATTTAATGTATTTGCAACATGATGTATGGTTTTCATGTTATGTAAATTTTATTTATATAAAACATGATGTATGCTTAAGTAATTATGTATTCAAGATGATATGATATGATTATGACATGCAGTGCCTATGTGGATACATAAATGATTCCTATAATGAAATTCTATCAGCATTTTGTATTTTCTTATGCAATATGGATGAACTAATATGTTTATGATGATGCCTACATGCTTCTAACATGATTATGTATGCATAATATTTTTGTATGGCACAAGACACCATCAAGATGTGGATAGAAGAAATGTTAGTGTGGAGTTAGTGGAGACAAAGAAAGATTGATATTTTGAAGACGATATGCAAGGCTATGCATGTAATCATCATTTGGAATTATAATTTTGAAAAATGGACAATAAACACCATGGTATGACATAGACCAAGGTGTGCAAACTTATCCACTTGTAAAAAAGATAGATAACAAACAAGGAATTCCATGACTCATACTAGGAAAACCGTTTCACCGGTATTTTTCCTAAAGAAAACCACAAAAATAATTTAAAGAAAATAAAGTCATGAGACATAATCACTCCTATAAATCCTTCTTGTAACATCCCTAAGGTGGCTAATAACATGACTAAAAATAAAATAAAAAAATAAAAGATAAACTGGACCAAAAAATACAACAACCATTTAGATTGGTTTCCAATATTTGTTTGCTAATAGGATTTGATGAGATTTATTGACTAATTGATTGATGAGTTGATGGATTGACAATGTCTAGTTTTAGGAGAGGAAACATGTCATATAAGACGTCTAGTTTGGTTTCAATCATTCAACCACTTTTATAAGGAAAATAATGACAATGTCTAATTGCAAGAAGGACACATCCTATATAAGACAAATGGTAGGATCCGGTCTAGTTTTAAGAAACCAGGTAAGTCATATAAGAAGTTGATTCTAGTTTCAAAAATCCCACCTCTTATATAAGATCATTGATTTAATTTTGTTATGTTTGATTGATTAGGCAATTGACCGATTTGGTTTGAATACTATTTGAATAATTAGTTTGTTGATTCATGATTTGATTAAGACTTAGATAGTTACTTGTGTGTGATCAAAGTGTCTGATTGACTATGCTATGAATAATGATTGACTTAAAAACCCTAAAGGATTGACTTAGTACATCAGGGATTTCACAAAGATGGCCTTTCCTACATAGCAATGCACAAATACATTATAGTTCAACTTTATGTGACCATAGATAATTTTATTATTCATGATGATTGAATTTATTTGACAAACCCTAAATGACTGAATTAGTATGTCAGGAGCTCATCAATTGATGGACTTGCCTATATTATACATAGTGGAAATCTAGTTTGATGAAAGTTGACCAACATGACTTGACATCGAATTTGTTTTTGAGATGGGATCAAATTATTGGGGGTGGGATCAAATAATCCTTATTATGGATGGATATGGAAGGTGAATACATGTGAAATATCAATTATTATAGGCTATGGGAAGGACAACAAAATGTTATTATGGATGATGTGAGAAAGTGTGGAGGTGAATTTTTTATGAGCAAGGGAAAAAAACCAAATAGAATGATAGTAGATGATGGAAACAAGACCAACTATGCATGGTGCTTGTTCACCTTCTAGAGTTGAAAGCTAATATGCACCAGACCCATATCCTACCATTACAATGTATGTACCCAACTAATTAAGCTCGAATTCGGATGACCATGTTGGACAAAGGGATATAATCTAAATGAAGGGTGTGAATGATGGATGAATAGGGTGACTAATGTGGCAAATGAAGGGAGCTAGGGTATGATTCATATTGTGAAAACTACATGGGCCATCAGGATTCATATGAAAAGAATTTTGGGTGACCACTAAGTTATAGTACATTAAGGGGTCGTCATCAAAGATCCATCGAAGAACATCACCAAGGGAGATGGAGTGATATGATGGATGTGAATATATGGATGGATTTAATAGAGTGTATGGATTCAGTGAATGTGATGAGGATGGAGACTTTGGATCAATGAGATTTTTTGTTGACATTTTGATTTGATAGATGGACCATGTTATTTTTTATGAAGAGGCATAATTGGATATCAATTTTTTCTTACTTTCATTCTTGGCTTTTATTTTTATCTTCTATTGTCCCAATATCTTTTGATTTTGACTAGAGGAATTTTCTTGATTTTTCTTTCTTTGTATTCTTTCTTTTGATTCTAGATCTCCTTTTGAAGAAGAAACTTTCTCTTTTCATTCTTGAGCTTTATCCTTGTTATTTTCTTGAGGTGCTATTTGTTGGTCCATATTTATGAGGTGGGGGGGTATGAGTGAGATGGATGATTTGAATGAAGTGGATGAGATTGATGAGATAGGTGAGGTGACAAGAATGTGAGGTTCATTAAAGAGAATGGTGATAAACTCAATGGATTCTTTGGGACTAGCCTTTTTGGAATTGTTAACATCAAAAGAAGCTTGCAAACCCTTAACGAGTTGGGAAGAAGGCTTAGTAGATGCAACAATAGGGGATGCATACCCTAACCCAGAATGGTCAAAATGGAAAGATGATGGGTCACAAGATGGAGTGGAAGGAAAATAGTAATGAGATGAAGATGGAAGATCTTGAATAGGATCATGAGCATATATGGAAAAGATAGAGGTGTCATCGAGATCCTAAAATGTGTCAATCTAGACAGAACTATCTATTTGCTTATTTTCACAAATATTTGAAGTGAACTTAAAATCGTTCTTGCAAGCCTAGATATCATTAACAGTATTAACATTTTCACATATGGATGAATTCTTAGCACAAAATTAATTGTCCATACAATAGTCTCCACATCCCATGTCATGGATTTGGATCTTGGTTTTAGAAGGTGCATTGAACGAAGTAGACAATTTCACCATGGAAGATGGATTAGTGTAATCTGATCAGATGGATGAATCTTCTTGATTAATAGGCACTTGAAATTCAGTAATCCCTCGCAAATTATTAAATTATTATAAAGGATCAAGATCACTAGTTATTGTGGTTTCAATGCCAATTTGGGGAAACTTTTAAGCATTGATGGTCTGTGGATAAGATGAAATTCATAGAATGAATCCATGGTCACTTAAGAGGATGTTATAGGGGAGATCCAGGTCAAATAATTGGAATGTGGTATCCAATATAGTGGGCCCAACTCTGATAGGTAGTAATATAACACCCTTGGAAGAGAGTGATGCATCATCATAGGCCTTTATGATAATGGTCTTTGAGGAATCCACACAAGTGTCAAAGAAACCTAATGTCATAACCAATTATTGTACAAAAAATCAAGCTCCACCATCTACCATGACTCATCTAATTTATTTTTTATCAATGTAGACTTCTAGGTGCAAAGGGTCATTGTGGTTCGATTTTTGTGATGATAACTCTTGGTTAGGAAAGGTGACCTCATGAGTGTTGGATAATTATCCAACCATTTTATAGAATCAGTTGACATCAAGGTCGGTAGGCATAAAACTGTATTGCAACACTTTCTTAAGAATAGCTTTGTGTTTGGGAGATATGAAAACTAACTCAAGGATAGATATCTAAGTAGGTGTCCTCCCCAGGTTCTCTAAGAGGTGATATTGGGATATTTGTTGTTGTTTAGGGGGAGCACCTTGTACGGTCACCTTGGTTCATCACATTATGCAAACACATTCTAGTGGCTTCTTGATGGTAATGTTATTAGCATGGTTATCCAAGACTCAAATATTATTTATAGTATAGTCATAGGCAACATGGATGAAGTTAGCTTGATCATTGGTATTTATAACTAAATTGGAGACTTTCCCTATCCCATGATCATGCAAAGGATTCATAAAAATGGTATGGTAACTATTGGAGGCCAGTTGTTGGTTATTTACCTTTATGATGTCATTTTTAACGAGGTCTTGGATTATGTATCATAATGCTTTACCTTATGAATTTGGGGGACCTTAGACTACAAAATTTGTTTCTAGATAGATTCAACTGGTTCCCATAAGGGAGTGTATTTTCAGTTTGGTGGGAAATTTATTTGAGGTGCATGTCCTTGGTTGTTTTGGATGGTGTTTTTTGTTTTCTCAAGGACATGTGGTGAATAATTTGATGCATTAGGTCCTCTAAGGACAATTGTGGGATGAATTTGGTTTATTTCCTTTGTGTCTAAAACTCCATAATTTTTATTGTGAGCCCAATACTTGTTTTTTTCATTTAAGGTACATTGGGTGTTCTATTTTTTGTTGAGAGTTTTAAGTTCCCCTTTTACAATCAATTTATTTTTGAGGGTAATGCCTTTCTCCAAAATTTTATTGAATATAGTGCAATAATGGAATTGTAATTGGTATTTTAGTTTTGTGACCAAGTTTTTAATGAATATGAAAGCCCTTTGTTTCTCAAGTATCTCAAAATAACATCAACTAGCCAAAATTCTCCATCTTTGAAAAAACGATATAAATGAATCATCTTTCTCTTGTTTTGTATGACACTTGATGTGGCTATGGTCACTTAATTTAAATGTTATAAGAAAAATGTGTCACAAATTTATCGGCTAGTTTATTCTACATTCATATGCTTGTAGGTAAGTGGGAATACCATTTGAGTGTTTGTCTTGTGAGACTCCTTGGGAATAATCTCATGAGGTGTGTATGTTCAGATGCGATGTCTATGCATGCCATGCTAAATTCTCACATGCTAAATTGGGCTCCCCTTTCCTCCATACTTGGTAAAATTTGGAGTAACATAATTGTGAGGAAATGGAGGCATGTATATGCTCTTGTCAAAATGGTATGGACATAATTCTCATGTTGAATAATTTTTTTTTTATTGGTATTTGCATAATGTCAACTTGTCTTTGTAGTGTAAGAATTTGATTTTTCAGGACATCAAATTAATTCAATGTTGTGTCCATTGTGTTTGCAACTGCATTATGATATGGTCCCATGTTTGAGTCTAGCAATCCAATATTTTGGGTGGATCAATTGGTGTTGGTCCCAAATGTGTGTGTCAGGTTTTTGTTTTGAATGTTATGAGTGAAGGACATAATTTGATTTGGTATGTCCATAGTCAAAATTGGAATATGGTTAATGTGTGGAGGATTCGTATTAAATTACATTTATAGTGGGCTTGAACTTGTTTGACAATGTGGATTTTGAGTACTGTATTCTTGAAAATATTCCCTTGTGTGTTGTTCTATAAGAGAATACTTGTAAAAGGACCTTGTGATGATGTATCAGTTTTTAATTTCAAATTGGTATTTGGTGTGGTGTTTGTCTATGGCTTACGTCCACTGATGTAAACCTTTGACAGTTTTTTCTTTGACTTGTTTTTACCCATTAAAATGGGATTGGACGATGAAGCACCTATAGAATTATATGATGTGCCAAATGGCTTAAATATTGTACTAGGGGTTTGTGTCATAGCTTGTGATCCTTTTGTTCCAAATAGTGGAGCCACATTGCCCATTGTGGTACTTTGTGATGTCCCACCTAATGGAATGGTAGAATGTATTTGTGGGATAGTTTTACTAGGAATAGATGCATTGTGTCCTCGGTTTTGTGTAGTCTGATTGATTGATGTTTCAACTAGTGTGTTAACATCAAAACCATGAGGTTTTTTAACTCCACTTTGTAATATTTTTTTTAGGAATCATTGTGGGTGTTGTGCTACCATCTCATCTGAAAACCATGCCACACTACGATCTTGAGTTGTTGCCTCAATCTCTTCTTTAGTTAGAGCTATTCAGATGTCTTTTATTGTGAAAATTTCTAAAGGATTAGGAAATGATGATTATGCCATAGGACTAAGTATACAACTATGCTATGTTTTTTGGGTTTTCCAATGTATAATAAATTCCAAATGACGATGCACTTATGGCCAAGATTAAGGTACGAAGTGACAATAAATGAAGCTGAGATGTGGTAATGTCACTATGGTCCAAAATCTATGGTGTGACTAAGATTAAAGTATGCAAATGTGATTTTATGATGAAGGTTATGGTATGACCAAAGTTATGATGTGAAGACTAAGCACTTTTATGGACCTAAGAAGAGACTACTAAATAAAATAAGATAGTCCAAAGAACTAAATCTAATTATCAAGACCTTAAAAAGGACAAAGACTAAAGTGATGATGATTGAAAAAGTGGATGCCAAACTAGACTCATGAGTTTAAAGGACCAACTCAAATGAAAAAGATTAATTCATAAAGTGACAAGGTCAAGATAACCTAAATTTATGAAAATGATCTAATCAAAAGTCTAATAAGCCTCCTAGTCTAGATTCTACAAAAGTGTATGCAACTAATGAGTGACCCAAGATTCTAATTAAGGTGTATGCAACTAATGAAACAGTAACCTTAATGAAATTGAATAAAATGAATGATCTGAAATGATAAATTTTGTTATCTAATGAGATTATTACAATCAGGAATTGATCCAAAATAGGACCACACTAGAATTTTCTATCAACTAGGAAATGTGGTTCATGGTCTATTAAATGTGTTTTATTGTCTTGCATATGTGGTGCATAAGTTTCAAAAAAAGTGGTGCTCTATTTTCTTTATTTCGGTTTACAGTTCGGAAGATGAGGTGAATAGTGTGTTTATCCCTAGTTTGAATGTTTTGGATTGATTTGTCATCTTGGGTTTTTGTGAAATGTGATTTCAAACACAATAAACAATTTGAAAACAAGTCTTTGCTATTGAGTGATTTATTTTTTGAGTGTTATGTGTATGTTCAAGGTTTATTCATGTTGAAAATGAAGGTAACTTTGTAGCTTAGAACTTTTAAAATATGTGACTATAAATATAATTAAGTATTGTTTGTGAGAATTATTTGTGTATGATTAATCTATCTAGATAAATTTTATCATTTATAGAAATAGACACAAGATTGTAGAAGAATGATAAAACATAGAAGTGACACAACATATAAGTGCTTATATTATTTAACCTTACAATAATATTATGCACTTGCTGCAATAAATAGGAAATTATGAGCTTTGTAAACTCCTAAGAGTTGTCAATTACAAGAGAATAAAGATCCTCTCAAAAACCTACACCTAGATTTGGAAAGTAGAGTTCCTCCATGTAAACACAAGTCAAACAAAAGTGTTCCTGAAAGTTGGTGCCCCAAACTGAACACTTAACTAAACTTTGGTCAAGAAGATATCTTGTAAAATCCACCCCAAAGTTGTCACCCAACAATGGGCCTAGTTAACTAAGCCTTGTAAATTTATTCTCATTTTAAAAGGTCTAACTGAAAGATGCCAACTTGGGGGCCCAAGGTGTACCCAAGTCAATCTCTCTCCATCAATTTATGAAAACAATATGCATGATTGATCATCACAACCTAATTTAAAGTATGTACCTATTTTCTGTAATGCACCTAAATTCATTAGTCAAGTCAGCTAGTATACAACTGAAAATAACTACATGCCCCTAAAGATAACTGAACCATAATTGAGCTAAACTAAATTAAAGTAAATTGAATTGAATTGAATTGAATTGAATTGAATTGAATTAAATTGAATTGAATTGAATTGAATTGAATTGAATTGAATTAAATTGAATTGAATTGAATTGAATTGAATTGAATTAAACTAAACTAAACTAAACTAAACTTATATTGAACTTATAATAGACTAATAGTGCCACTTCACTCTTGTAAATATAAATCCCTAATTTTTGTGAACCTAGATATGCATTACTGAAGTGTTATCAATCCTCCAAACAATTAACTAAAAATAGGTGGGTTCCACCTTCCATGTGCTCCTATTATTTAGGAACTCATCTTGGATGCCCCCACATGTTCCTATTATTTAGGAATAATTACGAATGTCAATTTACATGTTTATTTCATTCGAATTTAATATCTTTCTAATCCTAGTGTTGGGAAACTCTTCCGAAGGACTTAGGAGATACATGAAATATGTTTAGGATTGCAATTAAATGGAATCCTATTCCTAATAATTCACCCCAATTTACACATGTCTAATCACAGTTTTAAAATACTTCACACACATGAAACACTTCCTATTTGTAAGGTCAATGGCTAATGGCAACAAATCATAGACCCAAAAATTACAATCTGCCTCGACTCAAGTGGAGGGACACTTTTAGGGGGTGTATGCAATATTGTATTTACGAGAGAGGATGGATAGGGGCCTCCAATACTAGAAGGATGGCCAACTCACCCTCTCATTGAAAAGCTACAAGTAAACAAGTAGCTTATGCCAAGTGAGGGATCTTTGTCTCATCTCAAGGGAGCCTTATGGTGAGCAACATCAAGTTGTGATACTACACCTTTGCACTCAAAAATAAAACCAATAAATAACTCAATCAATATGGGTGGGCCTCTAACTAATTGTCTTCTAGTCATTGCTTGGGGACTTGACACCTCACAAGTTTCCAACAAGTCACTTAAGGCTTTAACCAACCCTACTTGGGTACTGCACCTTTTGGATTGGCACTGCATCACAAAGGCTAACATTAGATTGTACTTGACTTTCATTCTACCCTTTTATATAGCAGCCCAAGGGAAAAACCGCTTTAGGCCACCAATGAGTTTTCTGTTAGGATGTGTCTCAACAGTAGACCCTTCTAAAGGAGTATAGAAAAGCGATACAAATACAATGATTTTTATCTCCAAGATCATATAAAAATGTGAGGAGAGATAATACACATGTATTTTCTCACACTAGCAAATATTCATTAACCTTTGGAAAACAAAATGTGTCATGTGAAAATGAAAGTTTTGAGAAGTATTTTTTATTCCCAAGATCATATAACCTATGATTGAAGAGCATACACACCTTAAAACACAAAAAAAATTAAGATGCAAGACCCATCCTACCTAGGAAAATCTATCTCAGTCCCTCTATTCCTCTGACACTACCTAGATAATTCTCCCTTCATCCCTCTATCCCTCTCTACCTCATTCCCACCACCCTATGTCTCTCTCATATTCCATCTATTAAGATGCAAGACCCACCCTACCTAGAAAAATCTCTCTCAGTCCCTCTATACCTCCCACACTACCTAGATAATTCTCCATTCATCCCTCTCTACCTCATTCCCATCTCTCTCTCTCTCTCTCTCTCTCTCTCTCTCTCTCTCTCTCTCTCTCTCTATGTCCCCTCTCTCCCTCTCCCTCCCTTCGTGCTTCCCCCAATAACTATAATATTTTAAATAATTATATTATTTAAATATACATATATTATTTATGTGTGCATATCTTGGGCATTACATTAGCTACTTTGTCGCAAATTTTAAAATTAAAAAAATAGTATGCTTTTTTAGTGATATTATAATGAAAAAACTTTAATGAATGAAAAATATTTTATATTTCTAATAAATTAAAATATTATGTTTTACAATAAAAAGATAGTTATTTTAATTATAAAAAATTTAGTAAAGACATAAAAGATAATATTAATATAATTTTAATAAGCTGATAGGCTATTATACGTGGGGGAACCCAACTAGCATTTCAAGTAGTCTAACATAGGTGGGAACCCCACAAACTTTACACAGGAGATATTTGTAATACCCCTCCATTTTGCTTCTTGTTCATGTTGCTTTATGCTTTGCTTGGGTTGCAGCTACTTTGATACTAGACACATTTTGTTATGATGTTTCGATCGCTACTATTGAGAGACAACTATTATTATGTGATGTGATTATCTGGTTTTGTTTCACATGTTTTAATGGATTAATGATGTTAGTAGAGTTATCATGAGATTATATATGTAAGTATTGATTATGACGTTAATGTCAGTCTTGATGAGTGTATTGGTGAAGAGGATGGGTTCGCATCACTCGCTTGCGAGTGCCCTGCGAATCCGTGATTTCTTCTTGACGGTGTGTATTATATGTTGGATATATTATGTTGTTTACTTGGTTTCAGGTTGCAGGTACATGACATCGACTCCACGTGGTTTCACAGGTTTGAGCATGTCGATCCAATGGTTAAGTTGAATGGGAGATAGTAGCTAGGTAACATGTGTCAGGTCTACGCCCTAGCCTTAGTGTGTCATCAATCCTAATTATTGAGTCATGTTTTACCTTATTTAGTGTTATTTAATTTTTGAAAGGTGCTTACTTATTAAATTAATTTTTAGAATAATTGCATTGGTTGAAAGTGATGATTATTTTATATTAAATTAAAGTTATGCTTAGATATTATATTTAAAGTTATTGATAGAAATTAATTTAATTTAATTTAAATTATTTAATTAATTAAATTTAATCTCAAAAGGGTTGGATTTAGTTATTAAATAATTGAAATTAATTAATTAAGTCTATTGGATTGAATTAAATTAAATTAAATCAAAAGAAATTGAAAGGAAATTGAAATTATATTTTAAGGTCAATTTGGGTTTTCTAAAATGGGAAATGAAATTAATATCTAAATTTAAATTTTTGCATGCAATGTAAATTAGGGTTGCATTAGGTAATTTTGGAGTTATGAGGAAAGGATGTTTTAAATTTTAGGATAGAGAAGTTTTGGGGAGTTTTTCTTTCTTTTTTACAGGAATGAAGGATTTTTTGGGGAAAGTTTGCACAGTGAAGGGTTTGAAGCATTTTTTTTATTGTAGAATTGATTTGAAAGAAAGTAAATTATGTGGAAGAGGGTTGAGCTCTTGGATCATTGCTTGCTCAAATTCATTGCACTACTGAAGAGGAGTTGTGAGGTCTTTAGAGGATGCTCTGCATCAAGAATCCTCTTTGTTTACTATAGCTTCAAATGCCAGGTTTTCCTTTCATTCTGTGATTGATTGTTCTTCGTTGTTTGTTTAAACCTTAGATTGTGCTTCAACATTTAGGTTATCGTATGAAGATTTTACCCATTTAAAAAAAAAAACATCCAGATTTGTTCTTCAAAACACAAACCCTCTGTAGAAAATCTTTTTTTGAAAAAGATCACGATCTGTTTATTTCTTTTCCTATATTTAACTATTTGAAAATTTGAAGGAATAGTTTACAGGAAATTAAATTTACACCTTTTGAATTTAGAACAATATCTTGGAAATTTTTTATTAATTTCCTATTACTGGTTATTTTATTTATTTTTCTCAGTTTTATCAATAAATTTGTTATGTGGTTAAATATATATATATATAGTTATATATTATATGTATTATGTTCTTGAATATAAATACACATAATATATTTATATATATAGTTATTTGATTGTCAAAGATTAAATTTATCTCATTCTTGTTATTAAGATCATCATCCGTATGGCGTGCCTGTGAAATGAATTTCAAAAAAAAGGTGAAAGGTCTTTGAATCACTTTTATTTTTATCTACCATCGGATTTTGTTTTATGCTATGGAAATTTTGTTTGTTTTTAAGAAAAAATAAAAATTTAAGACTATGGTTGGTGGGGAGGTCAACTCCCACCACCCACTGTACCCTATTGGGTAAGTGTTGCTCATGCACTAGGGTCCAAGCTATACATTGTACAGACCGGTGCCCATTAAGAGAGGTGGCCGACTATACAATGTAAAGTCTGGCACCATGTATATACCACCAGACCGGCGGATGCCGATAGGGGGTGGCAGTACTATCTGCGCCTATTGTATTGGCTGCTCATTGTTGGCCTTCAACCTTTTGAGTTTGGTTAAAATAAATGTAAATATATATAATTTAATATTATATATTAATATATAATATTTGTTATCTATATATATATATATATTTGTATTTTGGAAAATGGATCTTTAGGGAAGAATTATAACCAAAATTAATTTATCTTCACACTAGTAACTTTTTTGGAATTGAAATCAGGGGTTTTATAAATAATGTTTACATAAGAATATGCTTTAAATATAGTTTGTGCATAAATATAATAATTGTATTTGACTATATAATGCATGTTGCATATGTTTGTTTAAGTTTACATCGTTTTGATGATTTTGTTTTAGGTATAATATTGCATGCAAGGTTCTTTGGCAACAAATTAAACTGAAATGGTTATTGTGCATGATTAAATAAGTTAGAGAAAATATATTTATTTAATGGAGGAATTTATTTGCATTAATGAAAATTTAAAATTATATTGTTTTAATTTCTGTGAAAAGCTTTAGATAAGGAAATGGATTTAAGATATTCAAATATAGTGGAATTTATCGCCAATGCATTTTAATATTAAATTTCCTTATGTTGTTTGCTTTGGGAATGGGAAATTGTGTTAGAAATTGTTAAGTCTTCCAGAGATTGTGGGTCATTCCCTTGTTAAGTTAATGTTCATTTTTCCTTGGGTAGTGTCGTAAGCGTTTGCTTCCTCCTAGTGTTGGGGTGGATTTCTATATTGTTGCCTCCTAGGATAGGAGAGAGTACGTTGTCCAGATCAGTAATACTTGAGTTACCCTTGGAGTCTAGATTGTGTAGAGTGTTATCCATTAGAAGAGTGGCTTTTGCTTAAGGCCTGAAGCCCAAAGAGGTAAAATAGGTAACCTTCAGAAGTGATTTTAACAAGTGAAAAGTAAAGTAATGTACTTAGATGTATAGGATGCATTTCACATTAATCAAGATAAATTAACCTCACTCATAGGCACAAGGGCTTGTTTAGACTTGGGGTGAGTGAGAAGGTCTGGAATGGCAAGGTCAGCTATCTTGTCCATACGAAAGGTAGTTGATCCTGCATGAGTGAGTATGAGGGCCGAGATTCAATTGAGGCCACTAGGATCATCAGAGCCTATGAAGAATGCCCAGAGGAGATCTCATGACAAACCTTGCAATGACACTCTGTCTAGGATAACATAGTGTTGTATGTTGTGTGTATGGATTCTTATCATACATGATCAATTTTATGTCTGGAAGCAATGTGACCATGTTAGTGTTAGACTCTTATGGTACATGTGTTTGGTTGAGTCAGTATGTGTCAGTATGAGTCTGCCTTTGGTTAGAGGTAGCAGCTTCTTGTCCATGTTGCATTGTTACTATCTCCTAGCATGGGGGGTGGGCCTTCGGGTACCACTTGGTTGGGAGGAACATTCACCAAAACCATTGGGTCCCCCTTGATCTTCAGTACTTGGTGGTGACACATCCAGATGGACAGCTCATGGATCTTGTTATTATTTCTTGTACTTTGTATTTCAAAATCTATTAAATTGATTTTACCCCTCTTGTATTTATGAGGTGGATTTGTGTAATTGAAACACTTATGTATTTATGACTCATCTTGGGAATGCGAATTGAAATCAGTTATTCATTTAATTGACTTATGCTATGGATGCTATCTTTTTATCCGATTATTTATTTATGTTGAATGAATGTTTATACTTGAGTAATTAAATGCAATGAATCTTAATGATGTATGATAATGGGGAATTAAGTAATCTCGATTATGTAACCCTTGGGGATGTTGTCAATTATAGATGAACATGTATGTTTAATTCACTTTAATAAAAAAAATTAGTATGCTTTTATAGTGAATTGAAACTTCCTCTAGGGTTGCTTGGTAGGGCGTTACAATATTTATCTAAATCTATATTATTCCCGCATGTGTTGTCCACCATTTACCTACAAATTTCAATACGCGCCAAAAATCAAACACAAGACATTTCAATATAATCTTTATCTTTCTGTATAGCTGCATTTCCATTTAAATTTGATCCTGAGACATGAGCTGAATTACCTGTGTTACCATGTAGCTCATATTTTTGGTGGGCTACATTTACTGAAGATATGATTCGAGCTATTATTTACTTTTTACATGATAATGTAAGTAGTATTTGTTAAAAATAGGTCATGAATGGAAATTTAATAAGTTATTTTATAAAAAGGTGTAAGAAGTAGAAGGTTGTAGTTTAAGTGGTTAATAATAAATAAAATAAAATAAAATAATTTATGTAATAATAATTTACTTATATAATAATAATTAATGCAATAAATAAATAAAATAATAATTTATATAATAAATAAAATAAAAATATTATTTAAATAAAATAAATAGAATAATATAATAAATTTTTAGTAAAAATTAAATTTGTTCTGTGTTATAAAATCAAAACAATAAAAAAAATAAAAATTATATAATAAATAAAGTAAAATAAAATAAATAATAATTGAAGTAATAAATTAAAAAAATAGTAATTTATATACGAATATATGTAATGATAATTTATTTATAAAATAATTTATTTATATAATAATTTATATAATAATAATTTATGTAATATCAATCTATGTAATAAATAAAATAAATCATAATTTATATAATAAATAAAATAAAATAATTTATATAATAAATAAAATAAAAAAGAATTTAAATAAAATAATATAATACATTTTTTAATAAAAATAAAATTTGTTCTGTGTTATAAAATCGAAACAGTAAACAAATAGAAAAATGAAAAAGTAAAGTTGTATAGGAAGTGTTATTTTTGGAATGAATTGGAGAGGAGGGTAAGGAAGTAGAGAGGGAAGGATAGAGAGAGAGAGAGAGAGAGAGAGAGAGAGAGAGAGAGAGAGAGAGGAGGCAAAATATGAGAGAAGGATAGGGAAAGAGGGGAGAGAGAGGGTAAAGGACAGTGCAAGAGGGATAAATGAGATAGATTGGGAGGAGAGAGAGGTGGATACAGAAGAGAGAAGAAGTAGGAGATAAAAGAGAGAGAGAGGGAGGGAGGGAGAGGTGGAGAGGGACAGGGGAGATATAGAGAATTAGAGGGGGAAGGAGAGAGAGAGGTAGAGAGGAATAAGTGAGAGAGGGAGAGAAGTAGAGAGACGAGGGTAAAGAAGTAGAGAGGGAAGGATAGAGAAATAGAGAGAGAGGAGGATAAAGGGACGAAGGGAGGTAGAGAGGGATAAGTCAGATAGAGATAGGGAGAGAGAGCGAGAGGTGGGATAGAAAGAAGTAGAGAAGGAAAGAGAGATCTAGAGAGAGTACGAGAGAGAGGGAGGGAGGGAGAGGTAGACAGGGATAGCGGAGTTATAGAGAATTAGAGGGGGAAAGAGAGAGGTATAGAGAGGAATAAGTGAGAGAGGTAGAGAAGTAGAGAGGGAAGGAGAGAGTGAGAGAGAAATAGGTGGGATGGAGGGAGGGATAGGTAGAGAGGGATATGTGATATTGAGAGAAATAGAGAGGGAAGGAGAGAGCAAGAGGGGGAGAGAGGGAAGGAGGGATGGAGAGGTAGAGAGGGATAGGTGAGATAGATCACTGCTTTCTTCACGTCGTCCACTGCTTTTCATGGTCATAAATAATGTGGGCTCACCCTATCGGCGTAAGTATTGCACCTTATTGGAGTGCAAGTGCTAGTATCAAATTATGAGATATTCTTAATATTAACAGTGTAAAGTTAGAATTAGATTTAGAATATAAAGTTACAATTCTAATATTAGATTATAAGAATATTAAATATCTTAATAATTCACAGTCAATTTTAAAAAAATATTAAGCAAAAGAAATTACATATTAGGAATAAATAATTAATGAAAAATATTAATAATAATATATTATAAATATTATTCAAGTGGGTATATTGTGAAATATCACTTTTTATGGCTATTATTTATTGATTTATAGATATGGGTAATAGAACAACTATTGGGTAAATGGGAAAAAGTGGTTTACAATACGAGTGAGGGAGGAAAAGTTGCAAAAAAGGACTCCATGCAAAAAATGACTTTAAGAGATTTAATTTTCTTAAAAAAAATTTGGTTTAAAAAATATATTAATAAAGGATAACAGTATATATATTCATAATTTAAAACTAATAACTATTTGCGTAAGAATTTTTTTAAAAAAGAAGACTAATATTAAGAAAATAGTATTTAGAGCTAATATACTAATTTTAAAGTACTATTTAAATATTATTTTACACCTATTTTAATAAAAAAATAAGAAGAAAACTAAGTACTTTAGTCACATAAAATCCTTAGTTTCTAATTTTAAATCATTTATGTATCTCATATATATATTATTCTATATTTAATATACTAAATATTTATAATATCTTTTAGCATGATATTAATAAAGGAAAACAAGAAAATAGTATAATATTTTCTACATGATAGACTTCATAAAAAAAATAGTTGAAGAGACACACACTTTCAACTTGTCCTCATGATTGACTATATTTAATTAAACTAAATTATATTTATAAAATTATTAATTTATATAAATAAAAAACTTAAAATTCATAGTCAATGGATATTTCAAATAATCTAAATAATGTTGTTTTTCTTGGAAAATTTAGAAACCCATTTTTTTTGCTTCACTAAAGTTTTGATTTTCCCGTTTACTTGTTTTGAAAGCACAAAATACAACCCTACTTTCTTTGGATTCTACTATTCCAAAGATTATGGATTTTATCTTTGGGAAAGTCTATTAAAATCATCTCTATATTAATATTCAATATTCCTAAAACTCAAATTTAAGAGTTTTCTCCTTGTTGCTCTCTCTCTCCATCCCTCTCCCTCTCTCCCTTCATCTCCCCCTCCCTCTCCCTCTCCCTCAACCCCCTCTCTCCCTCACCATCACCCTTACCCTCGCCCCCTCTCTCTCCCCTAACCCTCAACCTCACCCTCTCCCCCTCCTTCCCTCCCCTCTCCCCCAGCCCCACTCCCGCTCCCACTCCCTCTCCCACTCCCTCTCCTTCACACCCTCTC
>CM021104.1:151860391-151985488 GCA_007115665.2 Sequoiadendron giganteum
CATTCCCACCTTTCCCTCTCCCTCCCTCACTAACCTCTTACCCTCCCACCCCCTTCCCATCACCCCTCTCCCTCCCTCCCTCTCAGCCTCAGCCTCACCCTCACCTACCACACCCACACCTACACCCACTCCATCTTCCCTTCACCCCACACCCTCACCCTCACCCTCTTCCTCTCCCTCTCTCCCCACACCCACACCCACTCCCTCTTCCCCTCACCCCACACCCTCACCCTCACCCTCTCCCTCTCCCTCTCCCTCACCCTCACCAACTCCCTCTTTCCCCCTTCCTATCTCACTCCCCCTCTCCCTCTCCTCCTCCAACACACTCTTCACCCTCACCAACTCCCTCTTTCCCCCTTCCTATCTCACTCCCCCTCTCCCTCTCCTCCTCCAACACACTTGTCCCTCCCTCACTCCACCCCTCCCTCCTCTTTCCCTCCTCTTCCCCCCCTCACCCTCAACGTCACCCCTCCCCCTCACTCCCTCCTCGCTCTCTCTCTCAATCACCCTCATTCTCACCCTCTTGTTCCCCCTACCCCTACCCCTTTCCCCTCCCCTTCGTCCTCACCCCCAAGCTCATCCCTCTTTGTCACCCTCCCCATCACCCCCCTCCCTATCACCCTCACCCTCACCCCTCCCTTTAATATAATTTTAAAAAATAGATAATATTTATTGATTTTAAAAAAATGATAAGAATATTAATATAATTTAATCATAATATTAAACAATGTAAAATGAGAATTAAAATAAAAGACACCTAAAACTCATTATATTTAAGAGTTGTGTAATAGAGAGAGCTAAAAAGGAAATACAAACAACAACCATACCAGAGCATTAAGCAGACTTATGGACGATTTTGTGGTTCTTCCGAGCTGTTCTGTAAAGTCTTCATGTTTATCACCTTGTTCAGCAAAGCTTCCTTTTCACACTGGATCAAACTATTCATCAGTAACACATAACAGTGAGTTCTTTTTCTTGGCAGACATCCACAACCATGAGGTTCCTAAAAATCACAGAGACATGATGGATGGAACTCCATCGTAGGACTTAAAATTCATTCCATTCTTGTGTAATTCTATCGTAGAAGCTATGAGGCAGATGGGTAATGAAAAATATGTGTAGATAAAATCTACATGGGGAGGTAAAAGACATGAAGTGAATGTAAAGAAGAAGGGATATGAATACACCGCTCTAATATCAGTGCCCACTCCACAAACCACAAACATCAATAAAATGTGATGAGAAACTCCAAAACAAAGGACTGTAAATTTGATCCAAAAGATACATAGTTGCTGTAATGTGTACTATATTTCTAAACACCAATCTAAGAGCAAATCCAGCAGTAATTGACCCAACAACTTGGGTTGCTATCTACCCTAAGAGCAAATCCAATAGGAATTGACCAAACAATTGGAGCTGCTATGTACCCTGAAATCGGTGATTTCAATGCAATTATAAAACACAATGTCAATTCAAGCATAACCATATTAACACCCAATGTCAATTCAAGCACAACCATGTATCCACATCTTAATAGGAATTCCATATGGTTTATAGGAATGGATAAATTTGAGAAGCCAACATACCCATATTAAAACCCAATGTCAAATCAATCTTAACCATATATTGAAATCAATATAGGAATTCCATACGGTTGATAGGAATGGCTAAATTTGAGAAGCCAACAATACCCAAATGAAAAATATTGCATACAGACCTCCTACACTGGAAATCTCTTCACAGATGCAAAGGCCAGTGTAAATGCACGATTGAAGTGAGCCCTAGAGATATGACCAACAAATTAGATCAATGCCATCACTACTATCCCCCACGCAATTGAAACCCCAAGATGAGTTATGGAGCCATCAGTCTTCTTGTCAAAAAGAACAGCACCACATCCTGTAAAGATCATGAAGAATGCTGCTATAATTTCTGCTGCAACCTTCAATCATGGAAAATAAATATATAAGAATTAGAATTCACTTACGAGACTGAAATGGAAGAATTAAGGACAATATTGAAGAAAATTTCAGTTAAAAGACAGTCAAGAAGAGAAAAAAATGGGAGAAGGATCACCCCTAATAGCTCTTCTAAACATGGGTTTAAAAATCCAATAATTAACCTTCCATCTCATGAAGGAATTAATCTATTTAAAAGAATAACCCCCATGAGGTAATTCAGAAATTAGATCTAACAGAACATAACTTCCTTTAATATTATTAAGAAATAATAAATTGAACTTACTGAAAAAGAGAGATCTGCGTATGGTGAAACAAAGAAATCTGCTATAAATTTAAAGAAGAGACAAAAACCTAGAACGCGAGATTATTGATCAACTGTTGAATCTAATATCTTTTCTTTGTAATGCTTTTGATGCCCTTATGTTCGACGATCTTTCCAAAATTATAACCTCGTTAAGAACCCAACCTTTCTCCTTTTTTTTTAATCGATTTGTCTTGATTTGGGAATTCTTCTTAATGATCCCTGACTCGGATATCTTTGATTACCCATCAACATTTTAGATGGTGATTTCCTCGGCTACCTTCTTACACCTTTCTTTATCTCCATTATAGGGACCTGATTTTCAATAGAAAAATAGGATCGAGGCTCCATTATGATTCATCACCAAGAAGCCTAAGAGTTTCTATAATGAAGAGCCATACAAGGATTTCTTCTTGAGGCACATCTCTGTTTAAGCACAAAAGAAGAAATCTTTCTTAACTAATTATCATCTAGCACTGAATCTACTACCTCTAATTCCTATTCTTTCACGCCCTATTTTTTGCTACTCACATTAGATGATCAACAATCACCTGAGCTTTTGGCTGGTGCAGTACATCATACAAATCACAGGGATCAAACTTTCCAACATCAAACTGCTTGCCATAATTCACACCTTTGTTCAAGCCCTTGAGATAACTCACTACCCTATTTTTGGACGCTCCTCCAATGGTTAATTTAGTTGGCATCTACTTGGATGCTCCTCCTACCCACTAACAAAATTTAAAATTGTTCCATTCAAATCTCCAACGGTCTGAATGTGGACCTAGAAATGTTATTTTAGAATAGCTAAAATTTATAGAAATTTTTAAGATAACTATAATAATATTTTTTTAATAAATAGAATTGAATTATTTTAGGAAGAGCTATTTTATAGTTTCAACTTTAAAAAAAAATAGATGTTTGTTATATCTTAGCTTTTATTTAAATTTAGATGATTATGGTATGAGATTTTGTGATGTCAATGTAGAATGTCTTTTAGTTCAATAAAGCATTAGAAATAAATTAAATTGAATTGTGTTTATAATTTTGCCTATTGAAATAAATATAATTGATAAGTATACAATTAATTTAAATTCTTTAGTTAGGATAGGGTATTGAAATAAATGTCGACATAAAACAAACAATTAGAGTCATTTAACTTGAAAATTAATAATAGACTTGATTGGTGTAGATGTAATATTTAATCGACTTATCACTATCTAAAATTTTATCCATTAAATTTTTTGATAGTCTTAGAATTTATATGGTTATGCAATCATAAGCTAATAAAAACTAGTTATATATAACCCTTATATACTTGATAAACTTACGCAATCATAACCTACATGAAATGACTTTGTTCTCAAATCACTAAAGGTATATCCCTAGTTATATTACAATGTTATAGGTGTTAAAAAAATATTCATACTCCTACACTATTGCTTTATTCTTTATTTTATGGATGTGAGATTTGTAAATGGTTCTAGCTCAATGTTTTTCTATTGTGCAATAGAGTCACAATAGACTAAGAAGAGAAAAAAAAGGAAAAGACGAATATGTATTTGTGCATTTACACACAATAATGATCATGATCTCTTGCAATAGAGAATACCTAGTAATCCCAAAGATTGTTTTATATCCATACATAAAGTTAGGAAAATCTTTACAAGCATTCTAATGTTTTTAGAATGCTATTACATTCATCTAATTGAGCATTACATTCATTCCAACAAATGCTAGAAAGGAAAATTCATAACTATGACTAAGAAATATTCTTGAATACATACTTAATTCCATTGACATTGTAATGCCCCACCTTGCAACCCTAAAGGAAGTTGTAATTAAAAACTTAAGCAAACTAATTTTTTTTTTATAAAGTGTAGTTAACATACACATTCACTTACTAATTAACAAAAACCTCTAAGGCTACAAGGTTAGGATTACTTAAACCCACACATACATATTACATATAACCAAAGCATTATGAGCTTTATTAAATAAACATCATACATCATGAGAATACCACATAACATAATATGATATTCAACCAAGATACCATCTCATAATCATTACCTTAATCCAATAGTTACAACACTCATTCCCAGAATGAGACAGTAGTACATAAGATTACAATTACAAAATTCCACCTCATAAATATAAGAGGGGTAAAATAACTTATACAAATTGGAATATTACAAAGCAAGAATAACACAAGAAATTGAGCCATCCATCTAGATGTCTCACCACCAAGTACTGAAGATCAATGGGGACCCAATGGTTTTGGTGCATGTTCCACCCAACCAATGTGGTACCCGAAGGCCCACCCCCCATGCTAGGAGATAGTAACCACATAACATGGACAAAGATCTACAATCACTAACCAAAGGAAAACTCATACTGACATAACCAAACAAATGAAGCAAACGAGTACAACTCAGGTACCACACTAATATCACTGACATACGTCATTTTGCTTCCAGACATAAAATCGACCAAGTATGTTCACCGAACCATACACATAACATAATTACCAATAGTTTTCTTAGATAGAGTGTCATCCTAATCACCTAAGTATTGTTTTAGTTATCACTTGATTAAATAACTTACAATGAGTTATCCTTGACTCCACTTCGGGTGTCGGCCCCCGTTACAAGCCACTTTTCTACTAGACAACACACACACACCATCCAAACGTCAATGGAACCAAGGTGCAACAAACAAGATAACAAGTCTACTCCTTTCTCAAGAGGCGACAAAGATGAACCCATATAACAAGGTCACTCCATACAAGGAGATACAGATCCCATAATCTGCTCCTAAACCAAGGAGGTGCAAATATCCCCATTCATGAAAATCGGGTACTAACATAGACACAAACTCATGCACTATCAAGAGAATTCACAACAGGTTGACATCATAATGACAACCCTCACAAACAACAGACCATCTGGAAGACTTATAAACTAACAGGTATTCAACCCATTCTCAAAGCATAAACACGAAAGACATAATCATTGAAGGCAATAGAAGAAACTACATTTGCATACTCTAAATCCATTTCTCAATTCATTACGTAATTCATTATATCGATAAAACTGAATTAAGAATTCATCTTTTCAGATAGGGGAGAAATTGCACTAATATTTAATTCTCTAATTGCTCTTAACAAAATAAGTTTTTTCAACTATAACTCAAAACATTTCACTTTAAATTAAATAACCAATTGCCCTTGCAAATTAAATCATTATAAAATTAATCAAATTAACATTTGTTCTCTTCCATAATTTATTGTGTTAAAATAAGATCAATATTTGGACTATAACCCAATATTATATATATATTTTTCCAATTAAATCAAATTAAGAATTGGACTTTTTACACATGAATTTAAATTTCACAATTAAATATTAAATTATGCATTCTTTAAATAAGATATTTAAATCCTTCAATTAAATTTTAACATGCCATTTTAGAATAAACAATAATTTCCCCATACGTTTATAATTTTATTTCCACTAATCTAATATACAAATTTTATTTAAAATAATATAAATAAATATTATACTTTAATATTATAAATTATAATATAAACTATTATTTATTTTAATATTATAATAACAATACATAAAATATTAATCTTTATAAATATAAATTTATTATTATTTTATTATCAGAGCAGCCATGGGAAAATAACTTAACATCAGTCTCATGTTTCAAGCATAACTCAAAAACTATGATCTAGGTATTTGCGATGTTTTTACACAGATAATAAAATTCCACCCTGCAGAAACCCTTTAAATTTTCTGACAAGCCAGTTTGTGTAAGTGGAGTTATACATGATGCAACCAGACCATTTGACCATGAAAAATATAACTACCCTATGGATTTTAAAATCCAATTTTTAATAATAAACAAAAGGGTTTCATTTTCTAAAAACATTCTAAAAACATCGTTCAACCTCCATGTTTGAATCCAAAACAAAATAATTGATTTCCTCAAACAAATTAAATTCAACTGAGGTTTTCACAATTTTCACTGAAGAATTTTCACAAAACAAAAGCTCCAAATTTATTTGATTCTTTTCTTCTAACAAAAAATTTATTTTCTAAAACAGATTTAACAAACAAATCTTTAATCTCTATGTTTGAATCCAAAACAAAAAATTTCGATTTCCTCAAACAGATTAAATTCAATTGAGGTTTTCATAATTTTCACTCAAGAATTTTCACAAAACAAAAGCTGTAAATTTATTTGATTCTTTTCTTCTAACAACAAATTTATTTTCTAAAATAGATTTAACAAACAAATCTTTAATCACTACTATTTTAAAAACAATCAAGAACACTAAAAACACAGAAGAAAACCTGACACAAGAAGCTATAGGAAGAGATGAATTTCTGCTGTAAGCCTCTTCCAAAAAAATTCTGAATTTTTTTCAATCATCCAATGAATCCAATCCAAAACCCAACAAATGCGAAAAATCTTTCCTCCAATCAATTCTACAATCAGACTTTCTTCAAACCCTTCCTTTGTGCAAATTGTTCCAAAATTTCTTCTTTGTAGTAAAAATGAATTTTTCTAAAAACTTTTCTCCCCTCAAATTAAAACATGCCTTCCTTATAAATCAAAAATACCTAATATAACCCTAATTCACATTACATGCAAATTAGATATTAATTTCAATTTTTCAAAAACCCACTTTTAATTTAAAATGCAATTTGAAATAATAAATTAATTTCCAAAGTTGAAACTCATTTCCCAAATAAACATTTAATTACAATTTCTAATTTAATTCCCACACGTTGAAATTAAATTCCAAAATTAATTTTAATTCTTTTATTTCCTTTCATTTTCTTGCATCACATTTAATTAATTAATTAAATTATTTAATCACTAAATTCAACCCCCTTGGATTAAATTTAATTGATTAAATAAATTAAATATAATTAATTAATTTTAAATATAAAATTTATCCACATTGCATTATTTAAATTAAACAATCATCAACATGACTTAAATGCAATTATTCTAAATATCTATTTCCAAATCAAGAATCTTTCAAAATTAAATAACATTAAAGCAAGACTGACAATGACTTGTCACACACAACTGACGACACACTAAGGCTAGGGTGTAAATTTGACACATGTTACCTAGCTACTATCTCCTGTTCAACTTAACCTTTTGATCGACATGCTCAAACCTGTAAACCCAGGTGGAGTTGATGTCATGTACTTGCAATCCTGCAAGCAGGTAAACAACATCATACAATATATCTAGCATATAATACACACCGTGAAGAAGGAATTACGGATTCGTGAGGTGCCGCAAGTGAGTGATGCGAACATGTCTTCTTCACCAATACACTCATCGAAACTGACACTTCCATCATAATTCCAATAGTCTCATAATAACATCTCATGCTAACTCTACAACATCATTAATCCATAATGCATGTGAAACAATAATTAGATCAACACATCACACAATAATAGTTTTCGTTCAATAGTAGCGAACAAAACATCATAACAAAATGTATCCAGTATCAAAGTATCTACAACCAAACATAACATAAAGCAAACCAAATAAGGAGCAAAATAGAGGGGTATTACATTCTCCCCCCCCCCAAAGATTAGGCTTACTCTTGGAAGCCTACAACTACCCCTAGAGCAAACTCCATACAATCACATAGCCAAAGGTTCCAACTGAACCAGTCCATGCCTCAACACATAAACAATGACAACCCATGCCGTAAACAACTCGGCCAAGTACACTGTCAATCCAAATGAGACAACATGGTGAAGCAACCACCAACTAATTCTCCAAAAACACATAACCATGGATTAACATACTTAATACACATATGCACCAATACACATCACCGGGAATCATCACAAGGCTACACAAGGGTCCATCTAGACACCGAAAAACAACATACCATCAATAATAGAGGAATCCATGAATCAAGAACATATAAACATCTCAAATATATCAAAATCACAATCAGTGGCTTGATGGTGTTAGGTTATACATAAAGTGAAACCATCCAAACAAGACCACCATGACCTATCTGTTGTTGTGTAAGGTGATTAGCCTCCAAGAGATAGTCATCACACATAGGTGAGTAGTGGCTCATAGCTTCATAACAGCCTGACATACCCCCATCCTCAATGTTTCCTACGTCTACTTCCTCGTAAACTCTCACCAAGTCCAGCTCATACGTCCTTGGAGAGGAATCACAATACAACACATAGCCGACATGAAAACAACAAATATAATTAGCTTAGCCACCAAATTCATAAAGAATAACAAATTAAAGTTCAATTTCAACAATAAGGCAATAAATGTGCATGATTTCAACACTGAATCAAATATATAATCACTAGGGTTATAGGAAAATAAGATCACAAGTTGTGGCTAAACCTTCACAATTAATTATAAACAAAGTGTCGGCCCTCAGAATCAAATTGAAAAATCATCAATAATCGAAAGAAAGTTCACAATCTTTAAAATTGCACTGTACATCATTATGTGACTAGATACTAGCCACCAATGAGGAAGGAGGAAACAACGTTCGACTAGAATGATAATAGCCTTCATGTGATACGGAATGAGCATGCTATCCACATGATCTAGAGTGTATCCATGACTAATAAAATGTCGTCACTCTACCTAGTCATACACCAGCCGGGGAAGGCATGAACTGGTCATATGCCACATGGCAATGTGTCTGAGGGTCCGTGGAATAGGCACGCATAGAACACACTCCACCTATGATACCTCGTGGAGAAGACACACATAGGAACTCGCTAAAGCCAGAGGTATACATGGCTAGGATCTACTCATATGCTACTTGACCAACATGGTCAAGGAAACCATGAGGATCCCTCTACAAGTGTTCGAGGCCCCATAACGCTCATCACACAAGCAGGCTACCAAATAAAATCTCATAATGCGCCTTCACATGTCTAGCACGTGCCATCGTGTAACATGGCATCATCACCATCACTATGTCAGAACATGAGTGGGGTGTGGCATCGTATCTCTTGCATCATGTCAGAACACATGTAGATACGGTACATATACATAATGCAATATGATAGTATCACTATGGGGCTATCGAGCTTCACCTCTCATATAGATGAGGTTAACTCACTAATGCCAGATCATCACCTCAATGGACATCTAGGCATAAATAACAAACCATGCTGCTATACTCAAATCTATGGGGGTTAGCTAACACATATGGATCAAGTATCTTGATCCATCATAAGGGAAAGTAGTGGGTACGTTTCCTCAAAATTGGTTGAGGTAAGACGCTCTGCGTCCCATTATGTGTAAGCTACACACTCCACCTGAGGAACTTGTGGTTGCTACTATCCCTTCACAGATTGAGGATTTAGAGAACCTTACCCTTATATATAAGTTTCAACCACACCTGGGTTGGCCCTCAATCAGGTAACAAACATGCAAACACAGATAATGGTATGGTAGAACCCACACAGAAATGTGACTCTTTCCCATGGATGGGTACCAAGTATCACCATCACATAGACACTCAAAGCAAGTACGGGTTTCTACAACATTCAAACAAGATACAATTACTGGTTTATTACATTTGCAAGGGGGTACAACTACATACATAATACCATAGGAATATCCCATTCTATATCTCATAGGATTCATAACATTAACCAACCATAACCTTATATCAAGTTACTCACACGCTACTCTCTTTCACAGAGTATATCATGCTAAATTAAAAGCCATGAACATGTGATCACTTAACACTCTACTAACAAATCACAGGAACAACATAGTGGGCACAAATGTATCCAAAGTACCCAGTGTTTAAACCCAGGCTCTGATACCATGTGTAATGCCTTGCCTTGCAACCCTAAAGAAAGTAATTAACAACTTAAGTGAACCAATTTTTTTTTTATAAAATGTAGTTAACATACACATTCACTTACTAATTAACAACAACCTCTAAGGCTACAAGGTTAGGATTACTTAAACCCACACATACATATTACATATAACCAAAGAATTATGAGCTTTATGAAATAAACATCATACATCATGAGAATACCACATAACATAATAAGATATTCAACCAAGATACCATCTCATAATCATTACCTTAATTCAATAGTTACAACACTCATTCCTAGAATGAGACAATAGTACATAAGATTACAATTACATAATTCCACCTCATAAACATAAGAGGGGTAAAATAACTTATACAAATTGGAATATTACAAAGCAAGAATAACACAAGAACTCAAGCCGTCCATTTGGATGTCTCGCCACCAAGTACTGAAGATCAATGGGGACCCAATGGTTTTGGTGCATATTCCACCCAACCAATGTGGTACCCGAAGGCCCACCCCCCATGCTAGGAGATAGTAACCACATAACATGGACAAAGATCTACAATCACTAACCAAAGGCAGACTCATACTGACATAACCAAACAAATGAACCAAACGAGTACAACTCAGGTACGACACTAATATCACTAACATAGGTCCCTTTGATTCCAGACATAAAATAGACCAAGTATGTTCACGAAACCATACACATAACACAATTGACAATAGTTGTCTTAGATAGAGTGTCATCCTAATCATCTAAGTATTGTTTTAGTTATCACTTGATTAAATAACTTACAATGAGTTATCCTTGACACCACTTCGGTTGCCGACCCCCATTACAAGCCACTCTTCTACTAGACAATACACACACACCATCCAAACGTCAATGGAGCCAAGGTGCAACAAACAAGATAACATGTCTAATCCTTTCCCATGAGGCGACAAAGATGAACCCATATAACAAGGTCACTCCATACAAGGAGACACGGATCTCATAATCCGCTCCTAAACCAAGGAGGTGCAAACATCCCCGTTCGTGAAAATGGGGTACTAACATAGACAACCTCATGCACTATCAAGAGAATTCACAATAGATTGACATCACAATGACAACCCTAACAAACAATAGACCATCTCGAAGACTTATAAACTAACAGGTATTCAACCCATTCTCAAAGCATAAACACAAAAGACATAATCATTGAACGCAATAGAAGAAACTACATTTGGATACTCTAAATCCATTTCTCAATTCATTACGTAATTCTTTATATCGATAAAACTGAATTAAGAATTCATCTTTTCAGATAGGGGAGAAATTACACTAATATTTAATTCTCTAATTGCTCTTAACAAAATAAGTATTTTCAACTATAACTCAAAACATTTCGCTTTAAATTAAATAACCAATTGCCCTTGCAAATTAAATCACAATTAAATCTTAAATTGTGCGTTCTTTAAATCAAATATTTAACTCCTTCAATTAAACTTTAACATGCCATTTTAGAATAAACAATAATTTCCCCATACGTTTATAATTTTATTTCCACTAATCTAATATACAAATTTTATTTAAAATAATATAAATAAATATAATACTTTAATATTATAAATTATAATATTAAATATTATTAAATAATATTTTAATATTATAATAACAATACATAAAATATTATTATTTATAAATATCAATTTATTATTATTTTATTATCAAAGCAGCCATGGGAAAATAACTTAACAGTAGTCTCGTGTTTCAAGCATAACTCAAAAACTACGATCTGGGTATTTGCAATATTTTTATAGGGATAAGAAAATTCCATGGTACAAAAACCCTTTAAATTTTCTGACAACTGAATTTGTGTAAGTGGAGTTATACGCGATGCAACCAGACCATTTTACCATGAAAAATATAACTACCCTACGGATTTTAAAATCTAATTTTTAATAATAAACAGAGGGTTTCATTTTCTAAAAAATTTCTAAAAAAATTGTTCAATCTCTATGTTTGAATCCAAAAAAAAATAATCGATTTCCTCAAACAAATTAAATTCAACTGAGGTTCTCACAATTTTCACTCAAGAATTTTCACAAATCAAAAGCTGCAAATTTATTTGATTTTTTTCTTCTAACAACAAATTTATTTTCTAAAACGGATTTAACAAACAAATGTTTAATCACTACTATTTTAAAAACAATCAAGAACAATAAAAACACAAAAGAAAACTCGCCTCAAGAAGCTACAGGAAGAGATGAATTTCTGCTGCAAGCCTCCTCCAAAGATTTCCTGAATTTTCTTCAATCATCCAATGAATCCAATCCAAAACCCAACAAATACAAAAAATCTTTCCTCTAATCAATTCTACAATCAAACTTTCTTCAAACCCTTCCTTTGTGCAAATTTTTCCAAAATTTCTTCTTTGCGGTAAAAATGAATTTTTCTAAAACTTTTCTCCCCTCAAATTAAAACATGCCTTCCTTATAAGTCAAAAATACCTAATATAACCCTAATTCACATTACATACAAATTAGATATTAGTTTCAATTTCAATTTTTCAAAGGCCCACTTTTAATTTAAAATGCAATTTGAAATAATAAATTAATTTCCAAAGTTGAAACTCATTTCCCAAATAATTAATTTTAATTCTTTTATTTCCTTTCATTTTCTTGCATCACGTTTAATTAATTAATTTAATTATTTAATCACTAAATTCAACCCCCTTGGATTAAATTTAATTGATTAAATAAATTAAATATAATTAATTAATTTTAAATATAAACTTTTATCCACATTGCATTATTTAAATTAAACAATCATCAACATGATTTAAATGCAATTATTCTAAATATCTATTTCCAAAAAAAGAATCCTTCATAATTAAATAACATTAAAGCAAGACCGACAATGACTTGACACACACGACTGATGACACACTAAGGCTAGGGTGTAAATTTGACACATGTTACCTAGCTACTATCTCTCATTCAACTTAACTGTTGGATCGACACGCTTAAACCTGTGAACCCAGGTGGAGTCGATATCATGTACCTGCAATCCTGCAACCAAGTAAACAAAATCATACAATATATCCAGCGTATAATACACACCGTGAAGAAGGAATTATGGATTCGTAGGGTGCTCACAAGCGAGTGATGCAAACCTATCTTCTTCACCAATACACTCATTGAAATTGACACTTCCATCATAATTCCAATAGTCTCATAATAACATCTCATGCTAACTCTACAACATCATTGATCCATAATGCATGTGAAACAATAATTAGATCAACAAATCACACAATAATAGTTGTCGCTCAATATTAGTGAACAAAACATCATAACAAAATGTATCCAGTATCAAAGTAACTACAACCAAACATAACATAAAGCAAACCGAATAAGGAGCAAAACAGAGGGGTATTACAAACATATTCTTTAAAATAAAACATATTAAAATACTAGTTTTCTTCTATTCCACAAGTCTATAATCCTTTAGAAAACCAGACTTAGCATTGATGGATTCCTTGCAAGTTAGCATCTAAAGACCACACAACAACCAAACTTTAGAAATGACTCAAAATTTTCATTATCAGTAGCAAGGCATTAACCCTGATCTTCACCATTCATAGCTTAAATGCATGGTCCAAGTTGAATTGCACCCAAAATAAACACTTTAGATCAATGGAACTAATCTACAATCAATTCTAGTAGCTAGATGACTATGCCATTAGTATTCATAGGTAGAGTGAGTGGAAAATATGCATACAATTTTTTTCTCCATATGTTGTCACCTTCTGTGAAAATTTGAGCCCAACTTGAATGTTGAAATCATCTTTCACGGAAAATCAACACCTGTTTGGATGTGGGATTTTTCCCTTTAGTAGGATTATGATATTTTATTTATTTCTTTTGAAGAATGAGATTAATATTTTTGGGATGTAGATATATTTTGACATCTTTACAAATTCAATGATATCCCATCAACCATCAAATCTCTGTAAAATTTCTTATTGAAGTACAATGAACAACTTTAGGATGTAGCAAAAAAATGGCATGCACTAGGTTATGCAAAATAACACCTTTTTCTCAAGATAAATCTTGATACTTCAAAAATTTCTACTAAAATTCATCTTGCAAGACTTTGGCTGCCATTAGGACATATCATATCACCTTCAAAACTCACACAAAAATTTAATTATTTCTTCCCATGCATCATGGTTCCTTTTTTCCTATCATCGAGGCTTGAATATTACCTAGGAACCCTTTGTCATAGGTTCCATGGGAACTAGGAACCAATTGTTCTTGGTTCCTATGGAACCTTGTGTAATGCCCATAATTTTACACTAGAAAAAAAATCAACTAATTTTTTTAAATACATTAATTAAGCTAATTAACATTCTAAACATTAGAAGAGTAGGAGTTAAGGGAACATCATTTGATTTCAATGCTAACTAGCGCGCGATATATAGCCATACCATTATAAACTTGTTTTAAATATACTTGAGAACTAAGAAAGAACTATACTCTCATGCCCACATTTACTGTGGGTTTTAACACATCCATCATAGTTTTTTTTTTCTACCCTAAATTTGCAACCTAGCACATACTCATCACACACTCACTACGCAATGCTACTTCTAAGCTCTAACTAAATTTGATCTTACTAAATTGAAGGAAGAATAACTCAAGGTTTTATCAAACTATAAGCATTTGTCTACCAACTCTTGAAATCAAGTGTAAGGGTGTTTGATTTAACTTATTTGAATATCTTTGATAAAATATGGTGGTCAATGATGTCACCATACATGAGATTATTATTACATTTGAATCTTGACCCACACACCATGCTAAGGTTGCATATCATCATGAATTCATCAATTAGATTTACTATAGAGTAGATAACCTTTATATAATAGTTTTAATTTTTCTGCAACTTATATATTATACATTGTTTCTATGAAATAAATTTTAAAGATGTAAAATATTAAAAATAACACTTACAAATAAATATATTTTAATTCTTATACATATTATTAATTTCCAAATGAAAAAAATAAAATAAAAATAAAGAAATACTAACCTTTTTAAGAACTATATTGGATGGAATTTATCGAAATATTCTTATTTAGAACATTAGAATCTTTCCTATGGATATCGAAATATATTCCCCTCTCTTTAAGGAGAAATTGTAATCTAGGAATTCCTAGAATACCTTTTAAATATTAAAGTGGATTTTCACGGTGGTAGGTGGAGCCCTCAATGGAAATTTTATTTTTATTGTCTTCCAATAAAAATATTTAATACTCTTCCTTTTATCTTCCCTTATCTATGACATGAAACACTAGACTTGCGTGCAAATGAATGAAATATTAAATACTGTTCTTTTTATCTTCCTTTATCTCTTGTCATAGATTTAAATCCCCGGTCTTCTAATTCCAAGAACAAAACATTAGACTTGCAAGTTGCTTGCAAATGAATGAAATATTTAATATTGTTCATTTTATCTTCTCTGATCTCTTTTTATAGATTTAAATCCGTGAATCTGCATTAATTGTTAAGAGCCACATTTTTTCTTATCCAAAACATTAAAACATTATATATTATTTATTATTAGTTTATTATTAAAATATAAATTTTTATGTATAGGAATAATAATGTAGAGATATAGGATCATTTTGATATAAATATTTATTGTTTGTATTTTTTAGCACCATTATTATATAATCTACATTTAAATCTTCTAATCTAAATATTAATGATTCTTTTATTATTAAACTCAAGAATAAAATTTGTATTTAGTTACAATGTATTCATTAGTAGAATATTGTTGTTAACAACTAAATTACAATAAACTTTGTTAAAGAATTTAACATTAAATAATGTTATTTTGACTAGTTACTCACCCTACCAATAGTACTTTTATTATTCAATTCTTGATTCTAGATTATTTTACCAATGAAACCAAAATATTATCATTTTTAATATAGGGAATGTTTTTCCAATATCCTTTTATTGACCATAATTTTAAATTTATTTATTTTGTGATTCTTTTCATCTTAATAGTTTAAATTGATAATAGGATCAAAATATTATTTAGTTTTATATTAATGCCAATGTTGCATTTAAAATTTCAATTGGATTTTTCCTACAATTTCTCCCTCTACTCCATAAATTAATTTACCAAAATGTTAGTTACAAAAACTACTATTATAAAATAATATTACATCAGTAATTTCCATGATAAAGAATTCTACATTATTTATTATGGAAAAGTAAGGTAATTCCTCCTTCCATTTATGTTCTATATATCAATATATCATTCTCACCATTAGTTTTAACCCTATTACATAATTAAAAAAAAAAAAGAATAAACAAGAGTTGATTAATAGCACCAACCAAATATTATTAAAGATTAACATCCAAATTTTTTTTACCTTATTTGTAAAGCTCCACTTTGCTGCAACTATGGTGATGCCAACATATTTAAGAATTGTTTTACTAAATCATTTATTTCACCCACCAAAATTTATTATACATTACTATAAGTTAATCTCCATTACTCTCCTCACTGGTAGGCAAGTATATGATAATTGGTAGTTTTTTATTTTATATAATTACTATTATTATTATTATTTCAACCACTCAAATCTCAATAGTTTTTTAATTTTTACTCCATCAACTTAAACAATATTTTGTTAGATAGTTGAACTGAACACTATGTCTTATTATTTCTTTCTTGATGAGCTCTATTTATATAAGAAACTTCATTTACAAATATTTACATTTGTAAATGAAGTTTCTTATATAAATAGAGCTCATCAAGAAATAAATAGAAATAATTGAAAATATAATTTTTTCTTACCAAATGTTATTTTGTTACATCCATCATTAGATTAAGAAAACAATGGGCATATCACATCAATATGCTTTCATTACTTTTTCATTTAAAGTTTACAAAAATTGTTATTGAAATGGCTCTATAATATTTGTAAACCTATATGAAAATAATTTCATGTGGGCATTGGGTTCAATCCTTATACATACCAACAACCACTACATCTTTCTACCTACTGTGGGTTGTATTTTGGTAAAGTTTTACGGGCTCTTGGTGAAATTTTTAGTATTGAACAATGAATGTATTTTATAAAATTACCAGCCAACTTTTTGTATAATGCTTACCCTATTGATATATAAGAAATCTTTCTTGAAACAATGGTAAAATTGTAGAAGTTTTAGAAAATTTATTTACATGTAATAAATAGATCTATTTCACCATTTTCTCTTGTTTTCTTGGACATAATAGGCCTGTACCAGCTAAGCAAGGATGCACCTCACTCAAAATATGATTTCCCTTAACCAGTTGATAATGGAGATACAACCTTCTATATTCTTTTATGGGTAAACTAGGCCATTCAATATTTTGTAATTGTCTAATTTTGTTTAATTATTTTCATCTTTTAAAAAATAAAAATAAACTTATAATATGTTTTTAGACTTTTTTTTAACTACTGTTTATAATATGAGTGTTGCAAGACTATTTAGAAAATGACATAAATTGTATAATTATAAATAAATATATTATCAAATAATAAATATACATAAATATCAAATATATTAATATTCAAAATGACCTATCAATTGATCTTATTTGACCTTCCACACCTCTTCAGCATACCCATTGCACACCATGGTGTTATTACTGGTATAAAATATTATATAATATTCTTTAATTGTCTTAAATTAAGACAATAAAAAAAAAGTTTTTCCTACAATAAATTTTTATTTCCCTCTTCGTTTTCATTTTCCCTCCCTAAATATTCGGCATGCATTTTGACAAGCATTTTTCCTTTATACGAAACTTAAAACAGGGGTTTTCCACATCAGAAACAACAAGTGGCTTTTCAAAAAAGTCTATGATCTTGGGCAAGTGACAACAATAAGGATCTTGAACAAATGAAAACATTAAGTAATAGACCACGAGTGACCTACATTTTTGTGTTTTTTATTCTATTTCATAAAAATGTAAGCCATCCTTTCTCAAATGAACTCTATGATTGTTGGATTTAATTGAGTGGTGTCCAAAATTCATTGTTTAATCACCAAGACACTAATCTCTTGTTAATTTAGAAAGAATGTTGTGGGTAGAAAAAAATGATCACCCCCTTGATGGCTATAATCTCTTGGACTTATTATAGCATTAAATTTATCACAAATTTTAATTTTGGAGTGAAGCTTTGTAGCCTTCTATCATCATTCTACACTTGATTCCATCAATACCAGTAACAATTTTCTATTTATTGATAAAAATATAAACTTGAGATTCATATTTGAGTTCAGTTATGAGTTTTTGATAAGATCTTGGAGAGTTTTCCTTTTGTGTATTGTGACTTCTCAGAAGTGTTTAGTATAATATTTTAAGGATTTTTTATTCTGGTCTTAGTCTTGAGTTCTATATGGAAGGTTTAGCCTCACTAGAGTTTTACATTTCTTATTTCTAGTATTAACAGTTTAGTGTATCTATTTTATTGCATGTTGATATTTTGCACTATTTTGGGCATATCTTGTTCCCCTAGGAGTGATGAGGAGTTTGGTGTGGATAATGGGAATCAATGATGATTTGAGGCATTGGGACATTTGCTAGTTATATTTGGACTATGAATGCAATTGTCATTTTGAATCTAATATTCCACATCCTTCAAGCACATCAAGGAATATGGCAAAAGGTCTAGAAATTTGGCTTCACACCTATAAGTAGCATTTTTATTAGAAGTATCTAATGGAAAAAAAAAAGAGAACACATCTTGTAGGCATGGAATTCAAAGGGGAAGAGACAAGATTTTTTTTATATTGTTTCACTCTATCTCTCAGATTTGGGGGGAAAATTTGAAGGAAGGAGGGAAAGAGGATGGACTTGGAGACAAACAAGAAAAATATTAGAATTTGTGACCATCCAAGAGCTCTATTGATTGTCTTTTCCAAATCAAGGTAACATTCATTGCTTGAATATTTTAATTTTTAGTTTACCTGGAAAATTATTCTGCAGTTAGAAGAATGTAGCATATATGACATTGTGAAAATAAGAATTTTCTGTTTAGTTTCTAATTTTTTTTCAATACTCAATTGAATGAACAAAAACCCATAATTATTTCCTACATCTATGCAATTCTTGACATAGAATTTATGTTGGATAATTGGGTATGATATACCTGACCAACTAGAGAAATAAAAATCAGAAAAAATATATATGATTAATGTTGCTTGCAATTGCAGCAAAGGCTAGGTTAAAAGGTTTAATTTAGTTTAATTTACTTTAATCATAAATTAAATTCTAATTTTTCCAATGTTTGGTGATTAGATTGGGTTAGGTTTAAACTCAAAACTCTAATTTTTTTTCCACAAAAGTGGCAAGCCACTATAATTTTATTAATATTAATATATATTTTTACATAATGTTGGTTCAGAGGGACATACTGGTGGGAAAGAACCAATGGGAAAACCCCCAGTTATAGTCTGAGTAACCGATTTTTACAATTCAACATCTAGACCAATACAGTAAGATAGACTATTACAAAAGACTAATACCTTCCTGTTTCATCACTCGAGTGACCATATAAAAGAAGAGATAATAATGAAATTGAAATCTAACTAATTATTGTTAAAAGGGATGAGTATCCCATAAATTATGGCTTGAATCATGATGTAATTATTGGTGTTATATTATTATTCTTGCTCTACCTGTACAAGAAGATATATGGTTTTTCCTAAATATATTTATTTATAGGCATATTGTGTGTTTAATAGAGATTTTATTTAATGCTTACGAGTCATATAAGAAATATTCTATCCAATTCAATGTTTTTGTGTGTTCTCTATTGGAGGGGTCTTAGTTTTATTTAATTTGTAGTTGCAAGTATCCACCATTAGTCAAATAATAGAATTGGGAAAGGATTTGAAACTAAGAGGCTTTTGACACATCTAAATATACATAATTTGTGTCACCTTCCCTATCTCTTCACTCTAAGATAAATCTCTAACGGGAAAGAGTATGTCTTGAGTAATAGTGATTTGAAGGAAGATAAAGATTGAGAAGAGGGAGAATGTGATGCAGATATTTCTTTCACCATTTTCTTGAGCTCTGGAAAAAAATTTAACTCTATATTGCTAGGTGTGGATTTTAGGTAAGTTGTCGGTTATGTGTTTGTCCTCAATTCCTTCAAATTTGTAGTGGAATATTTGTAGATACTTGCTGCAATCTTTCACTATTTTTTTTTGTTCTATCAAATATGATTATAAGAAATAAATTACAATAACATTCAATAACAACCAATTGGTCATGGGACTCTACAAATACTTCTTGAGCCAATTCCTACCTTTGTTGTAAGAGTGATGCAAAATTTAGTATTGTAACTAGTATGTGTAAACTAGAAGAGTCAAGTTCTAAGATTTAATTGTTCATCTAGATGGCTGAGTTGCAGAAAAATATGCTTCTGAGTATTTAAAACTCTTGCAAAACCATTTATGGGTTTTGTCCCTTGTTCTTTCCCCTTTCTCAAATATACTGAAATTTTAATTTTGGATGGGGGATGCAAATGTTATGATAGTTTTAACACTGACCTTTCTGCTGCAATTTGTAGATTGAAAGATGTGAATTTCTTTATATGATGTAAATTTGGAAATGTAATGGTTACTATCATTATCTAAGAGTGTATATTATGAATATAAATAAATTTTATTTTTTTATACTATTCATTGGATTCTCAGAAGATTTCTAGGATTGGGAAGTCATAAATAAGGAATAAGTCCTTTAATTTCTTCAATCATGTAGTAGTGAGTGGATTTAGGAAACTTGTTAGACGCAAAGTAGCCTTCTTTGTGTGCCTTTCAATAAAGGGAATTACCTAGGAATTTTATTATTCGAGGCAAAGTTAACATGGGCTTTGTCTCTTTGGATATTGTTTAGCCATCTTTTAAAATGTCCAGATATCATAAGGAGATGATCAGATTTTTTGTTAGAGATATTACTTGTCATCAAATTGATATTGTAAATGAATTTCTCAACCATAAAATTGTTAGCTCCTAAAGTTGCACCCTGGTTAAGCACTAAAACTTAATGCTTTGGAGGAACGTGGGATCATTTGAAGGCTGTGGGTCACATAAAATTTAAATGAACCTCCGGATAGGCTGAATTCCAAGCTGATAATGTCTTCTAAACTACTAATATGATGGGAAAAAGCTAGAAATATTGCATAAAATGAAAAACTAATGTAAATGAAGTGATATACCAAAGCTAATGGTAAAAACATGATCACTGAATACTGACACAAAATGATTAGAACTTGGATGTAGCTAAGTATGTAATATTCATTGTTGTATATTGATGCATAAATATTTTACTAATAGGCCTATATACAAAAATTTGCATAAAAAGGAAGTTAACTTCACATTTTAAAAAAATAACATGCACCAAGTTGACACAATTAGTAACCTGCATGAATAACCTAGTTGTAGAAAGGTATGAAGCTATGAGACAAATCTGTGAGGAAAGTAATTTCACTATTTACTTGATCAATCACTTCACATACAAAAATTTGCAAGAATGAAAAGACAAGAGATGAATCTCCAGTAATAATAAAGGTCTCCATTGTGAATCGTATTCAGAAAATTGAGTTACAAAACATGCCAAAAATTCACAAAGGACTGTAAAAGTCACTCGAAGCTAGAATCTTCATATTAAGAACTGACTTACACAATGAGTTCAAAATGACTAAGTACCAAAAATTTTCCCTCCAAAAAGCACAAAAAAAGGAACTAGAAAAACTGTTTGGGTCAGATGAACTCCAAAAGCCTAAAATCTAGCACATGAATCATCTCCAAAAGGGGCTCCAAATGTGAGAAAAGTCAAACATGAATTAGTCTACCAAGATGACCACTTGTAATGGCTCCAAAATTCCCTCTAAAACCTATAAAAAGACAAAAAGCAGCTCCAATATTTGTGGCATATGTTTGTAAATAACTTTCAACCTCCCTACAAGCCCTCAAAAAGCATAAATATACATGAAAGAGTCTCGCTTCACCAAACATAAAGGTATAAGAGAATAGTTCCTAGATATCCTCATCAAAGTAACGACAAGTCAAAACAAACCCTATAACCTCTACTAAATTGGCCACATAAATGTTTGCCTTAAAAGACATAATAATAAAGAATGAAGGCTTATAAAACACCTTAATCCCATTTTTTACACATAAGCATGAATGCAAAACATAAAATACTACTTTACCACAATCGACCATAAAGGCACAATAATAAGTCAATGCACGATTCTAAGTGGCATTAAGCTCTCATCCACATTCTCCATCATGTTTGGTAATGTGGCAATTAGGTGGCTCCTTGTGTGATTTCTTCAAAAATGTGAGGTGGCATTTATCTTCCATAAATACTCTATATTCAAAATTCCTAAGTCCAAAAGGACTTACTACTCGAATGCACAATTGTAGGTAACACTTAGCAAATATTGGAAAATATACAAGGGCCGTGGGTTTCAATTGTCATAACATATTTTCAAAACAAATGCCACCAAAATTTAACTTAACTATGGCAGTGGAAATAGGGTTAGAAACCCTAAAGCAAAGCTCAAAAGTTCCTTTCATTTCACATTTTTTCCAAAACTGGAAACTTCTCCATGGTGTTATGTGGCCGACAAAGTGTTTTATGTGATTCTCCTGAGCTTCTCCTAGTGAAAACATGGTGGATTTTTGCATAAAAGAGACATGTCTTCTGGACAAAAACATGAACAAGCTGAAGGTAATCCTTTTCCTATTGCATTAATATATTTATTGAGTATCAAATAGAAGAAATCTATTCAACCTAGCCGTGACCTCCTGCAGCTCCTTGATTCATGGCATTTCTCATCATGAAAAGATTTGATGTTTCTTTTTCTCTTCTTTGTGGCCATGGATCTCATTCTATGGTCATTTGTTCTTTCCTTTACTCTTGTATTCTCTTTCAGGATTTCATGTAGGTTTAATGGCTGTGACGTGCATTTGCATTAAGTGTAGAAGATGCTACCTCCCTATCTTCTTTTCCTCAATTTTTGGTTTATGTTTCTTCTGGAAAGAAAAAGTATTAAGGATGACTATTATTCTACAAAAATCCCATGAGATCTTTGTCATGCTACAGGTATTCGAGGGTTTCACTCAAAAGCTTGGGGTTTTCAAACAAAATGGAAAAAAAAAACCAATTAGGGTTACTTTTAGGCCCGTGTCCTATACAAATTCTTGGACATTTTTGTAGTTTTTTAAAGAGATCTCTCCTCACTATATATTGTATGCTACTTTTTCCGGATATAAGACCCTAGCTCCTTTTGCAATCACATCAAATACTAGAAAAATGTATTAACAAGACTATTTGAAATGTCAACACTGATCTGAATGAGATTACTTCTGAGAAAAAATTAATGCCTTTTCTGCATCAGGAAAACTTTATTAAAGACTTCATGATTTAAACTATGCTAGGTTTTGAAGAACAAAATTCTCATACATGGCCTTTAAGCAATTCACTGTGGCTTTTCTTAGTAATGCACTTAAACTACATTCCACACAAGACTCTCACTGTAATATCACATGAATCTTTCCTATTACTACTCTTGAAAGTTCAAGATAAACTATCCTACTACTCTTCATAGAATAACCAAGATGACTTTTCTTGCATAAAAGTATCAATCTTTGTCTTTTAAATAAATATTATTAGTAGCTTGTATTTATAGACAAAACTATCCTAACAAGATATGCAAATCCCTGGGCTATCATGTACAATAGCTATCATGACTGTAACCTGATACTACCTTCATGTAAATTATGCTCTCCCACATGTATGCATGGCCTCTATTTATTGGATTTCTAGGACTTACCCTAGTATTAGGACTGTTGCATTGCCATGATAATAAATACTATATTATGAGAATAAAACAATCATCCCCATTTCCTGCCTCTAGCACATGAACATAAACCATATTGGCAATCCAACTAGTCATTCATTTTCCCCAAAAAGAATTAATCTTGGTATGACAAATAAAATATGGTTCTTTAATAAATTGATGATACCATGACTCATGTCACTGAGGCTTTGTTTCTTTTCTTTGTCATAACATTACCATGTGATTCTTGGCATTGTTAAAGGAAAACATGCTGCCTCTTTTTGCGAGGTAATCACTATTTAAAATTAAATATCGAGCCTTCTCTATACATAAAGAACCTTGAAGTATGTGAAATTTTTGTTGTAGTATTGAAATTTATTATTGTTAAAGAACATTGTACTCTCTTCTGCATTATGATTATGAATTTATCATGATTGATATTAACTATCTTACAATTTAATATCATATGCACTTAGAATATTCAAAAATTGCTATGAGCTAGGCTCAACCCTTGTGGGAGCCACATTCACCCCACTCATAATATAACTTGATGAATCTGTTGAATCACTCATAAATACTTTCTCACCTAGATCTACACATGAAGTGAATAATGTTAAAAAAAAAGCAAATGCATACCCTAAGTGTGTGTAATATTCTTCTTTTTTGGTTTTTATGGACACTTAGGATAGGCATTGCATTTTATGTATGTAGAAATTGGCATATGCATGTCGAAAATGCAACCTTTCATTGCCTAGAACCTAATGTTCTAACTCATTTCTTTACCCAATGTAGGTAACCTGATACAAAGAAACCTAGGGATCAGGGAGCAAGGAAAAGCCATCATACACTAGACACCTTTGCAGAACCAATCATTCAAGCAATGACTGGTTACCTTCTTTATATGTTCATTTATTTATCATTTATTCATTCATGTATATTTTAATTCTTATATGTATCAAATGAGTGAGTCAGTCTCATGGCTTGCTATGTGAGACACATGTTTATGATTACATTCAATAAGATTACTTTTCATCAAAATATTGTAAAATTATTTTATGTTTCATTCACTTGTATGAATATAATAAATTAATGTTCTTGTTTTCTTGTAATCCAATAAAGTTGTTTTATTTATATAATTGAATGTAGTATAGAAGGTTTAAAAAAATGTATAATTTATCTTGAAACATAGATGGCTCTTCCTAATTGAGCCTGTAAGTGAAAATCTGATAACATTTTTGGTGACATCTACAAGATGTTTTCCTGCTAAACATCAAAGACCAGTGACCTAGACTCATCCATTGGGCATGGAGTCACTAGGGAAACTCAGAAATAGACCTAGAGAAATTGCACATGGCTACAACTCACTTTGTAACTCAGTGGAACAGATTAGGTTACTTGGCACTTATTGAAAACAGGAGAACTATAAAAAGGAAACTATCTAACTGGTGTATAATGTCAAGAGTTGGTGGATCCACAGATAGAGGCAATTTTGCCTCTTTACCATAAACCAACATATATAGTGAGTTACCAATAGACCTTTTAGGAGTCACTCTGTCTACCCAATGTGCATACTTCAGATTTGTGTGCCAAGTCCTTTGATTATCCTCTAGGGTCCTCTTAATGATTATGATAAGATTCTTACTTGTACTTTCAACTAAACCATTACCGTAAGGGTAATAATTTGAAGATGTATTCAGAAGAATTCCATGTTTAACAACCCAATCTTTAACTCTTAATCCCACAAATTTTAGAGTGTTATCAGATATAATAGAATCAAAAACCCCAAACCTTGTTACTATGTCATTATACAAATTCAATACATAATATTAATTTGCTTCTTTCAAAGCTACTGCCTCTATCCATCTTGTAAAATAGTCTGTAGCAGTAATTATCCACCTGTGACCAGCACTGGAAGGTGGATGTATGCGTCTAATAAAGTCAATTTCCCATCTTATGAATGGTTGTTCAACTTGAATCAGCTACAAAGGCATGACTGGTAGCTTTTCCTTCCATACAAATAAAACAGATTTAATACACTTCCTCACCCAAGCATGGACATATTTGAATAAGCTAGGCCAATAATATCCAGCTCTCATTATCTTCCAAGCAATCTTCCTAGGAGCAAAAATACCTCCTACAACTCCATCACGAAACTCATGAAGCACTATTTTTGTTTGATCAGTATTAATACATCTCAATAGTACATTGTTAAGATCCTTTTTGAAAATAATATTAACCACCAGCACATATGGAATGGACTGTAATCTGAAGTATCTTCATTTAGATTTATCTAAACCTGGTGGACACTCACCAGTTTGTAAAAAATGGGTTATATCTTGAACCCAACTTGTAACCAACATAGGTGTATCATCTCGAACATTCTGAGGCTCACCAATATTAGCTAAAACATCTATTTCTAATTATTTTTCATTCCTAGACCCTGCAACAAGTTTCTCACAAAGACCCTTTCCTCTAACAAGTTTGGTAATCTTGATATCTACATCATATTCCATCACTTTCATGATCCACCCAACCCTTTTCTCATTTAGATCTCTACTCAACACAAACACCTTAACGCTTGGGTGTGTAACCATAATATGAATCTTATTGTTAGAGATTAAAGGCTTGAATTTCTTCAAGCTTCTTATGACGGCAAGGATATTTTTTCCTATAAATGTATATTTTTGTTCATAATCAGCAAGGCCTTGACTAAAGAAGGCAATTGGCTACTCTAGATTATCATTGTTCTTCTAAACTACCATGGTAGAAATGAAACTAATGCTATCAAAAGCATATAGAGTAAATTCTTTAGAGAAATCTGGATTTACCAATATTGGGGCTGATGCTAAGGCCTCCTTAATTGCTTCAAAGCTATTTTTGGCTTCTCCGGTCCAACTGAAAACTGCGTTTTTCTTAAACATGGCAGTCAATGGCTGTAATAAATTCACAACATTAGGAATAAACCCTCTTATAAAGTTGATTCTACCTAAAAATCTCTACAATGCTTTCTTATGATTGGGTAATGACAGTTCAAGTATAGCTTTGACTTTTTCAAGATCAATAGTAACTCCCTTCTTTTACATTATGTGTCCCAACAACTTACCATCATGAACTGCAAATATACTCTTTTTTTGATTCAGGGATATTCCAAACTCCCTACATTTATTAAACACTTATTTTAGATGTGACAAATGTTCCTCAACATTCTTTGGGAATACTGTAACATCATCCAAATAGATCATCACAATTTTATTGATTAAACTTTGAAATGCCATATCCATGGCTCTTTGAAATGTGGCCAATTGTTGGTTTTTTACCTCTATGATGTAATTTTCAATGAGGTCTTGGATTATGTTCTTAAGTTTTTGATATTGCAAAGTTTTATGTCCTTTAGAATGGTGATAGTCACAGAAGGAATTATCATCCCACCATGATGGTTTAAACTGATGTGTATCATAATGCTTTACCTTATGAAGTTGGGGAACCTTAGACTACAAAATTTGTTTCAAGACAGACTCAATTGGTTCCCAAAAGGGAGTGTATTTTCGTCTTGGTGGGAAATTTATTTGAGGTGCATGTCCTTGGCTATTTTGGATGGTGTTTGTTATTTTCTCAAGGACATGTGGTGAATATATTGATGCATTAGGTCCTTTAAGGGTGATTATGGGATGAATTTGGTGTATTTCCTTTGTGTCTAAAACTCCATAATTTTTTATTGTGAGCCCAATACTTATTTTTGTCGTTTGAGGTAGTTTGGTTGTTCTACTTTTTTTTCAGAGTTTGAAGTTCCCCTTTTACAATCAATTTATTTTGAGGGTAATGCCTTTCTCCACAATTTTATTGAATATAGAGCAATAATGGACTTTTAATTGGTATTTTAGTTTTTTGACCAAGTTTTTAATGAATATGAAAACCCTTTGTTTCTCAAGTATCTCAAAAGGACATCAACTAGCTAAAATTCTCCATCCTTGAAAAAAAGATATAAATGACTCATCTTTCTCTTGTTTTGTATGGCACTTGATGTGGCTATGGTCACTTAATTTAATTGTTATAAGAAAAATTTGTCACAAATTTATCAGCTAGTTTATCCTATGTTCTTATGCTTGTAGGTAAGTGGGAATACCATTTGAGTGTTTGTCTTGTGAGACTCCTTGGGAATAATATCATGAGGTGTGTATGTTCAGATGTGATGTCTATGCAGGCCATGTTAAATTACCTCACATGTTAAAATGGGCTCCCCTTTCCTCCATACTAGGTAAAATTTGGAGTAACATAATTGTGAGGAAATGGAGGCATGTATATGCTCTTGTCAAAATGGTATGGACATAACTCTCATATTGAATAATTTTTTTTGTTGGTATTTGCATGATGTCGACTTGTCTTTGTAGTGTAAGAATTTGATTTGTAAGGACATCAAATTGATTCAATGTTGTGTCCATTGTGTTTGTAATTGCATTATGATATGGTCCCATGTTTGAGTATTGCAATCCAATATTTTGGGTGGATGAATTGGTGTTGGTCCCAAATGTGTGTGTCAGGTTTTGGTTTTGAATGTTATGAGTGAAGGACATAATTCGATTTGGTATGTGTAATACCCCTCCATTTTGATTCTTGTTCAAGTTGTTTTATGCTATGTTTGGTTGCAATTACTTTGATACTAGTTACATTTTGTTATGATGTCTTGATCGCTATTATTGTGGGAAGTAGTTATTTGATTATTGTTTCACATGCATTATGGATTAATTATGTTGTAGAGTTAACAAGAGATATTATTATGGGATTATTGGAATTATGATCGAAGTGTCAGTTTCGATGAGTGTATTGGTGAAGAGGACGGTTTCACATCACTCGCTTGCGAGTGCCCTGCGAATCCGAGATTTCTTCTTCACGGTGTGAATTATATACTGCATATATCATGTTGATTATTTGATTACAGATTGCAGGTACATGACATCGACTCCACCTAGTTCCACAGGTTTGAGCGTGTCGATCCAACGGTTAAGTTGAATGGGAGATAGTAGCTAGGTAACATGTGTCAAGTCTATGCCCTAACCTTAGTGTGTCGTTAGTTGTGTGTGTCGAGTTATAATTTGTCTTGTTTTAATGTTATTTATTTCTGAAGGATTATTGATTTGAAAATAAATACTTAGAATAATTGCATTTAAATCATGTTGATGATTATTTAATTTAAATAATACAATGTGGATTAAAGTTTATACTTAAATTAATTAATTATATTTAGTTTATTTAATTAATTAAATTTGATCCAAGGGGTTGAATTTAGTTATTAAATAATTTAATTAATTAATTAAACGTGATGCAAGAGAATGAAAGGAAATAAAAGAATTAGAATTAATTTTGGAATTTAATTCCAACATGTGGGAATTAAATTAGAATTTGTAATTAAATGTTTATTTGACAAATTGGTTGCAACTTTGGAAATTAATTTATTATTTGGAAATTGCATTTTAAATTGAAATTGGGTTTTTGAAAAGTGAAATTGAAATTTGAAATTGAAAGTGAAATTGAAATTGAAATATCTAATTTGCATGTAATGTGAATTAGGGTTGTAAATATTGAAATTGAAATTGAAATTGAAATATCTAATTTACATGTAATGTGAATTAGGGTTGTAAATATTGAAATTGAAATATCTAATTTGCGTGTAATGTGAATTAGGGTTGAATTAGGTATTTTTGATTTATAAAGAATACATGTTTTAATTTTAGGGCAAGAAAGTTTTTAGAAAAATACATTTTTACAGCAGGGAAGAAATTTTGGAAAATTTGCACAAGGGTTTGAAGAAAGTTTGATTGTAAAATTGATTGAAGGAAAGATTGTTTGCATTTGTTTGGTTTTGGATTGGATTCATTGGAGGATTGAATAAAATTCAGGAAATCTTTGGAGGAGGCTTGCATCAAAAATTCATCTCTTCCTGTAGCTTCTTGTACCAGGTTTTCCTCTTTGTGTTTTATTGTTCTTCATTGTTTTTTTAAATAGTAGTGATTAAAGATTTGTTGTTAAATTTGTTTTAGAAAACAAATTTGATATTAGAAGAAAAGAATTAAATAAATTTACAGCCTTTGCTTGTGAAAATTCTTGAGTGAAAATTGTGAAAACCTTAGTTGAATTTAAATTATTTGGAGAAATTGATTTTATTGTTATCGAAATCAAACATAGAGATTGAACAATGAATTTAGAATGTTTTTAGAAAATGAAACTTTCTGTTTATTATCAAAAAAATGGATTTTAAAATCTGCAGTATAGTTATATTTTCATGGTAAAATGGTTTGATTGTGTCGCCTATAACTTCACTTTTACAAACTGGGTTTTCAGGAAATTTTGCATTTTGAAATTTTCTTATCCCTGTCCAAAAATCGTAAATACCCAGATCGTAGTTTTTGAGTTATGCTTAAAACATGAGACCATTGTTAAATTATTTTTCCCATGGCTATTCTGAAAATTAAATAATAATAAATTGATATATATAAATATTAATATTTTATGTATTGTTATTATAATATTAAAATATTATTTAATAATATTTTATATTATAATTTATAATACTAAAGTATTATATTTGTTTATATTATTTTAAATAAAATTTGTATATTAGATTAGTGGAATTAAAATTATAAACATATGGGAAATTATTGTTATTTTAAAATGGCTTGTTAAAGTTTAATTGAAGGAGTTAAATATTTGATTTAAAGAATGCAATATATTATTGAATAGAGATTTAAAATTGGATTGATTAGTGTATATGGAAAATGTATAGAGAAACAATATGTTATTATATTAAAGTGATTGAATGTGTTGAATAGAAAATTGAATGAGATGTAAGATTTGGTTAGGAAATGGAAAGAGTTTACTTGCATGGATTTGTATCGATTTAAAAGTAAATTAAGAAGTTGTTTTATTGATGAAGCAATCAATTATGTTATTTATTAATTTCTATTTAGATTAATTGAATCATTGTGAATGGATTATGAAAGAGATATGGATTTAGTATATCCAAAAGTAGTATCTTCCTCATGCTTATCTTAAAGGATCTAATTCTTTGTATTCAGTAAAGGGAAGTAAGTTTAATTGTTTTAGATTTCCAATAATGAAAAGAGAAATAGGGGTTATGATTATTTTAGATGATTTACTTATCATGTCTTTGACTTTGTCAACACTACCTATTGAATGAGTATGGATTTAGAAAATTCAAATATTAGATTTGATTGATGACTTGAATGCTTTTGTTGCTATGTCGTCAAGTTGCATTGTTGGTTTGGGATTTAGTGTTAGTCCTAAATTATAAGTCTTCCAGAAGATCTTAGAGGATAAGGGTTGTTGAATCTTTATGCCATCCAGTTGTTTTCCCTTGGGTAGTGCATGTTCAGTTTTACCCGATTTTCATGAACGGGGATGTTTGCACCTCCTTGGTTTAGGAGCGGATTATGGGATCCATGTCTCCTTGTATGGAGTGACCTTGTTATGTGGTTTCATATTGTTGTCTTAGGTGAAAGGAGTGGACTATGTGTTATTGCCTCCAAGATGTTTGGAGTGGGATCTTTTGTAACTCTTGTGAAAGGAGTGGACTATGTGTTATTGCCTCCAAGATGTTTGGAGTGGGATCTTTTATACCTCCAGTGAAAGGAGTGGACTATGTGTTTGTTGCCTCCAAGATGTATGGAGTCAGTTCTATTATTTGTATCCTCTTGTGTTGGAGTGGATTATGATGCCTAGTTGGTATGCACTTGTGGTTCCCTTGGTGGATTTTTTAGATGTGTGTTGTCGAATAGAAGCGTGGCTTCTGTTAGGTGCCAGAGCCCAAAAAGGTAAACTGGATAACCTTCAGGAGTGATTTAAACAAGTGATAATTAAAATAATGTACTTAGAAGATTAGGATTAACTTCACATTAATCAAGATAATTTAATCCTCACTCATAGACACAAGGGCTTGTTTAGACTCGGGATGAGTGAGAAGGCCTAGAATGGCAAGATCAACTATCTAGTTCTTCGAGAGGTAGTTGATTCCACATGAGTGAGTATGAGTGCCAGGATTCAGTTGAGGCCACCAGGATTACTTGTGCTAGAGCCTATGAAGAATTCCCAGAGGAGATCTCATGACAAACCTTGCGATGACACTCTATCTATGACAACTGTTGTTAATTATTTTATGTGTATGGTTATTTGAACATACTTGATCTACTTTATGTCTGGAAGCAATGTGACCTATGTCAGTGATGTTGGAGTTGTACTTGTATTGTACTTGATTTGTACTTGTATTGTATTTGTTTTGTACTTGTATTGTACTTGAGTTGTACTTGATTCATACTTGTATGGTGAATGAGTTGTACTTATTAATTCATTTGGTTGGTTATAACAGTATGAGTCAATATGAGTTTGCCTTTGGTTTGAGGTAGTAGAATCTTTGTCCATGTTACTTTGTTACTATCTCTTAACATGGGGGATGGGCCTTCGGGTACCACATTGGTAGGGTGGAACATGCACCAAAACCGTTGGGTCCCCATCGTCTTCAGTACTTGGTGGCGAGACATCCAGATGGATAGCTCGTGGTTCTTGTTGTAATATTTTAACTTGTATAAGTTATTTTATCCCTCTTATGTTAATGAGGTGGAATTTTGTAATTGTAATATTTTGTACTATTGCCTCATTCTGGGAATGAGTGATGTATCTATTGGATTAACATAATGTTTATGAGATTGTATCTTGGTTGATTATCTTATTATGTTATGTGGTATTCTTATGATGTATGATGTTTATACCATAAGGTTCATAATGCTATGGTTGTATGTAGTATGTATGTGTGGGTTTATGTAATCCTAACCTTGTAGCCTTAGAGGTTGTTGTTAACTAGTAAGTGAATGTGTATGTTAAATGTACTTTATAAGAAAAAAATTGGTTCGATTATGATGTTAATTGCAACTTCCTTTTAAGGTTACTTGGCGGGGCATTACAGTATGTCCACAGTCAAAATTGGAATATGGTTAATATGTGGAGGATTCATATTAAATTGCATTTGTAGAGGGCTTGAACTTGTTTGAAAATGTGGATTTTTGGTACCATATTCTTGAAAACATTCCCTTGTGTGTTCTTCTATAAGAGAATACTTGTAAAAGGACCTTGTGATGATGTATTAGTTTTTAATTTCAAATTGGTATTTGGTGTGGTGTTTGTCTATGTTTAGGTCCACTGATGTAAACCTTTCACATTTTTTTGTTTGACTTATTTTTACCCATTGAAAGGGGATTGGATGATGAAGCTCCCTTAGAATTATATGATGTGCCAAATGGCTTGAATATTGTACTAGGGGTTTGTGTCATAGCTTGTGAGCCTTTTTTCCAAATAGTGGAGCCACATTTCCCGTTGTGGTACTTTGTGATGTCCATCCTAATGGAATGGTAGTATGTATTTGTGGGATATTTTTATTAGGAATAGATGCATTGTGTCCTTGGTTTTGTGTAGTCTGATTGATTGATGTTTCAACTAGTGTGTTAACATCAAAAGCATAAGGTTTTTTAACTCCACTTTGTAATAATTTTTGTAGGAATTATTGTGGGTCTTGTACTACCATCTCATCTGCAAACCATGCCACACTACGATCTTGAGTTATTCCCTCAATCTCTTCTTTAGTTATAGGTATTTGGATGTCTTTTATTGTGAAAATTTCTAAAGGATTGGGAAATGGTGATCATGTGATAGGTGTCTCATTGGATGAAGACCTAAACTTCATGTTGCTAGTAGAACTAAAAAAGGGTCTTCATTGGTATAGTCCATTTCTTTTCTTTTCATTTATAATCTTGTTTCGACCATATAAGACTTGAAAATTTGATGTATGGTATATGAAGTATAATCATTGTAATGGTGGAACTAGGACTAAGTATGCAGCTATGCTTTTTTTTTGGTTTTCCAATGTATAATAAATTCCAAATGATGATGCACTTATGGCCAAGATTAAGGTACAGAGTGACAATAAATGAAGCTGAGATGTGGTAATGTCACTATCATCTAGAATCTATGGTGTGACTAAGATTAAAGTATGCAAATGTGATTTTATGATGAAGGTTATGGTATGACCAAAGTTATGATGTGAAGACTAAGCAATTTTATGGACCTAAGAAGAGACTACTAAACAAACTAAGATAGTCCAAAGTACCAAATCTAATTATCAAGACCTTAAAAAGGACAAAGACTAAAGTGATGATGATTGAAAAAGTGGATGCCAAACAAGACTCATGAGTTTAAAGGACCAATTCAAATGAAAAAGAGTTTTTGATAAAGTGACAAGGTCAAGATAACCTAAATTTGTGAAAATGATCTAGTCAAAACTCTAATAAGCCTCCTAGTCTAGATTCTACAAAAGTGTATGCAACTATTGAGTGACCCAAGGTTTGAATTAAGGTGTATGCAACTAATGAAATGGTAACCTTAATGAAATGGAATGAAATGAATGATATAAAATGATAAATTTTGTTATCTAATGAGATTATTACAATCAAGAATTGATCCAAAATAAGACCACACTAGAATTTTCTATCAACTACAAAATGTGGTTCATGGTCTATCAAATGTGTTTTATTGTCTTGCATATGTGGTGCATAAGTTTCAAAAAAGTGGTGCTCTATTTTTTTGATTGCGGTTTACAGTTCGAAAGATGTGGTGAATAGTGTGTTTATCCCTAGTTTGAATGTTTCGGATTAATTTTTTGTCTTGGGTTTTTGTGAAATGTGATTTAAAACATAATAAACAATCTGAAAACAAGTCTTAACTATTGAGTGATTTTTTATTTTGAGTGTTATGTGAATGGTCAAGGTTTATTCATGTTGAAAATGAATGTAAATTTGTAGCTTAAAACTTTTAAAAATATGTGACTATAAATATAATTAAGTATTGTTTGTCAGAATTATTTGTATATGATTAATCTATCTAGATAAATTTTATCATATATAGAAATAGACACAAGATTGTAGAAGAATGAAAAAACATAGAAGTGACACAACATATAAGTGCTTATATTATTTAACCTTACAATAATATTATGCACTTGCTGCAATAAATAGGAAATTATGAGCTTTGTAAACTTCTAAGAGTTGTCAATTACAAGAGAATAAAGATCCTCTCAAAAAACTACACCTAGATTTGGAAAGTAGAGTTCCTCCATGTAAACACAAGTCCAAAAAAAGTGTTCCTAAAAGTTGGTGCCCCAAACTGAACACTTAACTAAACTTTGGTCAAGAAGATATCCTGTAAAATCCACCTCAAATTTGTCACACAAGAATGGGCCCACTTAACTAAGCCTTGTAAATGTATTCTCATGTAAAAGGTCTAACTGAAAGATGTCAAATTAGGCACCCAAGGTGGACCGAAGTGAATCTCTCTTCATCAATTTATGAAAAAAATATGCATTATTGATCATCACAACCTAATTGAAAGTATCCACCTATTATCTGTCATGCAACTAAATTCATTAGTCAAGTCAGCTAGTATACAACTAAACCATAATTGAGCTCAACTAAATTAAACTAAATTGAATTGAATTGAATTGAATTGAATTGAATTAAATTGAATTGAATTGAATTGAATTAAATTGAATTGAATTGAATTGAATTGAATTGAATTAAATTGAATTGAATCGAATTGAATTGAATTGAATTGAATTGAATTGAATTGAATTGAATTGAATTAAACTTATATTGAACTTATACTAGACTGATAGTGCCACTTCACTCTTGTAAATATAAATCCCTATTTTTTATGAACCTAGATATGCATTACTGAAGTGTTATCAATCCTCCAAACAATTAACTAAAACAAGGTGGATTCCCCCTTCCATGTGGGTGTCCCATGTGCTCCTATTATTTAGGAACTCATCTTGGGTGCCCCCACATGTTCCTATTATTTAGGAATAATTAAAAATGTCAATTAGCATGTTCATTTCATTCAAATTTAATATCTTTCTAATCCTAGTGTTGGGAAACTCTTTCGAACGACTTAGGAGATACATGAAATATGTTTAGGATTGCAATTAAATGGAATCCTATTCCTAATAATTCACCCTAGTTTACACATGTCTAATCACAATTTTAAAATAATTCACACACATAAAACACTTCCTATTTGTAAGGTTAATGGCTAATGGCAACAAATCATAGGCCAAAATATTAGAATCTCCTTTGACACAAGTGGAGGGACACTTTTAGGGGGTGTATGCAATATTGTATTTACAAGAGACGATGGATAGGGGCCTCCAAAACTGGAAGGATGACCAAATCACCCTCTCATTGAAAAGCTACAAGTAAAAAAGGTAGCCTATGCCAAGCGAGGGATTTTTTTCTCATCTCAAGGGAGCCATATGGTGAGTAACTTCAAGTTGTGATACTACACCTTTGCACTCAAAATGAAACCAATAAATAACTCAATCAATATGGGTGGGCCTCAAACTAAATATCTTCTAGTCATTACTTGGGGACTTGACATCTCGCAAGTTTCCAACAATTCATTTAAGGCTTTAACCAACCATACTTGGGTACTTAGAATACCATGTGGGTACTTCCCCTTTTGGATTGGTACTACATCACAAAGGCTAACATTAGATTGTACTTGAATTTCATTCTACACTTTTATATAGCAGCCCGAGGGAAAAACCGCTTTGAGTCATCGATGAGTTCTCTGTTAGGATGTGTCTCAATAGTAGACCCTTCTAAAGGAGTATAAAAAAGTGATACAAATACATTGATTTTCATCTCCAAGATCATATAAAAATGTGAGGAGAGACAATACACATGTATTTTCTCACACTAGCAAATATTCATTAACCTTTGGAAAACAAAATGTGTCATCTGAAAATGAAAGTTTTGAGAACTATTTTTTATTCCCAAGATCATATAGCCTATGATTGAAGAGCATACACACCTTAAAACACAAAAAAAATCAAAAAATAAAGAAAAAAATTATTCTTTTTATTCCCAAATTTAAAATGTTATAAATAAAAGACACCTGCTTATTTTTAATTCCCAAATAAAAATGTTCCTACTTAAAAATCAAAGAAAAATAAAACCCTCCAAGAACATGGATTAGTTGTCTCAATAGTAATTTCTTGTCCCCACAAACTCCACAAGCTACCAACCAAGTATCAATAACACAAAAAAATCTAATCTACCAAATAGAAAAGCATAAAATAAAAAACTCCTAATTAATAATAATAGGAAAATGCAGCTAAAAATGTCACAGATGTGACCCACTATTGTAGAATAGATGCAGCTAATGAAACTGTGACTATAAAAAAATGGAAAGCAAATGGAACACACTAGATAGTGACTATCATGAACTAAAGAGCGATTGCAACAAACCAAAAAGTGATTGTGACTCACAATTGAAACTTATACAGTGAACAACCTAAAAGCTACAAAAATACTTCAAATCTAGCAAAATTTAGAAAATCCTGAAATAGAAATAATGCAATTATCCTAAAACTGAAAAGCTGAGAAATGATAAAAAAAATGTGAAAATAGATTAATAAAATAATTTTCTATATAGTTAAGCAAATATTGCACTTGGTGCTATGAATATCGATTTTTGTCTTCATAAATACATCACAAAATATATTGCATGCATTGTGTTGTACCACAAATGCATCACATTGCCTTTTAAATGCATGATTCAACCTTACAGATGCGTTGCGGAATTGAAACTCCAATATTCTTTCAAATCTGGCTAGTTCATGTTGGGTTCACCAATGTAGAATAGGTAAAAATTAAGGTGAAAGACATGAATCAATAAAATGGAAACCCTAGATCCCTAAGCTAAGAATGAAGCACAAATAAACATAGAAACATAAAATAATGAAGATATATTACCCATATTCCTATGCCATGGTTGATTCACCTCCATTACATCCTTCTCCATCTTGCTTTATATTCTTGATTTCCCTCAAATTTTGAGTATACAACAATAAGCCTAGTGATAGTGATAGATAAATATTGAAGATTGTACTTGTCTCCTTGAGTAGCATGTGTTGGAATTGAATCTATTAGGACTAAAATGACAAGGATAGGTCTATTTTATAGAAAACAAAATTTGAATGAAGGGATAGGATTAAAATCCAATATGACATGAAAATCAATTGTCAAGATTGCTTCAGAAGCAATGAAATAGGGTTAGGGAAAAATTAGGGCAAAGATAGGGCTTGGTTCAGGATGGATAGTTGAGATTAAATTATAAAATAATCAATCAAGGGTGGAAATTAAATGAGATGTGAAATGATAATAATTACATGGATAAAGAGGTTGACATAGAAAAAGAGGTTGTTGGAGGAAATTAACATCCATGGAGATTAACTTATATTTTATTCTTGTGAGTCTTTTTTATGCAAAATTTTGCATGTAGCAGTAGTCTTATGGCAAACTTAGCTATTGGGGGACATTATGTGCTAGCTAAGTGACCTCTGGGATTTTATCGAAACCGGCTCTTTGTTTAATGGGTGAAGAAAAAGGTAAAGGAGATTGCAGGAATGTAAAATTTACACTACAGGGGATGCGCCAAAATCTTTAGATAACTTTACTAGAGCACAACGCAGGATGCAAAGGCCCAAACCATTAAATTGTTGTTAACTAAGTTGATTTTCTCCACAAGCATTTATCATGCAAAAATACCCTCTAATATGTATAATGTAATCAAGTATAAATTTGTCTTAACACACAAGAGTCAAAGAAATATGATCTGCATTTATTCCAGCTATGAAAGGTTACAGAAACTGAAGAACAGACATTCATACCAAATAAAGAGAAAACAACAAAGGTCAATAGTTCTAACCAATGCTTGAAAATGGAAAGGCCGAATTTATTTGGCAAAATTTGAAGTATTTTAATTGAGAGCAACTATTACAAAAGGATTACTTTCCAGTGCTTGGGAGTTTTTTTTATAAACTTAATCAACAACCTAATTAAAGAAAACAAGGCCCCATTTATTGGCCAGTCCACCACTTGGAAATGCATAAATAGAAGAGAAAACCACGCATAGTGATCGACGGCCCAAATCATCCCAAGCTACCACAGTAAACATCAATTGGTTAGAAACATGCCAGCAAGGCCACAACATGTAACAGAAAACCATGCAGTAGTAGGAGAGAACATGCAGTGATAGGGAAGTGCAAAAGAACCGGTGACATTTCCAAGGTAGCTGGTGCAAAAACTAAAATGCCATGTGTTGCACAGATGAAGCCTAATAGAGAGTTCAAAAGTTGTTTAACAGAAAGCCGCAAGAGAGAGCCACATGGAGAGCTCCAAGCAAAATATAGAATGAGGCGGGCCCAACTCAGAAAAGCAGCCAGAGTGAGTCACGCGGTGCACAGACAGAGATTACCGAAAAGCAAAGTGAAGGAAAATGAAAATCTTCACGAGGAGGCCACATGGAGAGCTCCAAGGTTAGTGAGCACAAAAATAAGGCATAGCCGCAAAGGAAGATAGAAAACTACAAAGGCTTTGGCAATTTTTGTTGAATAGTTTGGCAACTCATAGGGGCTTTTCATTTGCGGAAAGGAGAACCCCAGAAACCTTTGGCTCAGCAACAAAATGCTCACAAGCTTGAAAGGGTGGCTAGCAAATTGGTCCATACCTCGTTCGTCAGTGCAGAGAGAGTTTGCAGATGCTTGTGAGCCAGCCTGACATCAGTGATTGCTTTGAAGGGCAATCTGCTTGATACTTTTGTTTGCAACTCCAATTGGAAGAAAATTTGCACCAGTTGATGTACGATTCCCTTGATCTCTTCAGCAGTCGGAGACTGATCAAAGGTCTAGAAGACAAAAAGGTCTTGCTTCATCTCTTCGATCATTGCAACAATATGCTCCACTCCCACTACCATTTGGTCCACAATGAAAGGCAAAGGGAGGCCTCTCTGAGTCAAATGGGAAAACTTCACTTGCATGTCGCTAGTAACTTGGTTTAACCAAGCTCTACAATCCGCCACCTGCTGAACGACCTCATGCATGGAGATGAGGCTTCTTACACCCAAACTCGTCGTTGTTTCGTCATTGATGCCCGCGCCACTCAATGCTTCATCTGAAGGAGTATACAACTTCCCCAATAAAATTCTAGCCTCTAGAACCTTGTTAGAAGTTAACTCCTGAACCTGTTGTATCGATTCACTAACTATTCCACAGAGGCTAGCCGCTTGTGCCATAAAATTTAAGGTGGGTTGAAGAGTAAGGTATAAAGCCTTCACCTTATCTTAGTATGATGCGTGCAACTCTTTGGCAATTTGTAATAAACTTATTTGGGGCACAAGGGGTTAGGTCCTTAGGGTAGCCAATTCTGCCTCTTTGCTGCTTAAACCTGCCACTGCTTTTGCCAAGTTTTTGTCCATTGTGAACATCTGCTCTTTCAGGGGAAGAACTTCCCTTTCCCTTTCTGCGAGGGTCGACTCGGCCTGCTTAATCCTTTGAATTTCTAACTCTAGATTAGCATTCACTTTAGTAATTTTTGCAGTGGTGCTCTATCGGAGCTCTTTCATTCCCTCATTTAGTAGATTAGACTCAGCTCAAAGTTCTTTCTCCTTTGCTTGGAGCTTCTCTTCACTTGCTCAAGAGTCGGGATGACCTCTTTGCCTAAATTCTGCAACTCTTTGATTTTAATTTCGAAGGTACCCCTCTCCTTCTCCAGCCGACTTATTTCATTCTCCTGAGCTTCAAACTTGTTTACCCAAATGTTGACCTTACTATTGAGCTCCGTAATCTTATCATCCTTCTTCTTCACCTGCCGGCTGAGCTTGAGAAAATCAGTGGTCACTATTTTTTGGGTCTCTTCAATTAGCTCAGCTTTATCTCGCGGGCGGGCCTACTACAAGTCTAAACCGATAGCGTTCATAGAATAATCATCGGGCTGCATTTCACCAGCCACCTTGATCACATTAGGGTTGACCTTTGCAAACATCAAAGATTTTTGACATTCATTAAAAACTGTTGCAAATAGGGCTTCGTGTGCCGACCTATGCCTTTTCGTCTTCTTTTGTTGATCTGGTTGGCACGAGCGCTTTTATTTGCATCAACCTACAAGAAATATTCCTGGGCCGGGATACCCAGTCCACCAGTAAAATCATACTCTTGAGGGACAACCAGCAGGAAAGACAACATATCCGATGCATCAGAGCTATTGTTGGGTCATTTTATAATAGCTAGGGAGAATGGTAGGATGAATTGGCCACTTAGAAGGGATGGATATGAGGTCATAGTGTAAGGGAAGGCTAGAGATGCACCAACCGCAGGGTTGGGCCTTGGAGATAAAAATTGTTGGCCCACGAGCCTAGTACTTACACCAAAATGCATTCTAGGTAAGGTATGGATCCAGTAAGGTATGGATTCAGGTAAGGTACAAATCCAATGGCGGAGGGAGCTGGTGTAGATGAAAAAGCAAGGGTAGACTGAGGTGAGACTAGAGACATAGATGAGAGAGAAGAGGGAGGAAAAGTTACTTGATGCTCATGTGGAGCCGTAGACGCTTTGACTACTTCCTTCCTTAACAGTTCCTCCTCTGCACTGGCCTCTTTTGTTCATTGTTGCTTCTCCTTCGAGAATCATTGAGGTCAAGAATGACCCGTCTCATTCGAATGGTAGTAATTGCCCACTTCCATTTTGATTTAAAGGAGGTGACTGGCTCTGATATTTATGTGTGCAGTGCTTCCTCCTGCATAGGTCGTTTACCAGCATTCTTCTGAAGTATTGGACTCTCGATGATGACAGGGGGATTCTGAGTTACTTCCTCCTCAGATTCTGTAGTAGCCTCCTCTCCTCTATATAGCTGTATGGATGTTGAGTGGTTTAGAGAATTTTCAACATCCAAATGTTTATTTTCTTAGATGTCATCGAATCTCTCATCGAGGGCTACCTCATTAAACAGCTTGCCAGTGGCTAGAATCTCCTACCGGTATGCCTAGAAAGCCTGCATCTTCTTAGGGACCCAACCGAGCTTCTTAAATTGGGTGACCAGGGAGGAGTCGATCATCAGCTTTGGGTTGACCCTCCCCACAATGTGATAAAAAATTAGCCATGGCGGTCGATCATCCACTATAGGAAAATACTCAAGGCCTACATATCTACTTAAATTTCCCTCCTCGGGATTCCTCCAGAGGTCCCAGAATGGCCGAGGCGAATGTGGGACCTTGATGCCAATTCCTATTAAATTATTGTCAGGATTGTAATCCCATGGATCGTCTATTAATAACAACCCGAGGTGGCCCAATTTTGAAAGTAGAATCACTGATGTATCAATCTTCGGGGTCCTCTTCTTAACCAGTGACATGGGACCAAACATGATTGGCAATAGCAAATAGGAGGTTAAGTGGTTTCCTCCCCAGTAATCATCGTCAAGGGTACATAGCTACCTCATTACCTCTAGGGCCAACACCCGATCAGAGAGAAAATGGGGAAGTCAGAAAGGCTCACGGATGAAACCTAAGAAGCGGAGCATGGTGAAATCCACACCAAAGAACTAGTTATAGGGTGGAGGTAGCTTCCCCATCCAGGACCTCTGTTGGGGTGATATGCGCTATTTCATATTTATGCCAGCCTTATCCAAAGCCCTTACGACTAGGGTTATCAATGAATATGATAATGCATAATAATCATAGGTTTTTGACATGACAGGGGTCCATGTCGAAACCAGCTTCCTTAAACCAACCTCATCAAAAATAGACAGTGACATGAATGTTGAAAAGTAATCCAAGTTTTGGTGCAAAATTAAGTAAGCCAAGAAAGATGAATACCTGAACTTAGAGCCGACCCCAAATTCCCGTGGCTGTAATCAAATGCTATCACTAATGACTCTTGCAAAATCAAAAAGCGGGTCCTCGCGATTCCTTTCTAGCATAAAGTAGAGGGACATTTGAAACTGATGAAAGTCTTTGTCTGAGCCTAGACCACACACCATCTCCAACATAGAAGTGACAGAAGAAGCAGCATCTTTTAGAGCCTTCAAATTGAAAGGGAATTTTGTTGGTGTCGAATTATCTGTTTGCTAGTTGATCTCAGAGTGATAAAACTATGGCCCTAACTAGAGTTCTCCCCACTTTTGTTGCATTCTTTCCACATCAAAATTGTCAATTCCTTTCCCAAAGGAAATGACACACACAACATATCTTGAATAGCCACAGGACTAATGACTACCCATAAATTCTTGCCACTAATTACCCCTGTGCTTGGGTCGAAATGTGTCGTGCATGCTACCACAACCTCTGGGCAAGGGTGCACCAAAGGAACCATGTACTGTGCGAGGCCACAGAATCATAACTATTTGTGAAATTGGTCCATCATATGCTTCATTCTTTCCCATGCAGCCTCCCTAAGGCTCTTAGGATTGTAAGACAACTCAGGGTCAAAGACGTTGTCCCAATCCTACAAGACCACTACCTAGTCTCTATGAGGAACTGTGCTCAATAACTTCTGGTTCATTGGGTGAGTGAAAGGCTAGCTAGGTTTTGCAGGTATGCCTGGGGTGGCATAAGACTCTCCATCGTAAAGCTGCATGCTGGGTGCATTCCTCATCTGCTAGCTCAGACTTACCGGAGCTAGGATTTGTGAAGGGTTCTCTACAATTTTCGCCATTTTCGTATTCACAAGAGATTATTTTGCAAACCTGTTCGCAAATGTCTTAGCTTTTCTGAAAACTTCTTTCTTCTTGTGAATGCCTTAATTGTTCAATCTTTGACAATTTTTGCAACAAATATGTTCCTCTACATGCCATAACTTTCCTTTTTGATTTCTCGAGAAAGACGGCTGAAAAAGGATACGTGCCAACCACCTATACCAAGTTGCTATTATGCATTGCCAATTTTTATGCATGCGAAAGGATCACCAACCAGCCAAATAGCTCAAGCATTTAATCAACAATATTTCACATGTGATGGAAATAGATTTTTACTCGAAAGACGCACCAAGGCAAGGATGTGAAATCTCCGCTCGCCAACATTGCATTAACTAATTTCCTTGTTCGTACAAGACATGTCACCCAACAGAGTTTTTCAAACGATTTGCTCTGATATGGAAAAGATGGCAACTCTTTGGCACTGACACCTGGCCTATCATAAAATGAATGTGGTAGCTTAGCGGAGCAAGTTGCAAATGTACCTACACTTTCCCATTACCTCCGATGCTGTAATATAGAAAACCGAGGCGAAGCGACACACTTGGGTTCAGTTGAAAATTATGATTTCTTCGGCTGGCAAACCTTAGCTAGTCTATAAATAAGACCCTATCTATAGCATTGTAAATCATGACATCTTCTAGCCTTCCTAGCTTAGTAAGCTCTCGCTGCCTTAGCAATTTAATTTTAAGCTAGAGAGGCTGACGATATGGAAACACTAGCGAGGCTTGTCTACAAAAAGACCTAGGTTGCCTTTCTTAGAAAAATTAAATGCAAGTGCCTAAAGCGCATGACAGGTGTTAAAAACCCGTTGTATGTGAAGGCCATCAAGTGGGTCCTTGGGAACGACAGTGTGGAATATGAAGAGTAGTATCAGGTGAACACTAGCATTTTCTCTCACTTCGTCACCTCACTACTAGACATTAGCATTTCCAAACACAAGATTTTGAAGCTGACAAAGTGGCTCTTCTTGCGACGTTACCTCGGAGGCCTAGAGTAGATTGTGCATGCAGCCCAATTCAATCATGGGATTCCCTCGATTAGAAACATTCACCTATAGCAGGTGCATGGAGGTATTGTTCCAACCAAGCCTTTCCTATTTGGCTTCGAGCTGGAGACATACGATGAGCACCGTGCAAAGGTTTGCATGGGCTGCTAGTTTCTCATGCATACCATTCAAAAATATTCAGTGGTATAAAGATTTTGAGATAATGGTGTTCCCTGAGCCCGAGTCACCTGTTGCAATGATCACGGGTCCTTCCCACTAATGTCCAAAGAATGAAGATAATTATAATTTTTTCTTTTCTATGCTTCAAGCTCAGCATGTAGCGGACTTATGTACATACTACTACGAGGCCTTCGGCCTCAAATATATATTGTAAATCTTCAACTCCTATGAATATAATATAAATATTTTTAGAATACTTGGCCCATTTACAAATTTATTTCAAATTTTTGTATCATTGTTGTGTTTCATTTCATTTCTTGCGCCAAGAGGATCCAAAAATTAAAGCAGGGAAGAGTAATTACATATATACAAATGTACAAGACATCACACGGGCAGACTTAATCAAATCTTTTAAGATATATTCCATTGACTGGAATACTCAGGGCGTTACCTTCCATATCTTCCAATTCAAAAGAGTTGAACTGTTTACACTTGTAAATCTTAAATGGCCCTTCCCATTGACTGTCAAATTTGCTGTGTTGTTCGGGCTTTGCTCCACGCTCGTTAAATTTAAGAACTAAATCTTCACATTGCAACCTTTGATCTAAAGCCTTCATGTTGAACCATTTCTTTACCACCTGCTAGTGGCTATTCATTGCTTCTAGGGCATGTTCTCTTTTCTCTTGTACCTCGAGCAACTCAGAAAATCACACTTCCATCGCTCTGTTTTGTTCAATTTCCAGGGATTTGAGCAATTGTAGGGTGGGAATTTTCATGGCGATGGACAGCAATGCCTATTTCCCATACACCATCTCGTAAGGAGATGTCTTCAATATCTACTTAGGTGTGACTCGGTCTGCCCACAATGTTATGTGGAGGTTCTTATGCCACTCCTTTTGATGTTCTGAGCCTATTTGTTTGATCAACCTGATGAGGTTTTTGTTAGTAGAATCCGCGAGACCATTTCCCTGGTGATACTCGTTAGAGGAAGTCTTTAGGAACACTCCATATTTGATTGCAAACTGGCTCATCTTTGAACTGAGAAAAGCCTTAGCATTATCAGAGATGATTGTTTTAGGTGGGCCAAATCTTGCCACCAGTTCTTCTAGGAAATTAACAATCTCCAATTTAGTTGCATGTTTCAAGGGCACTACTTTTGCCCATCTGGTAAAATAGCCAGTTGTTGTTAGTATCCATCTATGTCTAGCTAAAGGGAAAGGGTTAATCATCCCAATCAATTCTAAACCCCATTGAGCAAAAGGTTCTTCTACCACTATTGGCCTTAAAGGTGTAGCAGCATTTTGTTTCCTTCCGACATAAAACTAATATTCCTTGCAAGACTTAATCAATGAAAACACATCATTAAAAAGTGTTGGAAAAAAATAACTAGCACATTTAATTTTAATTTCCGTGGTTCTTGCAAAAGTGTGTCCTCCGACAGGGCTATTATGGTATTGCTCTAAAATTCTCTTGGCTTGCTCCTCATTCACACATCTTAGCAGAATGCCGTTAAAATTTCTTTTAAACATGATACCCTCCAAAAGAACATAATTTCTATTCTATAGGTGACAAAAACATCTTTTAAAGGATGGGAGATCAATCAGATACCTTCCTATCTGGGTGATCCCACAATAGTGGTTTACAATTTTTGGCCAAACTGGACACTAAAATTATTATTTTTAACTAAATCTTCACATTCGAGCACCTATAACGGCTAAACCATGAGGAATTTGAAGATGATGCAAACTAGAGTCTCATCAAATCTTTTCTGTAGATTCTAAAATGTTTTTTTCAATTATTTTGGAATAATATTTCACTTATTTTTCCATCTCCCATGAAAACTGGTTTTTTTCATAAAATAATATTTTTAAAAAGTGATGCTCACCGTATACAACATAAATTTTTTTTGTATAAAGGATAAAATTCTAATTTTTTTCGAATTTAGATTTGTAACTCTAATATCTAGCACTTTCATTTGGTCTCATATTTTTTTATTGAATATTTTTTTCCTTAATAGAGTTTCAAAGTTAGACCAATTGCAATTCAGACATAAGCAGACCGTATACAACATAACTTTTTTTGTATGTATCAAAATTCATTTTTATTTTCTCTAATGGATCAAGGAAGTCAATACCCAGCGCAATCATATTTTAAAAAAATTATTTTGATAATCATCTATTTTTTCACATGTGCAAAACAAAGAGCTTTATTTTCGTTGAAAAACCTATGTTTAATAAAACTAAAAAAACACATACATAATAAAACCAAAATATATTAAAATTATATTCATGGGATAGTTCATTTAGAGGACTACCATAATAATTTGAAAGAAATTTCAAATGAATTCATTTGATCCCCCAAAAGGTGAATCAAAAATGATTTTTATTAGCATTTTGATAGGTGTAAAGGAGACTCATTTATAGGTATGGTTTAAAACTAGCGAGGTTCTATCCAAGGGGGTTTGATCTAAGGTGGTTTGATCAAATCCTCTTCAATTGGAATCCTTAAAATAGAACTTTTAAACTCTTAAATCATTATATTTTCTAAAAATATCTGATTTCAGCAAAAATCAGTTCCTCTCAGAAATTGTAAGCCAACTTTGTGGGATCACCTGTCTGCATAAATTTTATTCTTTCATCAAGCCAGCTGCTCTGAGAATTTTACTTGTTTATTAACACAAGCTCCAGAGCTCTAAGCTCCATCACTATTTCACTGCTTTCAGTGATATACTCGCACAACCCTTTTCCCTTGACTGTCTTGAAAGGTTTGACTTCGATATCGTATTCTAGGATCTTGGTGATCCAATTAGCTCTTTTGTCAGTGATTTCTCCCTCCATGATATATTCTCACATACTAGGATGTGGTACACAAAAAATCACCTTATTATATGATATCAAATGCTGGAACTTCTTAAGCCCCTTAACAATAGAAAAGGCCTGCTTCTCTACAAAGTTATACTTTACCTCGTACTCTTTCAAAGTTCATTAGTAGAAAGCAACAAGGATTCCCTTGTATCTTCATTGTCCTTTTGCATAAGCACCATGGCAATACTATCTCCACCACCAAAAACATACATAATAAAATCCTTTGATAGGTCTAGGTTAACCAACATAGGGGCAAAGGAAATAGCCTCTTTTACAATCTCGAAAGTTTTTCTAGCTTCCATCGTCCATTTAAAAATCTGATCCTTTTAGAGCATTAAGGTAATAGGATGAACAATGCTCACAAAATCTGCAATAAATCAGCTAATAAAGTTCACTATACCTAGGAAAGACTGCACACCCTTTTTGTTGACAACTAATGGAAGTTCCCGGATCACATCAACTCTCTCTAGATCAATAGCAATGCCCTCCTTAGAGATGACATATCCCAAAAGTTTCCCTTGGGGAACTCTGAATACACACTTCTTCGGGTTCAAGGAGATCCTAAATTCTTGGCATTTCTAGAAAACAAGCTCTAAATGATTGAAATGATCATCAATAGATTTTTAGAATACTATCAAGTCATCCTGGTAAATGAGTATAATCTTGTGGATCAAATCTTTAAAAGAAATTTCCATAGCTCTCTGAAAGGTGGCTCTGACATTTGAGAGCCTGAAAGGTATTTTAGCATATGCATACATTCCCCACTTCGTGGTGAATGTTGTCTTGTATTGGTCCTCCTCCTTCACCCGAATCTTGTTACAGCCCAAAAAACCATCCAACATGGAAAACATTTTGGAGCCAGCTACAGTTTCCAGAATTACCTCCATTGAAGGTAGGGGGTAATGATCCTTTAAGGATGCTCTATTTAGGTCTAGAAAGTCAACACATAGTCATATATCTCCATTTTTCTTTTGGACTGGCACCGAGTTTGACACCCAAGTGTTGTGTTTGATCGGGAGCACTATTCGGGACGTGATCAAATTGTTCAACTCCTATGACATGAGAGATTCTATCTTTGGGTTCACAGGTCTCTATTTTTGATGAACTTGCTTCGGCCCCTCTAACAGCTCAATGGTATGCTCGATGATTCCGAGATCATATCCCTTAAGATCATCATATGACCAAGCTACTACACTCGAGTATTCTTCATAGAAGTGTCTTAGTCTGTCTTTATTATTTTGTGAGACTTCTTTCCCAACTTTGAGCTTCCTATCTTCCTCGATATACAAATTGGTGTAATCACCTTTATCCGCCACCAGCTTTCTCTTGTCCCTTGTCGCATCATCAAAATCAAAAAGGCTATCTAGAGTAACTAGGCCTCTCTGGGGTTTGTTGGATTTCAACTTGATGATTTGATCTCCGTAAGCTTCGGCGATCTTTGGTTGTAGCTGATCGACGAATTCTCCAGATAACCGGAGGAACGATGCAATATGAGCATCACTATCAAATACTTGCCAATCTTGATTGTTATCTGGGACAATAGGTCTTACAGTTACCTTCATCGCATGTTTATTTTTTAGTAATTAAGTGGCTGGCTTGAACTGAGCCCCAATAGATGCCATCCTGTCCGCTTTGGAATTCATTTTCCTTGGAATAGCCTGAATATTGAATGCCTCAAAGTTGTCGATCAGATCCCATACCCTATGTCGATAAGATCGCATACGGATATCTTTTGCTGCTGAAGTTCTACAGATTTGGTTAACCACCAGCTCAGAATGTCCGAAGACACTTATCTACTTTACACCCATTTGCTCTACAGAGCTTAAACCATGGATGAGATCTTCATATTCAACTTCATTGTTCGAACACGCAAACTTGAAGCGGTAAGACCTCATCGTCTTTTTGTTGGACGGGGATACCAAACAAGTCCCCGCTCTAGCTCCTACTTTACATCTGGCTCCATCAAAATATAAGGTCCATATTTCTAGAGACTCTTCACCCTCAGGTTCTTTAGTAACTTTGGGCATGATCTGCCCTTCTTCATGAATAACATAGGTTTCGAGGCCAGTTGAGTTGTAATTCCTGAAAGGGTCTATATCAATAAATTCCTTCAACAAATTTTCTTCATCTACTATCCGAGAGCTATTAGTCTCCTCTTCTTCAAGAAATTCCACATTGTGCCTTCCTTCCTGAGAGATTGAAGTGTGTGCTGCTTCAAAATTTAGCAAAGCCTCATCAGCAACATGTTCGGAATGAAGAGTTTTTGACAATAGTTTCATCTTAGCCCCATCCTTAGTCCTCAGAATCAGGTGCTACTAGTCTAAAGCTAGATATCCTCCTACATTTGTAGTGAAATCTTGGGATAAGCGAATCTCGAATAGAGGAGGGATACCAATAGGTACAGTATCCTGATTTACAGTAATACTAGGGTAGGAAAAAAAAGTCATAGGTAATCCCTTGATTATCCCAATAGTATCGACCTTATTTCCATCAAGCTGCATGACTCCTTTATTTAATGGCTCATATTTTAGTCCCAAAGCATCAACTACTTGCTTCGGCATGACAGTGGTGCTAGCACCAGAGTCGATCATATAGTTATGCAGTAGCTTGTCACCAATAATTAATGCTAGAAAGAAAGGCTTAGGTTTAGGCTTACTTTACTTTTCAGACTCGAGTTTCTCATCCGGTTAAATCGTTAGCACTTTATCGAAGTTAGGCCTGGATGCATCCTCTCTATTGGATAGAGCAAGAACCTTAGAATCCTCCTCAACTGACAACACCTTTTGTAGTTGTACCTTCTACTCTAGAATAGCTAGGACATGCCACAAAGAAGCGTTGGTTGATGACTTCTTTAGTTGCTCCACCATGTTGAATTGCGCTCGTACTTGGTGAGTGGTTGTAGCTTGCTCCTTTAGTTTGATGGTTAGTTTAGGCCTCACGGCCAGTACATCCACCAGTTTAGCAACAGCTGGAGTGATCGATGGAAACTTCTCCCTTGGTGGAAGTGGAATTGGAGAACTAGGAAAGGCTATTTCTAATTGTGATGGGATTGGCAATATGTCTGCCGCTAGGCTGGGTATCGATTGTGATGTAGCTTTGGTAGGTAAGGCTGTGAACTCTCCGATGAATCTATTCTTGGAATGTGTGTTATAGTCAGAAATGCTAACTCTTCTCCTTCCATCCAAGAAAAGAGAGCCTGGTCTCAAACAATGTCTGACTCTTGCTGGATAGATATCCCCTACATTTGCGTAGTAAGGACTACATTGTCCATTTGCTAAGAAGCATATGGTGAGTTGCCAGAAACAGATGCACTGGCTTGGCTACATTGATCTACAATTTGTTGTTGCAAATTTCCCCGTGAACAGTTTTGCGATATATGTGTGTCATTGCAAGGAAAACACCATGAGTTAACATCTTCAACCAAACTATTCTATCCTGCCACCACCTCCTTATTCGAACTAGGATGAACAGTCTATATCGGTAGGGTTACTAGAACCATCTGGTTACTTGATTGAGCCGAAGTATTCCCACGTGACCTATCCTACCACTGGTTTGATCGGTACAGAGGTTTTCCGCCTTGGTAATTTTGGTATACAGGCTTTTGATAGCTATATTGCTGCCACTTCAAAGTAGTCAGTTCATTAGTTATAGCCCGCATCTATTCTCTCATTTCATTCATCTTGGTAGCCATGGGATTAGGCACCAGAGCTACTACAGGAGCTGCCATTGGGGCCACACTTGGAACACTTCCGGGATAGACGTACATAGACTGGAGAGGAGCTGTAGGAGAGCTGGTGGAGGGAACCTTGACCTCTGGAGCATTGCACTTGGGGAACAATGGCATGATGGCTCTTGTTGCCCACTTCCTTACAGCGATCAGATTATTTTCTGCAATGACAGCTAGGGCGTAAGCATAAGGAAGAGTGTCTCTGCCCAAAGCTTGTAACATCATGGAGATATTGGCATTGACCGAATTCAAGTAGAACATAAATGCTAGATCCGGAGATGGTCAGCTGCCCACAGGCACTCTCTGCCAGGTCAAATGGAATCTCGCATTGAAGTTAGGCAGAGCTTCATGAGGGGCTCACTTTATATTTTCCAACTGATGGTACAGTGAAGATTTGTCGCTAGCATTTGAGAAACGCTCATAAAATGGGGTCCCGAGCTGATCCCAAGTAGCAATGGTACTGGCTTGTAAATTCATGTACAAGTTTAGCACCTTTTCTCAAAGGGAGGTAGCCAACAACCTCAGGGCTACATTTTCATTTGATATGCCATGTACCAGAAATACATCTATAACATCTTCCAGATGCTCTATTGGTGTCTTTGATTCATCTCCATAATATTTAGGGATAGCATTTAGCGCGGACACAGGGATGGGGGCCCATATTGTTGGAGGCACAGGTGCTACTAATGGATTGCCTGAATCCCAGGCTACATAATTTCTAGCAGCCATATGTTTGGGTGGATTAGGTGGTTTCTGAGTTAGAGGGAATGAAGGAGGTGAAAGGATACCTCGACAAACTCTCAGGTGCATGAAAACTAAGGGCGGTACAAGCTAGCCAAAGAATCTTATAGTTTGAGACCTAGTCACAGGTCGATGGCTCATACACACTTATAAAGATCAGGCAAATGTGCTAGTTCAAAGTCCAACCAGGCATGTGAGAAAAAGAATTATTGACATAGAATTTTGCATGTAGCAGCAGTCTTATGGGAAAATTAGCTATTGGGGGACATTATGCGCTAGCTAAGTGACCTCCAAGATTTTATCGAAGCCAGATCTTCATGTAATGGGTGAAGAAAAAGGTAAAGGAGATTGCAGGAATGTAAAATTTACACTACAGGTGATGCGCCAAAATCTTTAGATAGCTTTACTAGAGCACAGTGCAGGATGCAAAAGCCCGAACCATTAAATTGTTGTTAACTAAGTTAATTTTCTCCACAAGCATTTATCATGCAAAAATACCTTTCAATATGTATAATGTAATCAAGTATAAATTTTTCTAAACACAGAAGAGTCAAAGAAATATGATATGCATTTATTCAAGCTATGAAAGGTTATAGAAACTGAAGAATAGGCATTCATAACAAATAAAGAGAAAACAGCAAAGGTCAATATTTCTAACAAATGCTTGAAAACGGAAAGGCCGAATTTATTTGGCACAGTTCGAAGTATTTTAATTGAGAGCAACTATTACAAAAGGCTTACTTCCTAGTGCTTGGGAGTTTTTTTTATATACTTAATCAACAACCTAATTAAAGAAAACAAGGCCCCATTTACTGGCCAGTCCACTGCCTGGAAATGCATCAAGAGAAGGGAAAACCATGTGCAGTGATCGATGACCTAGATCATCCCAAGCTGCCATAGTAAACATTGATCGATCAGCAACACTCTAGCAAGGCCACGACATATAACGAAAAACCATGCGGTAGCTAGAGAGAACATGCGGCGGTAGGGAAGTACAAAAGAATCGGCGACATTTCCAAGGTAGCCGGTGTAGAAACAAAAATTCCATGTGTTGCACAGACGAAGCTCGACAGAAAGTTGAAAAGGTGTTCAGTAGAAAGCAAGGAAAGAGAGCCACATGGAGAGCTTTGAGCAAAATATAGAATGAGGCAGGCCCAACTCAGAAAAGCAACCAGAGTGAGCCATGTGGTGCACAGATGGAGATTGCCGAAAAGCGAAGTGAAGGAAATTGAAAAGCTTCATGAGGAGGCCACGTGTAGAGCTCTCAGGTCAGTGAGCAAAAAAATAAGGTGTGGCCACAAAGGAAGATAGAAAACTGGAAAGGCTTCGGCAGTTTTTGTTGAACAAGTCTTTTAAATTTTTTCAAAAAGAGGCCTTTTATCTTTGAAAAATTCAAGAAGATACTCTCCTTCTCTCTCTCTCTCTTTCTCTTTGTCTCTCTTTATCTCTTTCTCTCTCTCCCTCCCTGCCCCTTTCCCCACTCTTAGTCCCTCTATTAAGATGGAAGACCCATCCTACCTATACAAATCTATCTTAGTCCCTCTATTCCTCTAACACTACCTAGATAATTATCCCTTCATCCCTCTATCCCTCCCTACCTCATTCTCATCACCCTATGTCTCTCTCATATTCCCTTTTTTAAGATGCATGACCCACCCTACCTTGACAAAATCTCTCTTAGTCCTTCTATACCTCCCACACTACCTAGATAATTCTCCATTCATCCCTCTCTACCTCATTCCCACCTCTCTCTCTCTCCCTCCCAATAACTATAATATTTTAAATAATTATATTATTTAAATATACATATATTATTTATGTGTGCATATCTTGGGCATTACATTAGCTACTTTGTCTGCAAATTTTAAAATTTAAAAAAAAAATGATTTTTTAGTGATATTATAATGAATAAACTTTAATCAATGAAAAATATATTATATTTCTAATAAATTAAAATATTATGTCTTACAATAAAAATATAGTTATTTTAATTATAAAAAATTTAGTAAAGACATAAAAGATAATATTAATATAATTTTAATTAGCCGATAGGCTATTATACGTGGGGGAACCCCACTGGCATTTCTAGCAGTCTGACATAGGTGGGAACCCCATGAACTTTATTGTAGGGGATATTTATCAAAATTTATATTATTCTAGTGCGTTGTCCACCATTTACCTACAAATTACAATACGCGCCCAAATTCAAACACAAGACATCTCAATATAATCTTTATCTTTCTGTACAGTTGCATTTCCATTTTAATTTGATCCCGAGACACAAGCTGAATTACCTGTGTTACCATGTAGCTCATATTTTTGGGGGGCTACATTTATTGAAGATATGATTTGAGCTATTATTTACTTTTTCACATGATAAAGTAAACAAGAATTTTTAAAAATAGGTTGTCAATGGAAATTTAATAAGTTATTTTATAAAAAGGTTTAAGAAGTAGAAGGTTGTAGTTTAAGTGGTTAATAATAAACAAAATAAAATAAAATAAAATAATTTATATAATAATTTATGTAATAACAATTTATGTAATAATAATTTATTTATATAATAATAATTAATTCAGTAAATAAATAAAATAAAAAGATTCTTTAAATAAAATAAACAGAATACTATAATAAATTTTTAATAAAAATAAAATTTGTTCTCTAGTATAAAATCCAAACAATAAAAAAAAAAAATTATATAATAAATAAAGTAAAATAGAATAAATAATAATTGAAGTAATAAATTAAAAAAATAGTAATTTATATAATAATGTATGTAATAATAATTTATTTATAAAATAATTTATGTAATAAATAAAATAAATAATAGTTTATATAATAAATAAAATAAAATAAAATAATTTATATAATAAATAAAATAAAAAAGATTCTTTAAATAAAATAATATATTAAATTTTTAATAAAAATAAAATTTGTTCTTGGTTATTAAATCAAAAAAATAAAAAAATAAAATATCATATAATAAATAAAATAAAATAAAATAATTTATATAATAAATAAAATAATATAATACATTTTTTAATAAAAATAAAACTTGTTATGTGTTATAAAATCTGAACACTAAACAAATAGAAAAATCAAAAAGTAAAGCTATATAGGAAGTGTTGTTTTTTGAATGAATTGGAGAGGAGGGTAAAGAAGTAGAGAGGGAAGGATAGATAAAGAGAGAGAGAGAGAGGAAAAATATGTAGAGAGGGAAGGATAGAGAAAGAAAGAGAGAGGAGGGTAAAGCGACAAAGGGAGGTAAAGAGGGATAAATGAGATAGATATTGTGAAGGAGAGAGAGGTGGGATAGAAAGAAGTATTGAAGGAAAGAGGGAGCCAAAGAGAGTGAGAGAGAGAGGGAGGGAGGGAGAGGTAGAGAGGGATAGGGGAGATATAGAGAATTAGATGGGGAAGGAGAGAGAGGTAGAGAGGAATAAGCGAGAGAGGGAGAGAAGTAGAGAGATGAGGGTAAAGAAGTAGAGAGGGAAGGATAGAGAAATAGAGAGAGAGGAGAGTAAAGGGATAGAGGGAGGTAGAGAGGGATAAGTCAGATAGAGATAGGGAGGGAGAGAGAGAGGTGGGATAGAAAGAATTAGAGAAGGAAAGAGAGATCTAGAGAGAGTGTGAGGGAGAGGGAGGGAGGGAGAGGTAGAGAGGGATAGGGGAGTAATAGAGAATTAGAGGGGGAAGGAGAGAGGTATAGAGAGGAATAAGTGAGAGAGGGAGAGAAGTAGAGAGGGAAGGAGAGAGTGATAGAGAAATACGTGGGATGGAGGGAGGGATAGGTAGAGAGGGATATATGATATTGAGAGACATAGAGAGGGAAGGAGACAGAAAGAGGGGGAGGGAGGGAAGGAGGGATGGAGAGGTAGAGAGGGATAGGTGAGATAGATCACTACTTTCTTCATGTCGTCCACTGCTTTTCACGGTCGTAAATAATGTGGGCTCAGCCTACCGGTGTAACTATTGCACCTTATTGGAGTGCTAGTGCTAATATCAAATTATGAGATATTCTTAATATTAACAATGTAAAGTTAGAATTAAATTTATAATATAAAGTTACAATTCTAATATTAGATTCTAAGAATATTAAATATCTTAATAATTCATAGTCAATTAAAAAAAAATATTAGGCAAAAGAAATTACATATGAGGAATAAATAATTAATGAAAAATATTAATAATATTATATTATAAATATTATTTAAGTGGGTATATTGTGAAATATCACTTTTTATGGCTATTATTTATTGATTTATAAATATGGGTACTAGAACAACTATTGGGTAAACCCAAAAAAGTGGTTTAGAATTCGAGTGAGGGAGGAAAAGTTGCAAAAAATTACTCCATGCAAAAAATGACTTTAAGAGATTTAATTTTATTAAAAAAAAAATTGTTTAAAACATAAATTAAGAAAGGATAAAAGTATATATATTCATAATTTAAAACTAATAACTATTTGCATAAGAATTTTTTTTTTCAAAAGAAGACTAATATTAATAAAATAGTATTTAGAGCTAATATACTAATTTTAAAGTACTATTTAAATATTATTTTACATCTATTTTAAGAAAAAAATAAGAAGAAGAGTAAGTACTTTAGTCACATAAAATCCTTAGTTTCTAATTTTAATTCATTTATATATCTCATATATATATTATTCTATTCTTAATATACTAAATATTTATAATATCTTTTATCATGATATTAATAAAGGAAAACAAGAAAATAGTATAATATTTTCTACATGATAGACTTCAGAAAAAAAATTAGTTGAAGAGACACACACTTTGAACTTGTCCTCATGATTGACTATATTTAATTAAACTAAATTATATTTGTAAAATTATTAATTTATTTTAATAAAAAACTTAAAATTCATAGTCAATGGATATTTCAAATAATCTAAATAATGTTGCTTTTCTTGGAAAATTTAGAAACCCATTTTTTTGCTTCACTAAAGCATTGATTTTCTTGTTTAATTGTTTTGAAAGCACAAAATACAACCCTACTTTCTTTAGATGCTATTATTTCAAATATTATGGATTTTATCTTTGTGAAAGTGTATTAAAACCATCTCTATATTAATATTCAAGATTCCTAAAACTCAAATTTAAGAGTTTTCTCTTTGTCGCTCTCTCTCTCCCTCCCTCTCCCTCCCTCTCCCTCTCTCCCTTCATCTCTCCCTCCCTCACTCTCCCTCTCCCTCTCTCCCTTCATCTCTCCCTCCCTCTCCCTCTCTCTCTACCTCCATCACCCTCACCCTCTCCCTCTCCCTCTCCCTCAACTCCCTCTCTCCCTCACCATCACCATTACCCTCTCCCTCACCATCACCCTTACCCTCGCCCCCACTCTCTCCCCTAACCCTCAACCTCACCCTCTCCCCATCCTTCCCTCCACTCTCCCCAGCCCCACTCCCACTCCCACTCCCTCTCCTTCACACCCTCTCTCCCTCTCCCTCCCTCGCCCTTACCCTCACCCCTCTTTCCCTCCCCTCTCCTCCCACCTCACCCTCATCCTCATCCTCACCCTAACCCTAACCGTCACCCTCATCCTCACCCTCACCCTCACCTGCTCTCTTTCCCATTCCCTCACCCTCACCCTCACCCTCTCCCTCACCATATCCCTCTCCCTCTCGCTCCCCCTCTCCCTCCCCCTTCCTCCCTCCCTCCCCCTCCCCCTCAATTCCCCTCACAAACACCCTCACCCATCTACCCCTCATTCTCCCTCACCATCTCCCTCCTCCCTTACCCCTTCATCAACCTCAATGTCACCCTTCACCCTCCCTCTATCCCCCCTCACCCTCACCCCTCTCCCTCCCTCTCCTCCGCCCTCCACTCCGCATCACTCTCACCATCCCTCTCCCCATCCCATCACCACACCCTGACCTTACCCCTCCCTCTCCTTCTCGTTGTTCCTTCCCCACACCCTCACCCTCACCCTCCCCCTTGCCTCCGCACCCTCACTCCTCTCCCCTTCCTCTCTCCCTCACCCTCCTCCCTCACTCACCTTCCTCCTCACCCCCCTCCCCCTCCCTCTCCATAAATCGTACCCGTCTCCCTCCCTCTCTCCCTCCATCCCCCACCTCCCACCTACCACTCCCTCACTCCCTCACTGTTCTCCTCTCCCACACTCCCCTTCCCGCTCCATCACCCTCACCCCTTTCCCTCTCTCCTACCCCCTCCCCCCCTCTCCTCCCTCCCTAACCATCCCCCTTCCCTCCCGTCTTTTCCTCCATTACTCACCCTCCCTCCCCCTACCCCCTTCCCTCCCCTTCCTCCTCACCCCCTAGCTCATCCCTCTTTGTCACCCTCACTACGCACCCACCCCATCACCACCCTCCCTATCACCCTCACCATCACCCCTCTCTTTAATATAATTAAAAAAATTAGATAATATTTATTGATTTTAAAAAAATGATAAGAATATTAATATAATTTTAATATTAATACTTAACAATGTAAAGTGAGAATTAAAATAAAAGACACCTAATACTCATTATGTTTAAGAGTTGTGTAACAGAGAGAGCTAAAAAGGAAATACGAACAACAGCCATACCTGAGCATTAAGCAGACTTATGGACGATTATGTGGTTCTTCCGAGTTGTTTTGTAAAGTCTTCATGTTTATCACCTTGTTCAACAAATCTTCCTTTTCACACTGGATCAAACTATTCATCAGTAACACATAACGGTGAGTTCTTTTTCTTGGCAAATGTCCACAACCATGAGGTTCCTAAAGATCATAGGGACATGATGGATGGAACTCCGTCGTAGGACTTAAAATTCATTCCATTCTTGTGTAATTCTATCGCAAAAGCTATGAGGTAGATGGGTAATCATAAATATGTGCAAATAAAATCTACATGGGGAGGTAAGAGACATGAACTGAATGTAAATAAGAAGGGATATGAATATACCACTCTAATATCAGTGCCCACTCCACAAACCACAAACATCAATAGAAATGTGATGAGAAACTCTAAAACAAAGCACTGTAAATTTGATGCAGAAGACATAATTACTGCAATGTGTACTATATTTCCAAACACCAATCTGAGAGAAAATCCAACAGTAATTGACCCAACAACTTGGGCTGCTATGTTCCCTAAGAGAAAATCCAAAAGTAATTGACCGAACAACTTGAGCTTCTATGTACCCTAGAACCGGTGATTTTGATGCAATTCTAAAACACAATGTCAATTCAAGCATAACCATATTAACACCCAATATCAATTCAAGCACAAGCATGTATTCATATCTTAACAGGAATACCATATGGTTTATAGCAATGGATAAATTTGAGAAGCCAACATACCCATATTAAAACCCAATGTCAATTCAAGCATAACCATATATTAAAATTAATATAGGAATTCCATACGGTTGATAGGAATGGCTAAATTTGAGAAGCCAACAATACCCAAATCAAAAATATTGCATACAGACCTCCTACACTAGAAATCTCTTGATAGATGTAAAGGCTAGTGTAACTGCAGGATTGAAGTGAGCCATAGAGATATGACCAACATAATAGATCAATGCCATCACTACTATCCCCCACATAATTGACAGCCCAATGTGAGTTATGGAGCCATCAGTCTTCTTGTCAAAAAGAGCAACACCACATCCTATAAAGATCATGAAGAATGTTGCTATAATTTTAGGTCCAACCTTCAATCATGGAAAATCAATATATAAGAATTAGAATTCACTTATGACACTGAAATGGAAGATATAAGGACAATATTGAAGAAAGTTTCAGTTAAAAGATAGTCAAGAAGAGAAAAAAATGGGAGAAGGATCACCCCTAATAGCTCTTCTAAACATGGGTCTAAAAATCCAATAATTAACCTTACATCTCATGAAGGACTTAATCTATTTAAAAGAATAACCCCCATGAGGTAGTTCAGAAATTAGATCTAACAGAACATAACTTCCTTTAATATTATTAGGAAATAATAAATTGAACTTGCTGAAATAGAGAGATCTGCATATGGCAAAACAAAGAAATCTTCTATAAATTTAAAGAAGAGACAAAAACCTGGAACGTGAGATTATTGTCAAGATTTTAAAAACAAACAAATGCAAAACACATAGAGGCGCTGCTCTATTTTCCAGTCAAGCTGGAAATGCCCAAATGTTAAATGTGGAAAAGAACAAGGAGACATGCAACTTTGATTCACTATTAATCAATTGGAAATGACAAAACATAAAAAAAAATAAGAAGTAGAAGCTATTAAAACTTTCTAGGAGCAATCAAAAACTGCTCAACCAGACTGGTAATGATTAGAAGCCATCACCGCTCTTACAAAATAACAAACAATTGTTGTTGTTCGGGAGTTGAAAGCTCACAGAGAATGTTCTTCTCATAGTTTGCTGCTGCAATCTTCTTCTCTAACTTCTTCTCTCAAATTTTCCCAACTCTCTTCTCCAACTAAATTCTACATACTGATAGAATGATCTGCCTTCAATTCATTTTATCCAAGACAAACATTCCCCCCTAAATTTTGAAATCACCTACCTCGGTAAATGCCAATTTCAAAATCAGCTACCACAATGAATTCTGGAGCTGACAAGAGCTATATGAAGGATCCCCAAAACTGAAGGGATCTTGACATGTAGCTAAAGGCTGTAGGGGCACTGGCGGATGAGCAGAGGCTCAGGAGAAACAATAAATTCCAACACTCCCCCTTTGTCTCGAGCTGACAAAACAACATGATCAAATCTAATCTAGATCAACAACGCCCAATCTGCTCATTAGGCGCAAAAAATTGTCAATGCTCAAAGGCTTGGTGAATATGTCTGCTAACTGCTACTCAGACCTACAAAACTTCATTTTAATTTCACCATTTTCAACCAATTCATGAATGAAATGATACCTGATGTCAGTCTGCTTGCTTCTTCCATGAAACACAAGATTTTTCGTCAAAGCTATCGATGAAACATTATCACAAAAGATCATTGTTCCATCCTCTTATTCTTCTTTCAAATCTACCAAGATTCTTCTTCGCCAAAAGTCTGACATGCTGCTACATTTTCTGCTATCTATTCAACTTCAGTTGTTGATAGGGAAATAGCAAGTTGGTTCTTGGAAGCCCAAGAGATAGCACCCGAACCCAAATGAAATACATAGCCCGAGGTGCTCTTCCTATCATCCAAACTTCCTGCCCAATCACTGTCAGTGTAGCCAACCAGCCCATATTCTTTTGTTGTTGTGTACAACATGCCATATCCTTTGGTACCATTCACATACCTTAGGATTCTCTTACCCCCTTGCCAATGGGTGTCTCTTGGAGTCTCCACGAATCTGGAAATCAGACTGACTCCATGCATTATATCTGGCCTAGTTGCTATCAAATACATCAAGCTTCCAACCAAGCTTTTGTACATGGTCAAATCCATATTACTGCTGCAATCTTCTTTGCTCAACTTAAAACCTATAGTTTTTGGTGTTGGGGTAGGCTTGCTCTCAAGCATTCTAAACCTCTTTAAGATTTCATTTGCATACTTCTTTTGAGAGATAAAAATACAATCATGCTTTTGTTTTACTTCTATGCCTAGAAAATAACTCAAGAGACCTAAATCTATCATTTCAAATTATCTTTTCATGGCCTCTTTAAAATCAACAATGAGGAAATCATCATCCCCGGTAAAAACTAAATCATCTACATACAAGAAAACAATTAAAATATTACCATTTGTTGCCTTGATGTAGAGAGTGGGCTCACCATCACTTTTGCTAAAGTCGTTGCTCATCAAATATGAGTCAATCCTATTGTACCATGCCCGTGGAGCTTGCTTCAACCCATAAAGAGCCTTCTTTAGCCTAGACACCTTTCGTTCTTGGCCTGGAACTTCATATCCAAAAGGCTGCTCCACATAAACCTCTTCTTTCAATACTCCATTAAGAAAGGCAAACTTCACATCCATTTGAAATACCTTCCATTTGTGTTGGGCAGCAATAGCTATGACTATCCTCACAGTCTCTATCCTAGCAATAGGGGCAAATGTCTCATAATAGTCTCTTCCAAATTGCTATTTGTACCCCTTGACAACTAATCTTGGCTTGTGCCAATGTATTCTTCCTTCGGCATTTCTTTTAGTCTTATAGACCCATTTTACTCCAATAGCTTGTTTGCTTGCAGGCAAGTCAATCAGCTCCCATGTATTGTTTCTTTCTAATGCATCTATTTCCTCATCCATGGCTTCACATCATTTATCCTCTTTCACAACTTCTTCAAAATAAATTGGATCATTGTGAGAAAATAGTGCAAAATTCACATTCTCATCAAATTAATCATCATACCTTTCATTTTGGTAGATCTCCCTTAGACTCTTTGTCTTTCTTGTCATTAGGGAGGCGAAAGTGGGCTATGAAATTGTAGTGCTCCTGTTGTTTTGCTCAATAGGCTGAAACTGGAGTGATCGAGAGTTGTCAGGAGCTCGTCGAGAGCTATTAGGAGCTCGTTTGAAACTATCAAGAGCTCGTTGGGAGCTATCAGGAGCTGAATTTTTGGTTGTCTATGGCTGCTTCCCCTTCTGTCTATTCTAATTAGAAGTCATTAGGAGCTATTGGGAGCCATCATTTTCTGCTGCTACAGAATTTTTCAAATCTTCATCACTCTACACGGTCGGGAGCTCTTGGGAGTTGTCAGAATCTATTGTGTCATCCAATGATTGATCTTCTAAAAACTCCACATCTCTACTAATGATAATTTTTATGGTGACCAGATTGTACAACCTATAGGCTTTGGACTCTTAAATGTAGCCTGTGAAAATGCACTTTTCACCCTTGTCATCAATTTTTTTCCTTTTTTCTTTAGGGTCATGTGCATAAGCCACACATCCAAACACTCTCAAGTTTTCAACCATCCATCTTCGTTTTGTCCATGCCTCTTGAAGTATCTTATCATGGACTGCCTTAGTTGGACTTCTATTAATCAAATGCACGGTTGTTGCAATAGCCTCTCCCCAATACTCTGTAGGGAGTCCTTTTTCTTTTAGCATACTTCTTGCCATCTATACAATGGTTTTGTTTTTCTTTTCAGCAACTCCATTTTGTTGTGGAGTATAACTAGATGTAAGCTCCTTTTTTATGCCATTCTACTTGCAAAAATTCACAAAACAATTGGAGGTATACTCTCCTCCTCTATCTGAACTTAGGAATTTAATAAAATGTCCACTCTCTTTTTCAGCCTAGGCTTTAAACAATAAAAACTTATTAAATACATCAGACTTGTGCTGCAATAAATAAACACATGTCTTCTGGTTGTAATCATCAATAAAGGTCATAAAAAATCTGCTATTACCTATGGAAGTGATTTGCATAGGGCTTACCAAATCTCTGGGCACCAACTCCAATGGTGCTCTTGCCCTTGTCGAGTTGCCCAATTGAAAGGGTTGCCTATGTTGCTTGCTTAAAATGCAAGCCTCACATTTAATATTAGGCTCTACTATCCTTGGAAAACTATCAACCATCTTGCTTTTGGACAAAAGACTTAAACCAGCATAGCCTAGATGTCCATACTTGAGATGCCATAACTTGGAGGGGTCTTCAATGGTGCTCTTGAGGGCTGTAAGTTGTACTTCTATACATTTTCCATCCATCAGAGGTGCTGCAATAGACTGAGATGAGAAGCATGTCTCAATCTTCAATGGAAACATCCAGTTCTTTGGCATTTGTATTGCTGCAAACACCTTTGTTCTCTCATTCTTGTCATAAATGACACATTTTCCCTTCTCCATCAACACTTTGTAACCATTCTGGATCAGTTGTCCTACACTCATGAGGTTGTGCTTTAACCCCAATGCAAAGAACACATTTTGAACCTCCTTCTCTTCACCCTGCTTGGTGCGGATCGTGATAGATCCTTTTCCTTTAATAGGAATAACTCCATTGTTCCCCATTCTAATTTCTGATTTAATATTTTTGTCAATGAAAGAAAAAAGACTTTCATTTCCACTCATGTGGTTGCTGCAACCACTGTCCAAATACAAGACCTCAAGGCTGCCTTCTTCACCAACATTGCACATGATGAAAGTTGTGGATTGATTTCCTTCAGCCACATTTGAATTAGCAACATTAGAATTTTTTCTTTGCTGATTACCGTGCTTCTTCAAACACTCACTATCATAGTGTCCAAACTTGTGATAGTAATAGCACTCAATGTTGCTCTTGTCACTTCTCCCACTTGAACTGTTGTTCTTCGTGCCTCTTCGAGAGTTGTTCTGAGAGTTTCTTGCTCATCCCAAGCTTTCTCCACTAGCATTTCCTTGACTGGATCTAGCTCTACCTCTTCGGGAGTCATTCCCACCTCTCCCTCTACCTCTTGCATTCGATTGAGCTTTGAAAGCTTGCTCATGGGAGGTAGTAGTAGACCTTTTTAAATGCTCCTCATGGGTATGGATTGAACCCATTAACTCATCCACTGTCAAAGTAGAAAGGTTTGTCGATGCTTCAATAGTAATGACAAGAGGATCATACCTCGTGGGTAGACATCGAAGAAGTTTTTTGACAATCTTCAGCTCCTCTATCACATCTCCATTTGCTCTCAGCTAGTTCAACAAACTAGAGAACCTTGCTTGAAATTCTTTAATAGACTCGCTTTCTTTCATCTCAATAACTTCGAACTCTCTTCGTAGTAGCTGGAGCTACACACCTCTGAATTTATCAGTCCCTTTGTAGCCAATCTGAAGGATTTCCCAAGCTTCTTTTGCATACTCAGCTGCTGCAATTCTGGGAAAAATGGCCTCTATCAAGGCTGCTTCGATCAAACTCAAAGCTTTTGCATCCTTCTTCCTCTTCTCCTTCAACTAGGTTTTCTGGTTATTTGTGAGAGCTGCAAATGTAGTTGGGTCATTGATATCCACAAACCCATCTATGAGAAAGTCCCACAAATCATTGGCCACCATGATGGTCTTCATCTTCTTGGCCAAAATGGCATAGTTTTGTCCATTAAAGGACGGTGGTTGCTGCCAACTCCTTGCTTCATCTCCAGCCATATCTCCTACAACAAAAAAATCAATACCTAGAATATACAAATGCCCAAACTCACAAGAAAATGGCGCCTATGGCTCTGATACCATGTCAAGATTTTAAAAACAAACAAATGCAAAACATACAGAGTTGCTGCTCTATTTTCCAATCAAGCTGGAAATGCCCAAATGTTAAATGTGGAAAACAACAAGGAGACATGCAACTTTGATTCAATATTAATCAACTAGAAATGACAAAACATAAAACAAACTAAGAACTAGAAGCTATTACAACTTTCTTGGAGCAATGAAAAACTACTCAACCAGACTAGTAATGATCAGGAGGAATCACTGCTCTTACAAAATAACAAACAACTACTATTGTTCAGGATTTGTTGGAAGCTCACAGAGAATGTTCTTCTCACAGTCTGCTGCTGCAATCTTCTTCTCTGACTTCTTCTCTCAACTTTTCCCAACTCTCTTCTCCAACTGACTTCTGCAAACTGAAAAAATAATCTATCTTCAATTCATTTTGTCCAAAACAAACATTCCCCCCTAACTTTTGAAATCACCTACCTCGTAAATTCCAATTTCAAAATCAGCTACCACAATCAATTCTGGAGCTCATAGGAGCTGCAGGAAGGATCCCCAAAATAGAAGGGCTCCTAATAGGTAGGTGAAGGCTGCATGGGCACTGGTGGATGAGCAGAGGCTTAGGAGAAACAATAAATTCCAACAATTATTGATCAACTATTGAATCTAATATGTTTTCCCTGTAATGCTTTTGATGCCCTTATCTCCAATGATCTTTCCAAAATCATAACCTCGTGAAGAACCCAACATTTCTCCTTTGTTTTTAATCGATATGTCTTAATTTGGGAATTCATCTTAACGATCCTTGACTCAAATATCTCTGATTACCCATCAACCTTCTAGATGGTGATTTCCTCGGTTACCTTCTTACACCTTTCTTTATCTCCATTATAGGGACCTAATTTTCAATAAAAAAATAGGATCGAGCCTCCATTATGATTCATCACCAAGAAGCCTAAGAGTCTCTATAATGAAGAGCCATACAAGGATTTCTTCTCGAGGCACATCTTTGTTTAATCACACAAGGAGAAATCTTTCTTAACTAATTATCATCTAGCACTGAATCTGCTACCTCTAATTCCTATTCTTTCATGCCCTATTTTCTGCTACTCACATTAGATGACCAGCAATCACCTGAACTTTTGGTTGGTGTAGTGCGTCATAAAAATCATAGGGATTGAACTTTCCAAGATCAAACTGCTTGCCATAATTCACATCTCTATTCAAGCCCTTGAGATAACTCACTACCCTGTTTTTGGATGCTCCTCTGACGGTTAATTTAGCTAGCATCTACCTAGACGCTCCTCCTACCAACTAACTAAATTTAAAATTGTTCTGTTCAAATCTCCAATGGTCTGAGGGTGGACCTAGAAATTTTATTTTAGAATAACTAAAATTTATAGAATTTTTAAGATAACTATAATAATGTGTTATATCTTAGCTTTTATTTAAAGTTAGATGATTATGGTATGAGATTTTGTGATGTCAATGTAGAATATCTTTTAGTTCAATAAAGCATTAGAAATAAATTAAATTGAATTGTGTTTATAATTTTGGTTATTGAAATAAATATAATTGATAAGTATACAATTAATTTAAATTCTTTAGTTAGGATAGAGTATTGAAATGAATGTCAACATAAAACAAACAATTAGAGGCACTTAACTTGAAAATTAATAATAGACTTGATTGGTGTAGATGTAATATTTGATCGAATTATCACTATCTAAAATTTTATGCCTTAAGCTTGTTGATAGTCTTAGAATTTATATGGTTATGCAATCATTAGCTAATAAAAACTAGTTATATATAACCCTTATATACCTGATAAACTTATGCAATCATAACCTACATGAAATGACTTTGTTCTCAAATCACTAAAGATAGATCCCTAGTTATATTACAATGTTATAGGTGTGAAAAAATATTCATAATCCTACACTATTGTTTTATTCTTTATTTTATAGATGTGAGATTTGTAAATGGTTCTAGCTCAATGTTTTTCTATTGTGAAATAGAGTCACAATAGACTGAGAAGAGAAAAAAAAGGAAAAGAATAATATGTATTTGTGCATTTACACACAATAATGATCATGATCTCTTGCAATTGAGAATACTTAGTAATTCCAAAGACTGTTGTATATCCATACATAAAGTTAGAAAAATCTTAACAAGCATTCTAATGTTTTTAGAATGCTATTACATTCATCTAATTGAGCACTACATTCATGCCAACAAATGCTAGAAAGGAAATTTCATAACTATGACTAAGAAATCTTCTTGAATACATACTTAATTCCATTGACATATTCAACAAAATAAAACATATTACAATACTAGTTTTCTTCAATTCCACAAGTCTATAATCCTTTAACAACCTAGACTTAGCATTGATGGATTCCTTGCAACTTGGGATCTAGAGAGCACACCACAACCAACCTTTAGAAATGACTCAAAATTTTCATTATCAGTAGCAAGGCATTAACCCTAAACTTCACCATTCGTAGTTTAAATGCATGGTCCAAGTTGAATTGCACCCAAAATAAACACTTTAGATCAATGGAGATAATCTACAATCAATTCTAGTAGCTAGATGACTATGCCATTACTATTCATAGCTAGAGTGAGTAGAAAATATGCATACAATTTTTTCTTCCATATGTTCTCACCTTCTATGAAAATTTGAGCTCAATTCGAATGTTAAAATCATCTTTCAGGGAAAACCAACACCTATTTGGATGTGGGATTTTTCCCTTTAGTAGGATGACAATATTTTATATTTTGCTTTTGAAGAATGAGATTAATATTTTTGGGATGTAGATATATTTTGACATCTTTACAAATTCAGTGATATCCCATCAACCATCAAATTTATGTAAAATTTATTATTGAAATATAATGAACAACTTTAGGATGTAGCAAAAAAATGGCATGGACTAGGTTATGCAAAATAACACCTTTTTCTCAAGATATATCTTGATACTTCAAAAATTTCTATGAAAACTCATCTTGCAAGACTTTGGCCGCCACTAGGACATATCATATCAGCTTCAAAAAACACATAAAAATTTAATTATTTCTTCCCATGCATCATGGTTCCATTTTTCCTATCATCGAGGCTTGAATATGACCTAGGAACCCCTTGTCGAGGGTTCCATGGGAATTGGGAACCAATGGTTCTTGGTTCCTATGGAACCTTGTGTAATGCCCATAATTTTACACTAGAAAAAAAACCAACTAATTTTTTAAAATACATTAATTAAGCTAATTAACATTCTGAACATTGGAAGAGTAGGATTTAAGGGAACATCATTTGATTTCAACACTGACTAACATGTGATATACACCCATACCATTATAAACTTGTTTTAAATATACTTGAGAACTAACAAAGAACTATGCTCTCATGCCCACATTTACTGTGGGTTTTAACACATCCATAATAGTTTTTTTTTCTACCCTAAATTTGTAACCTAGAACATACTCATCACATACTCACTATGCAATACTACTTCTAAGCTCTAACCAGAGTTGATCTTATTAAATTAAAGGAGGAATAACTCAAGGTTTTATCAAACTATAAGCATTTGTCTGCAGACTCTTGAAATCAAGTGTAAGGGTGTTCAATTTAACTTATTTTAATATCTTTGATAAAATTGGGTGTTCAATGATGTCACCATACATGAGATTATTATTGCAGTTGAATCTTGACCCACACACTTGGCTAAGGTTGCATATCATCATGACTTCATAAATTAGATTTATTATAGAGTAGATAACCTTGATATAATAGTTTGAATTTTTATGCAACTTATATATTATACATTATTTCTATGAAATAAATTTTAAAGTTGTAAAATATTAAAAATAACACTTACAAATAAATATATTTTAATTCTTATACATATTATTAATTTCCAAATGAAAAAGAAAAAAAATAAAAATAAAGAAATACTAACTTTTTAAGAATTATATTCGATGGACTTTATTGAAATATTCTTATTTAGACTATTAGAATCTTTCCTATGGGTATGGAAATATATCCCCCTCTCTTTAAGGAGAAATTGTAATCTAGGAATTTCTAGAATACCTTTTAAATACTAAAGTGGCTTTTCACAGTGGTAGGTGGAGCCCTCAATGGAAATTTTATTTTTATTTTCTTCCAATGAAAAGAATGAAACACTAGACTTGCTTGCAAATGAATGACATATTTAATACTATTCTTTTTATCTTCCCTTATCTATGACACGAAACACTAGACTTGCTTACAAATGAATGAAATTATTAATACTGTTCTTTTTATCTTCCTTTATCTCTTGTCATAGATTTAAATCCCCGGTCTTCTAATGCCAAGAATGAAACATTAGACTTGCAAGTTGCTTGCAAATGAACGAAATATTTAATATTGTTATTTTTATCTTCCCTGATCTCTTGTCATAGATTTAAATCCCTAAATCTGCATTAATTGTTAAGAGCCACAATTTTACTTATCCAAAACATTAAAACATTATATATTATTTATTATTAGTTTATTATTAAAATATAAATATTTATGTATAGGAATAATAATGTAGATATATAGAATCATTTTGATATAAATATTTATTGTTCATATTTTTTGGTAACATTATTATATAATCTACATTTAAATCTTCTAATCTAAATATTAATGGTTCTTTTATTATTAAACTCAAGAATAAAATTTGTATTTAGTTACAATGTATTCATTAGTAGAATATTGTTGTTAACAACTAAATTACAATAAAATTTATTAAAGAATTTAACATTAAATAATGTTCTTTTGACTAGTTTTTGATAAAAGGGTAAAACAGGTTTTACAGGGACCCGAAACCACAAATATTACAAGAAAGCAAAAGGAGCACCAAAGTTCCACACAAAAAAATAGCTACCTGAGAAAACCAGCAGCACCAAAACAAAAAGGACCAAGAGGGTCAGGAAAGAAGGGACAACAGAGGAAGGAAACCCCAGCAACTACTCCAGAGATCTAAGGACATATTATGGCTCTACCTCCATATCCTGCATATCTTTAACCCCCTGTTTAAAGATTTGAACCATATTTGGAGTAAGGGGGGCCCTTCACTTCAAGTTGGCATGGGTTCTTCTAGAGATGCCAACTTCCATGTCCTGGCTTTTATCTCCAGCATCTTCAAGATACACCACTAGAGACCCCTGCTAGGCTTTGTCAAGCTTTTCCGTCATCGCATTGATAATAATATCATTATGTCTTGCAATGTGGTAGTTTTGTTCAACGACAGTTCTGATTTTATTCCTTAAGCTCTCAGCTTCAATGTCCATGTTCCTATTACTATGATCCGCTTCTTTCTTTTCCATCTCTGTAATCTTAGCACCCATTTCATCAATCTTACTATGCAGAGCCCAGTTTTTTATTTTTAGCTCATTGATTTCAGACAAAGTCCATTCCAAGAGTTTGGAATGAGACTCAGAATTGGTTTTAGCAAGGTTACGATAATCAAGAGAGGGCTCTTTACCAGTGTTAACAAGGGAATTATCATCAATGTGAAAGTCTGGCAAAGGGTGAACACAGAGCTCAGAATTATTGATGTCAAAATCCTTTGACTCAAAGGATTCTTTAGAGTAAGAAACAAGGCATTTAGTTTGGGTTTTTTTACCAACAAAGTTGATCCTAGGAGGAGGGCAGTCAGACGCAGGCTTAGCATGGATTTTACCTGACTCCCTAGAAGGGCCAGCAAATTTACTAACATGGCTAGGGTTTGGCAAAAACTATGAGCCACTGGGCTCTATATCATCACTCTCAGACTCCAGATTGGTTTCCAAGATAGGAGGAATGGGCACATGAAGATGTTCCACAATAAGCCTAATTAACCGAGTATGAAGAATGGAGAATCTTTTGGGGTTTTTCTTATTGTCCTCCAAACTTTCCTTCAAGGAGCAGTAAAGATAATAGGGGATAGAGACCCTTACCTTGTGTCAAACTTGGTTGAGAAGAGAAAAGTGGTAGCCATAGACTTTAGTGAAATGCCCCTCCACAGTAATGTACTCCATGATGACCCGATGAACCTTTCTCAATATAGTTTTTATGGAGTCAACATCAAAGTAACTATTAGCAATTTTGACCAAGCTTTTCTTTTCCTTGTCCTTTTTGGGAAATCTGATAATAGCTTCATCAGAAAAAGCCTTGTCCCTAAAAAACTTCTTCCCATCAGTAGGTAATCTCATGACATCGGCAATGAGATTTTTGTTGAGCTCCACATTCCTGCCAAACAGGGTCAAATTACCATCATGCCAATTTTTGGCGAAAAGATTTGTAGCCTCTTGGTCAGAGCCATGAAGCTTCTCGAGGAAAGGAATCAACCCTCCACTTTTAATCTTGTTCCAGACCTTGGCATTTTTAGTATGAATTTTGTAACTGTCCGGCTCAGTTTGCTTTCTGTCTCCTCCCATATTGGTCGACATGATGGGTAGGTCCAAGCACAAGCCTTTCTAAAATTGGCCCTGCCAAATCTTAGAACCCACAAAGCATGCAGAGTAATCTTGCAATTTACTCCACTGGGCTTGGTCCCATGCAATCTAGTGATTGTGATGTGATAGATCCAGCCTGTCCTCATTGAAGGGATAACACGTCACCTTTCCATGTGATTTATCATAATTTAACAAGACACAAACATGAAGATTTAGATAGCTCTTATTTAGCTAGGTACACAAATCTTTACTCTTAACTCCTTCATTAGCAAAAAATTTCGCCACCACATTAGCTTCTCTATAAGCATGTGATATTTTAACTTTTTCAAACTTGGCCAAATTCAGTTTGGCTTCATCAATCCATGAGTTGATGGTCCAGCCGCCTCCGCCAGGTGATTAGTTTGAGAGCCAAGAGGTGAGGCAATCACACCAATGAAGTTGCCATTGGAATCCCTTAAAAATCCACCACAACCCGCAGCCCCCGGATTGCCTTTAGCCGCACCATCAAAGTTAGCTTTGATCCACCCGTTATGTGGAAAAGTCTAGCAAACTCCCTCTCTATCCTTTTTGGCCTTCATACTAGAACTAACCAGATTAGGATTAATGTTCCATTCCTTAGCAACAAGAAGATCATAGTTCGAGTACTTCACCTTCATGGTTTTCTTGTCATTCCGGGTCACAACATTGAAGTTTTCCTTCATAGATTTGACAATTTTATCAAAGACATAATCCACGGAGGTTTCTTTTCCCCTAAAAATTATGTTGTTGCATTCTTTCCAAAGGCCCCAAGCAATATGAGGGAAGGAAAGGTCCCAAAGAGACCTAAGTAAGGGGTTCCTAGTCAAAGCTTTCCATTGAGAAAAAAAATCTTCAATGGACAACGGGAAAACCCAAGGAAGGTTCCGTAATCTGATAAAATTTTCCCAAAGAGCAGTAGCAAAAGAGAAATGAAGGAAGAAATGACTCATAGATTCTACATCTGTCTTGCAAAGACAACATCTATTGGGGATTTGAAATCCATGTTTACATAGATTGTTAATCATAAGCAATTTATTTTGGAGCAAGATCCAAAAGAAGATATTAATTTTAGGTATCAAGTGATTGCACCAAGCTTTAGACCAAAAGGGGAGGTGATCGAAAGAAGAAGTGATCTTAGCAAAAGCAAAAGACATAGAGAAATTACCAGAGGGATCATCAATCCAAACCGCACGGTCCTCTAGTTGCTCAGAACTAAGTCTAATAGCCAGACTGACTCTTCCCAAGTCCACCCAATTACCATTCACTCTATAATCTTTAACATAAGTACCAAACCTTTCCTTACAAGTCTCAGCCCAATCTCTGAAGTAATTGAAATTTATCAAGGGTTCCTTAAAAAGCCATTTGTCTTCTAAAAATCTAGTACTGTTACCATTTCTCACTTGCCAACCAATTCCTTCCTCCACAATCTTTTTTCTAGTGATTATATTATTCCAGCATGTTGATCCTCTCGGAAGAAGGAGAGGGTCCTTCTTAATAATGGAAAAACAATTTTTTTCTAAATATTTACTAGCCAGAATATCAATCCACTCCCTAGAGGAAGAGAAGATTCTCCATATTTGCTTAGCCAAGAGGATTTTATTAAAAGTTCTGATTCTTCTTAACCCAAGTCCTCCATTATTTTTAGGTCTACAAACTAGATTCCAATCAATTAAGGGAATTCTTTTATTTTCCTCAACTCCTGACCAAAGAAATATTTTTTGAATTTTTTCAATTATGTCAGAAAATTTAGCAGGGATCTTAGAGAGGCTCAGGGCATAGATAGGAAGATTTTGAAGAGAGGCTTTGAGAAGCTTAAGCTTACCAGCTTGACTAAGCAGAGGACCTTCCCAACCCGCAAGCTTCTTACTTAATCTATCCACCAGCGATAACTAGAAAGAATCAGGAGGTTTCAAGCTTAAAGGAAGACCCAGGTAGGTGGCCGGAAGGGAATCCACATTACAATCTAGAATTTTGGCAATTTTGGTCTGTTGATGAACTGGAGTATTGAAAAAGAACAGCAAACTTTTGTGATTGTTAATTAGCTGTGCTGAAGCTCTCCCATACTTGTCAAGTAGCTGCTTTATAGAACTACCTTTAGAAATAGAAGCTTGACCCATGAGTATAGTGTCATCAATGAATTGTTGACGGGAGCACACCAAATTACCTGAGGAAGGTTTGAGGCCAGGGATGAAATTACAATTTGCCAATATTTTAAGATTCTTGCCTAAACTTTCAGCCATAATAGTGAATAAAATAGGAGATATAAGATCACCCTTCCTTAGACCTCTAGTACTCTAAAAAAAGGAGGTCGGGGATCCAATTACCAAAATCGAAATGGAAGGAATGGACATAAGTTGTTCCACCATTTGAACAACCCTATTATTAAAACCAAAGGCCTTCAGGATTTTAAATAAAAAAGTCCAATCAACTCTGTCATAGGCTTTTGAGATGTCAAGCTTAAGGAGGAAGCCTTCAATCTTCGATTCAATAAGGGAGTGAATTTTCTCATGAACCGTAACTATAGAATCAAGGATTTGTCTACCAGAAACGAATCCATTCTGTTGAGGAGAAATCAAGGAAGGCAAAAAAATAAAGATTCTAGAGGTTAAGACCTTAGAGATGATCTTATATAGGGAATTATAGAGACTGATAGGCCTGAAGGCCTCAAAGTTATTAGCTCCAGAATTCTTAGGGATGAGAACCAAGAAAGTAGCATTTAATTCTTTTAGAAGACTTCTGGCTCCAAAAAATTCCTTAACAGCATTAGCCACATCTTCTTCAACAATCTCCTAGAGCCATTGAAAGAAAAACAAAGGGAAGCCATTAGGACCCGGGGCTTTATTCCCATCAAGGGAAAAGATAGCCTACTTAACTTCCTCGTTGGTGGGGATTGCTGTCATAAATGAGTTATTTTCCTAGTTGATAGTTCTTGGTATAGCTTCCACTAGCTGATCTTGCTCAATCTGGTTAATCTCAGTACTAGCTGAGAGAAGAAGTTTAAAGAAGGACCCTACCTGCATCCTAATATCCTCTTCCTCCTCAAATCTAGTTACATTCACTTCAATTTGAGATATTTTATTTATAGCTCTGTGTTTAGAAGCCGAGAGGTGGAAATACCTGGTGTTTCTATCTCCAGCAGACAGCCAGAGGGCTCTTGATCTCTGTTTCCAGAACTCCTCCTCCTTCCCAAATATGTCATGCATCTTCATAAAGAGCTCATTCTCTTTTTCCTTAGAGTCGTTCAAGTACCCTTCCTTCTGTATTTTGGTTTGAATAGCTATCAAATCCATCTAAAGCTCAGACTTGATCTTAAAGATGTTCCCAAAGGATTCCTTTTTCCATTTTTTAAGATTGCTTTTCACTTCCCTTAGTTTTTTGGCAATTCTAAACATTGCAGTTCCTTAAATACTTATATTCCACCATTTCTTAATTTCCTCTTTAAGAGCAAGATGAGAGGTCCACATTTTTTCAAATCTGAAGGGAGTATTCTTCCTCTTTTTTATAGGATCCACGGTGAGACTAATAGGGGAATGATTAGAGCCTATTCTAGTGAGGGCTTTAAGGGAATAATAGTAATCAAAGTACTAATGATTAGAAATCAAAGATCTATCTAATCTGACCTGTATAAGGTCTATCCCTTTTCTGCAATTGGACCAGGTGAAGGAGGCTCCAAGAAGATCCAGGTCAATCAACCCTTGAGTATCAATAAAATTATGGAGATCCGATTTTCTTTCCAGGTTAATCTAAGATCCCCTGAATTTTTCACCATTCATTAAGGGAGTATTAAAGTCCCCCATAACAATCCAAGATTCTTTATCAAAAATCCTCCTAATGGAGGCTAATTTCAGCCAAAAAGATTTCCTCATGCCTTTTCCATTAGGAGCATAAATTTTCATTTGAATCCAACTGAAACAATCTCTTTTATGAGTAAACCTAGTAACTATACAATTTGTACCTTCTATAATTGGATCTCCTTTGATATTGTGGCTATTCTAGAAAGTAACAATGCCACCTGAAGCACCATTTGAGTTATTGCCCTGGTTACTATAGTACTAAAAGAGTTTCATCTTTTCAATTTTCTCCTTAGACATTTTAGTTTCCTGAATTAGAAGAATATCAGGTTTGTGGTCTCTAACAAAATTGCGAAGAACATCCTACTTGTGAGGGCTATTGAGTCCCCTAATATTCCAGGACATAATCTTCATTATATTCCAGGGGAATTAAGACACTCCAGGATGGTTTTCTGAGAGCCATCCGCTATATCTTAAAAACTATTTTGCTCTCTTTTCTTTTTCAAAGACTTTTTACCTCTTGAGTTCTTTGTTGCTACATAATCTGCCTTACCTCTTGATCTGGTAGAAATGCCACTTGGGGTCTTCCCTTGTTTTTTTTTTCTAGACTTCTTCTTTGATATATTCTTTTCTTTATCAGTCTCATCTTGACTATCAGTCTCTTTGCTAGATTCCCATTCCTTTTCATTTGGAATTCTTTATTCCCAAGGTAATATTTTGTACTGGGGGGAAGAAAGACTTTCCATTAGGTTTTACTCCAAAAAGAGAGGTCCATGTTTTGCAGTTGCCTCCAAAACCATCTGTGGTCCCCACTCCGCTACTATCTTTCTCATTTTTTTCGGTGGGAGAAGTAGTAGAGATAAACGCCAAAATTTCCTTTCCCCTCGGGTTCACCTGTATTTTGTCACTGGATTCCACATCATCCTGCTCATCCTTACCTTGCTTTTGACTCGGTTCCTGCTCCTGATTCGATTGTCGATTCTCTGATCTTGCTTCGCTTCTAGATCATATTCCATTGTTTTGAAATTCGAACATCGATCTCACCCTACCAATAGTACTTTTATTACATCCATCATCAGATTAAGAAAAGAATGGGTAGATCACATCAATATGCTTTCATTACTTTTTCATGTAAAGTTTACAAAAATTGTTATTGAAATGGCTCTATAATATTTGCAAACCTATACGAAAATAATTTTATGTGGGCATTGGGTTCAATCCTTATATATACCAACAACCACTACATCTTTCTACCTACTGTTATCAATAATCAATTATCCTATTTTTGAAATATTCACTTTCAGATAATGTATCAATTTTTTTTGCAATTCAATAGGTTGTATTTTTTAAGATTGGCCTCAAATCGTGGCTGATTAAGATTTTGGTAAAGTTTTACGGGCTCTGGGTTAAAATCTTAGTATTGAACAATGAATTTATATTATAAAATTACCAGCCAAATTTTTGTATAATGAATACCCTATTGATATTTAAGAAATCTTTCTTGAAACAATGGTAAAATTGTAGAAGTTTTAGAAGAAAAAAATTACATGTAATAAATAGATCTATTTCACCATTTTCTCTTGTTTTGTTGGACATAACAGGCTTGTACCAGCAAAGCAAGGATGCATCTCACTCAAAATATGATTTCCCTTAACCAATTGATAATGGAGATACAACCTTATATATTCTTTTATGGGTAAACCAAGCCATTCAATATTTTGTAATTGTCAAATTTTGTTTAATTATTTTCATCTATTAAAAAAAAAAAAACCTTATAATATTGATGAAACTGCAATATGCTTCTACTTTATTCGTTAATATATTTTTAGAATTTTTTTTAACCACTGTTTATAATATGAGTGTTGCAAGATTGTTTAGAATATCACATAAATTGTATAATTATAAATAAATATAGTATCAAATAATAAATATACATAAATATCAAATATATAATTTTATAATATATTAATTTTCAAAATGACCTATCAATTCATCTTATTTGACCTTCCACACCTCTTTAGCGTACCCATTGCACACCATGGTGTGATTACTAGTATAAAATATTATATAATATTCTTTAATTGTCTTAAATTAAGACAATAAAAAAAATGATTTTCCTACAATAAATTTGTATTTCCCTCTGCATTTTCATTTTCCCTTCCTCAATATTCAGCATGCAGTTTGACAAGCATTTTTCCTTTTTACAAAACTTCAAACAGGGGATTTCCACATCAGAAACAACAAGTGGCTTTTCAGAAAAGTCTATGATCTTGGGCAAGCGACAACAATAAGGATCTTGAACAATCGACAACATTCAGTAATAGACCATGTGTGACCTACATTTTTGTATTTTTTATTCCATTTCATACAAATGTAAGCCATCCTTTCTCAAATGAACTCTATGATTGTTGGATTTGATTGAGTGGTGTCCTAAATTCATTGTTTAATCACCAAGGCACTAATCTCTTGTTAATTTAGAAAGAATGTTGTGGGTAGAAAAAAATGATCACCCCCTTGATGGCTATAATCTCTTGGACTTATTATAGCATTAAATTTATCATAAATTTTAATTTTGGATTGAATATTTGTAGCCTTCTATCATAATTCTACACTTGTTTCCATCAATACCAGTAACAATTTTCTATTAATTGATAAAAATATTAACTTGAGATTCATATTTGAGTTTAGTTATGAGTTTTTGATAAGATTTTGGAGAGTTGTTCTTTTGTGTATTGTGACTTTTTAGAAGTGTTTAGTATAATATTTTAATGATTTTTTATTTTGGTCTTAGTCTTGAGTTCTATATGGAAGGTTTAGCCTCACTAGAGTTTTCCATTTCTTATTTCCAGTATTAACAGTTTAGTGTATCTATTTTATTTCATGTTGAGATTTTGCACTATTTTGGGCATATCTTGTTCCCCTAGGAGTGATGAGGAGATTGGTGTGGATTGTGGGAATGAAATTGATGATTTGAGGAATTGGGACATTTGCTAGTTATATTCAGAGTATGAATGTAATTGTCATTTTGAATCTAATATTCCACATCCTGCAAGCACATCAAGGAATTTGGCAAAATGTCTAGAAATTTGGCTTCACACCTGTCAGTAGCATTTTGATTAGAAGTATCTAATGGAAAAAAAAAAGAGAACACATCCTATAGGTATGCAATTCAAAGAGGAGGAGACAAGATTTTTTTTATATTGTTTCACTCTATCTCTCAGATTTGGTGGGAAAATTTGAAGGAAGGAGGGAAAGAGGATGGACTTGGAGACAAACAAGAAAAATATTAGAATTTGTGACCATCCAAGAGCTATATTGATTGTCTTTCCCAAATCAAGGTAACATTCATTGCTTAAATGTTTTCATTTTTATTTTACCTGGAAAATAATTCTGCAGTTGGAAGAATCTAGCATATATGACATTGTGAAAATAAGAATTTTCTTGTTAGTTTCTAATTTTGTTTCAATACTCAATTGAATGAACAAAGACCCATAATTATTTCCTACATCTATGCAATTCTTGGCATAGAATTTATGTTGGGTAATTGGGTTTGATATACTTGACCAGCTAGAGAAATAAAAATAAGAAAAAATATATATGATTAATGTTGCTTGCAATTGCAGCAAAGGCTAGGTTAAAAGGCTTAATTCAGTTTAATCACAAATTCTCTTCTAATTTTTCCAATGTTTGGTGATTAGATTGGTTTAGGTCTAAACTCAAAATTCTAAAATTTTTTTTGACAAAAGTGGCAAGCCACTATAATTTTATTAATATTAGTATATATTTTTACACAATGTTGGTTCAGGCGGACATAGTGGTGGGAAAGAACCAATAGGAAAACCCCCAGTTATAGTCTGAGTAACTGATTTTTACAATTCGGCATTTAGACCAGTACAGTAAGATAGACTATTACAAAAGACTAATACCTTCCTATTTCATCACTGGAGTGACCATATAAAAGAAGAGATAATAATTTAATTAAAATCTGAATAATTATTGTTAAAAGGGATTAGTATCCCATAACTTATGGTTTGAATCATGATGTAATTATTGGTGTTATATTATTATTCTTTCTCTACTTGTACAAGAAGATATATGGTTTTTCCTAAATATATTTATTTATAGGCATATTGTGTGTTTAATAGAGATTTTATTTAATGCTTACGAGTCATATAAGAAAGATTTTATCCAGTTCAATGGTTTTGTGTGTTCTCTATAGGAGGGGTCTTAGTTTTATTTAATTTGTAGTTGCAAGTATCCACCCATAGTCCAGTAATAGAATTGGGAAAGGATTTGAAACTAAGAGGCTTTTGACACATGTAAATATACATAATTTGTGTCACCTTCCCTATCTCTTCGCTCTAAGATAAATCTCTAATGGGAAAGAGTATGTCTTGAGTAGTAGTGGATCAAAGGAAGATAAAGATTAAGAAGAGGTAGAATGTGATGTAGATATTTCTTTCACTATTTTCTTAAGCTCTGGAAAACATTTTAATTCTATATTGTTATGTGTGGATATTAGGTAAGTTGTTGGTTATGTGTTTTTCCTTAATTCCTTCAAATTTGTAGTGGAATATTTGTAGATACTTGTTGCTATCCTTCACTTTTTTTTTTCTTCTATCAAATATGATTATAAGAAATAAATTACAATAACATTCAATAATAACCAACTGGTCATGGGACTCTACGAATACTTCCTAAGCCAATTCCTACCTTTGTTGTAAAAGTGATGCAAACATTAGTATTTTAACTAGTATATGTAAACTAGAAGAGCCAAGTTCTAAGAATTAGTTGTTCATCTAGATGGTTGAGTTGCAGAAAAATATGCTTGTGAGTGTTTAAAACTCTTGCAAAACCATTTATGGTTTTTGTCCCTTGTTCTTTCCCCTTTCTCGAACATACTAAACTTTTAATTTCTGATGGGGGATGTGAACGTTATGATAGTTTTAACACTGACATTTCTGCTGCAATCTGTAGATTGAAAGATGTGAATTTCTTTATATGATGTAAATTTGGCAATGTAATGGTTACTCTCATTATCTAAGAGTGTATATTATGAATACAAATAATTTTATTTTTTTTATACTACTCATTGGATTCTCAAAGATTTCTAGGATTGGGAAGTCATAAATAAGGAATAAGTCCTTTAATTTCTTCAATCACATAGTAGTGAGTGGATTTGGGAAACTTGTTAGACACAAAGTAACCTTCTTGGTGTGCCTTTCAATAAAGGGAATTACCTTGGAATTTTATTATTGGAGCCAAAGTCAACATGGGCTTTGTCTCTTTGGATATTGTTTAGCTATCTTGTAAAATGTCCAGATATCATAAGGAAATGATCAGATTTTTTTTTAGAGATATTACTTGTCATGAAATTGATATTGTAAATGAATTTCTCGATCAAAAAACTTTTAGCTCCTAAAGTTGCACCTTGGTTAAGCTGTAAAACTTAATTCTTTGGAGGAACATGGGATCATTTGAAGGCTATGGGTCCCGCAAAATTGAAATGAACCTCTGGATAGGCTGACTTCCTAGTTGGTAATGTCCTCTAAACTACTGATATGATGGGAAAAAGTGCGAAATATTACATAAAATGAAATACTAATGTAATTGAAGTGATATACCAAAGCGATTGGTAAAAACATGATCACAGAATATAGACACAAAATGATCAAAACTTGGATGTAGCTAAGTATGTAATATTCATTGTTGTATATTGATGCATAAATATTTTACTAATAGGCCTATATACAGAAATTTGCATAAAAAGGAAGTTAACTTCACATTTTAAAAAAATGACATGCACCAAGTTCACACAATTAGTAACTTGCATGAATAAACTAGTTGTAGAAAGGTATGAACCTATGAGACAAATATTTGAGGAAAGTAATTTAACTATTAACTTGATCAATCACTTCACATACACAAATTTGCAAGAATGAAAAGATAAGAGATGAATCTCTAGTAATAATAAAGGTCTCCATTGTGAATCGTATTTAGAAAATTGAGTTACAAAACATGCCAAAAATTCACAGAGGACTGTAAAAGTCACTCCAAGCTAAAATCTCCATATCAAGAACTGAATTATGAAATGAGTTCAAAATGACTAAGTACCAAAACTTTTCCCTCCAAAAACCACCAAAAAAGGAACTACAAAAACTGTTTGGGTCGGATGAACTCTAAAAGCCTAAAATCTAGCACCTAAAGCATCTCCAAAAGGGGCTCCAAATGTGAGAAAATTCAAACATGAATTAGTCTACCAGGATGACCACTCATAATGGCTCTAAAATTCCCTCCAAAACCTATAAAGAGTCAAAAAGAAGCTTCAATATTTGTGGCATATGTTTCTAAACAACTTTCAACCTCCCTACAAGCCCTCAAAAAGCATAAATATACATGAACAAGTCTTTCTTGACCAAACATAAAGGTATAAGAGAATAGTTCCTAGATATCCTCAACAAAGTAATGACAAGTCAAAACAAACCCTATAACCTCTACTAAATCGGCCACATCACTATTTGCATTAAAAGACAACAATAAGGAATGGAGGCTTATAAAACACCTTAATCCCATTTATTACACATAAGCATGAATGCAAAACATAAAATACTACTTTAACAAAATCAACCATAAAGGAACAATAATAAGTCAATGTACGATTCTAAGTGGCATTAAACTCTCCTCAACATTCTCCATCATGTTTGGTAACGTGGCAATTAGGTGGCTCCTTGTTTGATTTCTTCAACAATGTGAGGTATTATTTATCTTCCTTAAAAACTCTATATTCAAAATGCCTAAGCCCAAAAAGACTTACTAGTCGAACTTACAATTGTAGGTAACACTTAGCAAATATTGGAAAATGTACAAGGGCCATGGGTTTCAATTGTCATAACATATTTTGAAAGAAAATTCCACCAAAATTTAACTTAACTATGGTGGTGGAAATAGGGTTAGAAACCCTAAAGCAAAGCTTAAAACATCCTTTCATTTCACATTTTTTCCAAAAGTGGAAACTTCTCCAAGGAGTTTTGTCATAGACCAAGTGTTTTATATGATTCTCATGAGCTTCTCCTAGTGAAAACATGGTGGATTTCTACATAAAAGAGATATGTCTTCTAGACAAAAACATGAACAAGCTGAAGGTAAGCCTTTTCCTATTGCATTATTATATTTGTTGAGTATAAAATAGAAGAAATCTATTCTTCATGGCCGCGACCTCCTGTAGATCCTTGATTCATGGCATTTCTCATCATGAAAAGATTTGATGTTTTTTTTTCTTTTCTTTGTGGCCACGGATCTCATTCTATGGTCGTTTGTTCTTGCCTTTACTCTTGTATTCTCTTTCAGGATTTCATGTAGGTTTAATGGCTGTGATGTGCATTTGCATTAAGTGTAGAAGATGCTACCTCCCTATCTTCTTTTCCTCATTTTTTGGTTTATGTTTCTTCTGAAAACAAAAATTATTAAGAATGACTATTATTCTACAAAAAACCCATGACATCTTTGTCCTACTATAGGTATTCGAGGGTTTCACTCAAAAGCTCAGGGATTTCAAACAAAATGGAAAAGAAACTAATCAGGATTACTTTAGGCCCATGTCCTATACAAATTCTTGGACATTTTTGTAGGTTTTTAAAGAGATCTCTCATCACTATATATTGTATGCTACTTTTTACGGATATAAGACCCTAGCTCCATTTTCAATCACATCAAATACTAGAAATTTTTTTTGACAAGACTATTTGAAATGTTAGCATTGATCAAATGAGATTACTTCTGAGAAAAAACCCAAAACAAAATCCTTCAGGAATTAAGTCAAACTAAATTAATGTCTTTTCTATATCAGGAAAACATTATTGAACACTTCATGATTTAAACTATGCCAGGTTTTGAAGAACAAAACTCTCATACATGGCCTTTAAGCAATTCACTATGGCTTTTCTTAGTAATGCACTTAAACTACATTCCACACAAGACTCTCACTATAATATAACTTGAATATTTCCTATTACTACTCTTGAAAGTTCAAGATAAACTGTCCTATTACTCTTCATAGAATAACCAAGATGACTGTTCTTGCATAAAAGTATCAATCTTTTTCTTTTCAAGAAAGATTATTAGTAGCTTGTATTTATAGACAAAACTATCCTAATAGGATATGCAAATCTGTGGGCTATCATGTACAATAGCTATCATCACTTCAACCTGACGCTACCTTCATACAAATTATGCTCTCCCACATGTATGCATGGCCTCTATTTATTGGATTTCTAGGACATAGCCCAGTATTGGGACTATTGAATAGCCATGATAATAAATGCTCTATTATGGGAATAAAATAATGATCCCCATTTCCCGCCTCTAGCACATGAACATAAACCATATTGGAAATGGAACTAGTCACTCATTTTCCCCAAAAAGCATTACTCTTGGGATGACAAATAAAATATGCTTCTTTAATAAACTGATGATACCATGATTCATGTCACTAAGGCTTTGTTTCTTTTCTTTATCATAACATCACCATGTGATTCTTGGCATTGTTAAAGGACAACATGCTGCCTCTTTTTGCAAGGTAATCACTATTTAAAATTAAACATCGAGCCTTCTCTATGCATAAAGAACCTTGAAGTATGTGAAATTTTTGTTGTAGTATTGAAATTTATTATTGTGAAAGAACATTGTACTCTCTTCTGCACTATGATTATGAATTTATCATGATTGATATTAACTATCTTACAATATAATATCATATTCACTTAGAATATTCAAACATTGCTATGAGCTAGGCTCAACCCTTGTGGGAGCCACATTCACCCCACTCATAATATAACTTGATGAATCTGATGAATCACTCAGAAACGCTTTCTCACCCAGATCTGCACACTAAGTGAAAAATGTTAAACAAAAACAAATGCATACCCTAAGTGTGTGTAATATTCTTCTTTTTTGGATTTTATGGACACTTAGGATAGGCATTACATTTTATGTACATAGAAATTAGCATACGCATGGATAGGTAGGTGTGCATGTCCAGAATGCAACCTTTCCTTTCCTAGAACCTAATGTCCTAACTCATTTCTTTACCCAATGTAGGTAACCTGACACAAGGAAACCTAGGGACCAAGGAGCAAAGAAAAGCCATCATACACCAGACACCTTTGCAAAACCAATCATTCAGGCAATGACTGGTTACCTTCTTTACATGTTCATTTATTTATCATTTACTCATTCTTGTATAGTTTAATTCCTATTTGTATCAAATGAGTAAGTCAGTCTCATGAATTGCTCTGTAAGACACATGTTTATGATTACATTCAATAAGATTACTTTTCATCAAAATATTGTAAAAATATTTTACGTTTCATTCACTTGTATGAATATAATAAATTTATGTTCTTGTTTTCTTGTAATCCAATAAAGTTGTTTCATTTATATAATTGAATGTAGTATAGAAGGTTTAACAAATGTACCATTTATCTTGAAACATAGATGGCTCTTCCTTATTGAGCCTGTAGGTGAAAATCTGGTAACATTTTTGGCGACATCTATTGGATGTTTACTTGCTAAACATCAAAGACAAATGACCTAGACTCAACCATTGGGCATGGAGTCATTAGGAAAACCTAGAAACAAACCTAGAGAAACTGCACATGGCTATAACTCATTTTGTAACTTAGTGGAATAGATTAGGCTCCCTGGCACTTATTGAAAATAGGAGAACTATAAAAAGGAAACTATCTAACTGGTGTATAATGTCAAGAGTTGGTGGCTCCACAGATAGAGGCAATCTTTCCTCTTTACCATAAACCAACATATACGGTGAGTTACCAATAGACCTTTTAGGAGTCACTCTATCTGCCCAAAGTGCATACTTCAGATTTGTGTGCCAAGTCCTTTGATTATCCTCTAGGGTCCTCTTATGATTATGATAATATTTTGATTTGTACTTTCAGCTAAACCATTACCCTGAGGGTAATAATTTGAAGATGTATTCAGATGGATTCCATGTTTAACAACCCAATATTTAACTCTTAATCCCACAAATTTTAGAAAGTTATCAGATATAATAGAATTAGGAAACCCAAACCTTGTTACTATGTCATTATAGAAGTTCAATACAAAATATTAATTAGCTTCTTTCAAAGCTACTACGTCTATCCATCTTGTAAAATAGTTCGTAGTAGTAATTATCCAGCTGTGACCAAAACTAGAAGGTGGATTTATCGGTCTAATAAAGTTAATGTCCCATCTTATGAATGGTTGTTCAACTTGAATCCGCTATAAAGGCATGGCTGGTAGCTTTTCCTTCCCTTCAAATAAAGCAGATTTAATACACTTCCTCACCCAAGCATGGACATATTTGAATAAGTTGGGCCAGTAATATCCAACTCTCATTATCTTCCAAGCAATCTTCCTAGGAGAGAAAATACCTCCTACAACTCCATCATGAAACTCATGAAGCACTCTTTCTATTTGATCAGTATTAACACATCTCAATAGTACACCATTAAGATCCTTTTTGAAAAAAATATTATCCACCAACACATATGGAATGGACTGTAATATGAAGTATCTTCATTTAGCTCTATCTAAACCTCATGGACACTCACTAGTTTGTAAAAAATGGGTCATATCTTGAACCTAACTTTGAACCAACATAGGTGTATCATCTTGAACATTATAAGGCTCACCAATATTAGCTAAAATGTATATTTCTAATTCTTTTTCATTCCTAGACCCTACAACAAATTTCTCACAAAGACCTTTTCCTCTAACAAGTTTGGTAATATTGATATCTACTTTGTATTCCATCACTTTCGTGATCCACCCAACCCTTTTCTCATTTAGATCTCCGCTCAGCAAAAACTCCTTAATGCTTGGGTGTGTGACCATAATATGAATCTTATTGTTAGAGATTAAAGGCTTGAATTTCTTCAAGCTTCTTATGATAGCAAGGATATGTTTTTTTACAAATGTATATTTTTGTTCATAATCAACAAGGCCTTGACTAAAGAAGGAAATTGGCTACTCTAGATTATCATTGTTCTTCTAAACTAGCATGGTAGAAATAAAACTAATGATACCAAAAAAATACAGAGTAAAGTATTTAGAGAAATATGGATTTACCAATGTTGGGGCTGATGCTAAGGCCTTCTTAATTGCTTCAAAGATATTTTTGGCTTCTCTAGTCCAACTAAAAAACAATATTGTTCTTAAACATGGCAGTCAATGGCTGTAATAAATTCACAGCATTAGGAATAAACCCTCTTAGAAAATTGATTCTGCCTAAAATCCTCTGCAACCCTTTCTTATGATTGGGTAATGATAGTTCAAGTATACCTTTGACTCTTTCGGGATCAATAGTAACTCCCTACTTTAACATTATGTGTCCCAATAGGTTACCATCATGAACTACAAAGATACCCTTTTTTGGATTCAAGGATATTCCAAACTCCCTACATTTCTCAAACACTTGTTTTAGATGTGATAGATGTTCCTCAGCATTCTTTAAGAATACCATAACATCATCCAGATAGATCAACACAATTTTATTGATTAAACTTTGAAATTCCATATCCATGGCTCTTTGAAACGTGGCACCAACATTAGGTAATCCAAAAGGCATTCTTTGGTAAGCCATAGTGCCCCACTTCATTGCAAATATAGTTTTGAACTGGTCTTTTTCTTTGACAAGCACCTGGTTATAACTAGAACGACCATCCAACTGAGAAAACCTTTCAAAACCAACAACCACTTGCAAAATCTGCTCTATTGAGGGCAACGGGTAGTGAAATATGATACCCCCCTCAACTAATTTGGTCAGTTCCTTGAACATTAAAGGTTCTAACTTAGGGTTTACAGGTCTTTGTTTATGCCTTATAGGCTTAGCTCCAAGTTCTAACTCAATTGTGTGTTGGGAAATGTGGGGATCAAACCCTTTTAAATCTGAGTATTCCCAAGAAAACACATCATCAAAATTCCTGAAATAATACAATAAAATCTTGTTTATCTTCAGGTGAACATATTTTTCCAATTTTAAGGAGCTTACCTTTAAAAATCTCCAGCTCTTCATAATGTTCTTATTTTTTTTTGCAAACTAGCTTTACCCTTCTTAAGCTAATCATTTTTGCTAAAAATGGACTCCAAAGTTACAAATCCCTTGGGCGGCTTGTTCGTCTTTAGTTGTATGACTTGATTATCATACTGTTACTTGAGCTTCTCTTGATTTACCACAAAAAATTGATCTTCCTTTAGAGGAAATGACAAAATTTTCTCATCACTATCAAACACCTACCAATGAGTGTTATTATCTGGAATTGATGGCCTGATGACAAAATTCACATATTTTTGTGTTTTCTCCTTCTTGATATCATTAAGGATATCAAACTATGCTCCAACAACTACAAGTTGATCTGCATGTTTGTTCTGACTTTTGGGAACAAAATTCAAGTTGAAAGCATTAAATTCTTCAATCAAGTCCCACACTCTATTTCTATAGGACTTCAAAGTATCATTCTTTGCAACACTTAGGCCTCTAACCTGATTTACTATTAACTCATTGTCCCCATAAACCTTGAGATAATTCACTCCTCTTTTCCTTGCCCATTCTAGGCCTTGGATAAGTCCTTCATATCCAGTAGTATTATTAGAATAGTCAAAAGAAAAATACAAAGCAAAAAAACATTTGTCACCCTGTGGAGACACAAGCATTGCACCCCCTCCAACTCTACTCTTACTTCTGGAACCTCAAAAAACATCTCCCATAACTCCTACTGCAACTGCAGTGAATCTACATTTTTTTCCAAGTTAGGCATCTTTGCATCAGGTTCATGAAGCACATGATTAGCCATACCAACTTCCAAAATATGACTATCATAGTTATCTACCACATTTTTTGTTGCCCACTCATGCAAAAGTGACTCACGAACACTTCCAGCCTACAGCTCTTGAGCAGTAGCAAGTTCATTATCAGTAAAATGACATAATTCATGTCTGCAACAGTAGGGAGAGCATTGGTCACGCTTGGATTATAAGGCTCTATGTGATCCTTATCCAATTTCTCTAATTTGCTACTAACCTTGGTCCAATATCTCATCCTAAAAATAAAATGGGACCAATTTGATGACAAATAAACCGCAACCTTAGCCATCAAATCCCTAGACAAACATAAGGTGAAAAATGGAGGTAAGTCTATAAAAAATACATCCTATGGTATGGAAAAATTAGGATAGGCCTACAAAGTCAAACTCAGGTCCTTGATAATACCTTTAGTGTTAACAACTAAACCATCTAATTGAAGAAACCCCTTTTCTAATGGTTGGTACATCAGTCCTAACTGATCTGCAATTTTCTTGGGCATGACTGAGCTACTAGCACTGCTATCTACCATGTAGTTATGAAATAATTTATCCCCAACTATTAAGGAAATTTAAAAAGGAGGAGGCTTAACATCCTTACCTTGATGTTTAATGGGCTACTGGTTGTTGCTCTGAGTCCGTATTTGTTAGGATAGTCCTAACTTGATCTACTATTATTTCATCAATCACTTTTAAACCTAACAAAGATGACTATAGCAAATGCTTATGACCTGGGATAGCTAAAGAATCCTAGATGGACATTGTAACATTTATCTTCTTCATATTTTTAATTATATTGAAAGGTACAACCAAACTTACCTTATGATGAATCTTTACACTAGTAGAATCAGCCTACAGGTGTGACTTCTCCTTAGCAACTCCCTGAGAGTTCCATTGTGGAATGTGATGCACTTGTGATATGGATGATTCAACAATTGCAACCTTCCCCTTATTAGTTGTTTGCTCAAGATCGAGAGCTCTTTCGTTTTCTCTTGTATTTGCTAAGACTAGATCATCTGCATTGATACCACAAAACTCTTCTCCTTGAAAGTTCAGTAGAGTAGCATCATTTGTAGGTTGCTCCTGATGTTGTGGAGCTCCATCATTAGGTATGTTTTTCTATGAGCCTACAAGACTTTGTACCACTAGAGCCTGATTAATGAGTCCATTTGAGCAGGTAGCTTGATTGTGAGATTGGTTGCAAGGATAGCACCACTCATAATCTGCTGCTAAATTTTTGAATAGGGACAAAGTACCTAGTTGCACTAACAGGTGCATGAAAATATGCTTGAAAAGGCCTTTTGTTTACATTCTACCTTGGGCCCTTGTAAGTACCTTGATACTATTGCCTACTACCTTGAAAATGTTGTTGTTGGCCTTGAAAAGGCTGATTTCCTCCTTGATTCTATTGTTGATAGGGTGGTCTGTAGGACTGTTGCTTCTACAAGTTGACCAATTTTTTCCCAAAAGTTTGTAAAATGTTGTCAATCTTTTGTTGACTCTCTTTAATTTCGTGCAACCCCTATGATTGAATTGGGACTGAAGCCTCTTGTCCTCCAACAGTTGGTAAGGTTGTAACAATAGGTAATGGGGCAAAAGGTGGTATTTGAAGTGGCATATTTGACTGTATTTCTTGAAAAATAGGCATTGGTGGCCTAGGAGCAATCTTTCATGCCTAAATTAAACAATTTTTTGCTCTAATTATTGTTTCAAATGCATCAAGTAGAGACACTCCTCCCATAGACTATGTCATTATAACTATATCTTTGTTAATAGCCTTCAAAAAGTATAAAAAATGCATATTCAGGAGGTGGCCTTACTCTTGTAGGGATTCTATCCCAGGTCCTCTAAAATTTGAAGTTGAAATCATTCATTTTCTCTTGAGGAGCTCTTTTTATAGTAGTTAGTTGCTCTAGTAGGGATAAATTATCAGACCTGTCTTTAAATTGCTTATGTAATTTATCTCCTAACTCATCCCATGTGGCAATGGTACCAACTACAAGACTTCTAAACCATTGTAATGATCTTCCTTTAAAACATATTTTAATTAGCCTTACACCTACATCCTCTTGTGTAATATGATAAACACCACATAAAGAAGCAACATCTTGTATATGCTCAATGGGAGTTATTTGATCTTCACTAGTTAAGTTTGGAAAACTTTTAAGAGTTGCCATCTGTATAACATTGTGCTGTGCAAGGTTTAATAAACTTCCCCCATTAAATGACATGAATGGTTGATTTCTTACAGCCATTAGAGGTGACTATGATAGATTAACTTGAGTCTGAAGAATAGGCACAAAGCTTCTAATAGAAATAGTTCGTCCTAGATTGTCAAATGGTGACTTTGTTGCTCTGAAACTTGGTGAAGCGGAGTGAGCTTAACTTTTCCTCTTAGATGGTATTCCTCTCCTCCTTGGTGGTGAAAATATTGATTTAGCCCCGACCCCAAGTGATGTAGACTGAACTCTTTCTGAGGGAGGTGCTCTTTTCCCTGCTCTGGGTGGTGATAGTTGTGAATACTAAAAATCTTTGGAACTTCTTGTTTGTATCCTTCTCATAAGATGTAAAAGAATTGGATTTGTTGTTCTTCCACTTCACAAAGTCACCAAATGTGCCTATAAACCTCTTGAAAGGCCTAAAAATCTACTCGTTGCACATCGAAACTAACAAACAAATTGAAATACTACACTATCTAACTTGACAGTCCCACCAGGCATGCCAAAATTTTTTAGCTCCTAAATTTGCACGCTGGTTAAGTTCTAAACCTTAACACTTTGGAGGAACATGGGATCATTTGAAGGCTATGGGTCACCTAAAATACTAATGTAAATGAAGTGAGAAACCAAAGCTAATGGTCAAAACATGATCATAGAATATTGACACAAAATTATCAGAATTGGGATGTACCTAAGTATGTACTATTCATTGTTGTATATTGATGCATATATACCCTCAACAAAGTAATGACAAGTCAAAACAAACCCTATAACCTATCCTAAATCAACCACCTCACTATTTGAATTAAAAGACATAACAATAAGGAATCAAGGCTTATAAAATACCTTAATCCTATTTCTTACACATAAGCATGAATTTGCAAAACATAAAAAACTACTTTACCACAATCAAACATAAAGGCACAATAATAATTCAATGTAGTAATCTAAGTGGAATTAAGCTCTCATCAAAATTCTCCATCGTGTTTGGTAATGTGGCAATTAGGTGGCTCCTTGTTTGATTTCTTCAACAATGTGAGGTGGTATTTATCTTCCTAAAAACTCTATATTCAAAATGCCTAAGTCCAAAAGGACTTACTAGTTGAATGAACAAGTGTAGGTAACACTTAGCAAATATTGGAAAATATACAAGGGCCATGGGTTTCAATTGTCATAACATATTTTGAAAACAAATGCCACCAAAATTCAACTTAACTATGGTGGTGGAAATAGGGTTGGAAATGCTAAAGAAAAACTCGAAACTTCCTTTCATTTCCCATTTTTTACAAAAGTGGAAACTTCTCCAAGGAGTTTTGCCACCGACCAAGTGCTTTTCGTGAGTCTCCTGAGCTTCTCCTAGTGAAAACATGGTGGATTTCTACACAAAAGAGGCATTTATTCTGACATAAACATGAACAAGATGAAGTTATGCCTTTTCCTGTTGCATTATTATATTTCCTGAGTATCAAATAGAAGAAATCTATTCTTCATGGCCGCAACCTTCCGCAGCTCCATGATTCATGGCATTTCTCATCATGAAAAGATTTGATGATTTTTTTTCCTTTGTTTGTGGCCATGGGTTTCATTCTATGGTCATCTGTTCTTGCCTTTACTCTTGTATTCTCTTCCAAGATTTCCTATAGGTTTAATGGTTGCGACTTGTGCATTTGCATTAAGTGTAAAAAATACAGGCATTCGAGGGTTTCACTCAAAAGCTCAGGGTTTTCAGACAAAATGGAAAAAAACCAAATCTGGGTTACTTTTAAGCCTGTGTCCTATACAAATTCTTGGAATTTTTTGTAGTTTTTTAAAGAGATCTATCATCACTATATATTGTATGCTACCTATTCTAGATATAAGACCCTAACTCCTTTTGCAATCCCATCAAATACTAGAAAAATGTATTGACAAGACTATCTGAGAATGTCAACATTGATCAAATGAGATTAAGTCTGAGAAAAAACCCAAAACAAACTCCTTTAGGAATTAAGTCAAGCTTAATTAATTCCTTTTCTACATCAAGAAAACTTTATTGAAGACTTCATGATTTAAACTATGCTAGGTTCTGAAGAACAAAACTCTCATACATGGCCTTTAATAAATTCATTGTGGATTTTTTTAGTAATGCACTTATACTATATTCCAAACAAGACTCTCACTGTAACATCACATGAATATTTCTTGTTCCTGCTCTTGCTAGTTCAAGATAAACTGTCCTATTACTCTTCATAGAATAACCAAGATTACTATTCTTGCATAAAAGTATCTGATTTCACTCTCAAATTTTGCAAATTTGAGATGTCCTTTTCAAACTTTTGCTTCTGCACTTTAAGAAGTGCACTTATGAATCTGTCTGAGTGATCGACTTTGGAGGCTTGTAATTTAAAGCTTGTTGATTGTCGTGCAAAACCAATTTGCAGACATATTCAATAGAAATATGTGAACATATGTGTTAGTTTTCAGCTTCCCACAATGAGTTTTGTCAGAGTTTCGAAAAGTGAAGCTGGAGGGTTTTGACACTGTTCTGTTGTTTGCAGATTGTTGGTTATGCGAAATAGCTTCCTGTTTGAGCTTGGATTTCATAACTAGTTGACTGTCATGTCAAAATGAATTTTGTTATGTATTATCTACATCTAGATGATCTTATATGTCAGTTTTCAAAGCCTCATGATCTGATTTTCTATTTTTAGCAGATCAAAACCGAATGCAGTTTGTTCATATTTGCATATGCATTCCTGATAGCCTTTCTGGGAGGCCAACTTTCACCATCAATATCTTTTGACCTACGATGTTTCAAAGAAATTCCTTTTTCACATGTGCTCAAGGTACATAAATGATTTACTATGTTTGATGGAAACTTTTCAGGGGTTGATTTTCTATTTTTACAAATTGGTAGTTGGGTCAGTTTTAATTGGTGCAGAACAACTGTTGTTTCAGAAAAGCCTGACTGGGCAACTTTTCCGATTAATATCCGGTTCCTTGTGATTTGTTTCTATGAGCCATATTTTTCATTATACTGTAGGGTCAAATGACTATATCTTTGCAAGTTATCATTGCATCATGAGGTCATTTCACTGATTTGCCAGATTGATTGCTGAGGCAACTTGACCAGGTTTCACCATTTTCCAAAATTGTCAGAAAACAGATCTTGATGAAGACTCGGTTTGTTTTTCAACTTCAGAAGTATTCAAAAGGTAGTGTCAGATTGTTCGAGGGTGGAAATTGTTTGAAAATGATTTTTTTTTTAGACGGACCCACATGGGGCCCGACATGCTTTCCATGGTCATGAACCTATAATGGTTCCAATGTTGTAATCCCATCAAGTAAACTATTTTGAATTGGTCAATGAATATCATTGCCTTCAGAAGATCAAGTTAAATTTTGAATTGATGAGGAATACTTAGTGGATAAGAAGGTTGCATCGAATGAGTAAAGATATGGGAGTTATAAGAAAAATCAGTGAGGTTGATGCAAGCCACACTTTTTGAAAGAAGGATTGTCAAAGATTGGTAAGAGAAGCTGAAGGCCTCAGTATGTTTTTTGCCATCATTTTTTTTTTATTGAGATCAATGGGGATTTTGAAATAAAGCAAAGAAAAGTTATACTTGCAAACAATGTACATGTTAACAATAAATCAAATTGACCAGTTAGATACTCCAAATATCAACTGGAAAACATGGAGTAATTCTTTCACAATAATGAGGTTGACACCATGCTAGGAGGTGAATGAATCCACAAGGAGGAAGGGCAGTATTTTAAGCCATTATCAAAGAAGGGAATGTATCAACAAAGACTGGAGGCATAGGCAAGATGCATAGCCTTCACATATGAATGGATTGTTGAAAATAATTTATAAAAGAAACCATAGAGAAACTATTGAACAGGGTATGAACATCCACCAAAGCATAAGGCATGAAGAAGCAACCCATCCATCCTCAAAAGGCTCAGTCCTTTTGAGTTGAAGGATAGTCACCAAGGGGCATTAAGATCAGATTGAGCTCGTTTCATGAATACTATGGTGGCGTCAAATGTGCCATATTATAGCATAGTATTAAATTAATCATAGTAGCAAGACTGTGTGTGATTCTTGGAGGGTTGAGTCAAAGGTGAAGCATTGGCTAAGATCATGAGACATTTATTTTGTAGACAATGGAGGTGCCTCCCATTTAGCACCCGATGGGTGTTGGCTCGATGGAAGCAGATATCAGGTTATAAATAAGTTCAAAAAAGAAGTCTTTAGAAAATTTAAACAAATGCAAATGGAAAGTGTGGTGCAGGCCTTGGAATAGGTGCAGAAATCCATCAAAACAATGACATGGGTGTGGCCTAGAGAAGGACACTAGGCATAATAAAGTGCAACTGGAATGTGCATAGGGAGAACAGATGGAAATGGGAGACTATACCAGGTGCACATGGTGGAACAAAGGAAGCACAGGAGGTGCACTGGCCAATGGAAGAAGTATGGAGGCTTAGCCACTAGAGTAAAACCAAGGCCAATGGAAGGAAGAACAGAGGCCCACACCTACAGTGGCTTGCAAGTCTGATGGAGGCATGCATGAAGGAAAAAACAACCTGCGCAATAATGGGAGGAGATCTCTGAGGGGTGCGACCAACATGTAGGGAAGCCCGAGAAATAATGAGGAGGCTTGTGTGTTGTTTGAAGGGGTGCGGCCAGGTGAGGAAATAAGGAGGAGGCCCACACCATGAAAGCAGCACGAAGCTTGATGGAGCAATGCACTCAGTGATGAGAAGGCAAATAGAGGAGGCTCGATGGAGGAGCAAGAGCAAATGTGGAGCTTAGGAGCTCGCAAAAACATGAAATTAGGCCCAACCTCGTTGACCTCATGGGCTTTCGATGGCACCATCAAAATTATTGTGAGGTGTGCGAGAATGCATGGGAGGAGCCCATTTTAATTTTTTCAAAAAGTTACATGGTTTGTAATGTAAAACAGGGTGGGCCCGGGTGAAATAAGGCATGGAAAAATATAAAAGATGCCCGTTTAATATTTTAACGAAGCATCATATAAGGTGAAAATATTTTAATATTGCCCTACTAAGTAGTGGGATTTTAAATGTCTTGAGTAAAGTGAAAATATATCTCGGATAAATTTTCTTACTGTGGAATATTTTAAATGTTTACTGGGGAAACATTTTAAAATGAAAATGAAGGGCATAGGTAATATTTTTCCCTGTGAGATAAAGTAATTTTATTAAATAGTTCATTTTATTTACGAGAGGTAAGTAATGCAAAAGCATAGTGGAAATTAAAATTAAGGCTCCATTATAAAGTTAAATACTTTATATTGGCTGGAAATTGCAAATAAAGTGCAGCATTCTGAAATAAAAGGCATAAACAAAATTTTCACAGGAAAGAGGATATTTTCCAGCTGGGTGAATTTAGTGATTCTCCACATGGGCATGCTTTTAGTTACTGAGCAATGATCAGCAAGGGCAGTTTTTGAGGGAATAAGTTTGTTGTTGCAAAGAAAAAAAAGGGGAGATATTATTTTCATTTTGATCAACCATGAATGAAGCTTCCAAATGGCATTTCCAGATCAAATTTAGGGATGCTCCTATTTGCTTCTATTTTTCTATGTCTTCTTTCCTCTTCTCAATTGTAAGGGTTCCAATTTTTGAAAGCTCTACAAGTAAGGTAGAAGCTATGCGTAGATTGTGAAGCTAGGGGGAATATGATTGTTAGCCATATTATTCTGAAAGTGTATGTTCTAAATTGTTCCGTTATGTTTATCTTATCTCATATTTATTTGCATGCCTAAATTTTAGTGCTATTTTGGATTCAATAATAAAATTATATGAGTCTATTCATGCACATTTGTTGCATTTGAGCTACATTTTTCGTCACCTTATGTTCTATGAATGCTTTAATTGCTTTAATAAAGCACAAGTTTCTTTTATTATTGCCTATTGTTTAGGGATAGTATAATTGATTTGACAAATGTGACAAGAGTGTTATGTTTTAGGTGGATTTATAAGTATAACTATTAGAGAAAACTAGAGTGGTCTAGTTGTCATAATGTTACAACATTTGCAAGACCTTCAGAGCATGTTCAACACTAAAACATGAATGCTAGTTATACATCTCCATAGCCATTTTATGGCACTCGTCCATTATAATGTTTTTGCTATTTTTAGTTTGGTCCCAACTCTTTAAATCAAAAACCATTTCAAATCTATTTTACTGAGTTGTGTTTGCCATGTTCTCCATGCTGGTTGATGAAATTCATTTATTATCTTGCCAATGTTAAGTGATATTTTAGGTTTCTCAGCATATTTATGTGAGAGCATTATCTGTTAAGCAGTATCTTGTTACTTGTGTATTCATATTTTAAGATATTGGTAAAGGGTTACCCCACCTAGGTTTTATAGAGCCAAAAGTGTAGGAGATGTCAGTCTTTGACTGAATCTTGTCAGTTGGCCACTAGCCTCTGTGGTTCTTTAATATAGAGGCTGGCTACCTCTTAGAGAATTACAAATCCTCTCTAGGAAAAAACACCAATAGTATCAATCTTTGTCTTTTAAACAAAGATTATTAGTAGCTTGTATTTATCATTATAACCTGACACTACCTTCATGCAAATTATTCTCTCCCACATGTATGCATGGCCTCTATTTACTCAATTTATAGGACTTACCCCACTATTAGGAATGTTGCATTGACATGATCACAAATTCTCTATGCTAAAAATAAAATAATGATCCCTATTTCCTACCTCTAGCACATGAACATAAACTATATTGGCAATCCACTTAGTCATTCATTTTTCCCATAAATAATTACTCTTGGGATGAAAAATATAATATGCTTCTTTAATAAACTGATGATACCATGATTCATGTCATTCAAGATTTGTTTCTTTTCTTTGTCATAAAATTACCATGTGATTCTTGGCATTGTTAAAGGACAACATGCTGCCTCTTTTTGTGAGGTAATCACTATTTCAAATTAAACACCAAGCCTTCTTTCTAGCTAAAGAACCCTGAAGTATGTGAACTTTTGGTTTTACTATTGAAATTTGTTGTCAAAGAACATTGTACTCTCTTATGCATTATGATTATGAGGTGATCATGATTGATATTAACTATCTTACACTGTAATCTAATATGCACTTAGAATATTCAAACATTGCTATGAGTTGGGCTCAACCCTTGTGGGAGCCACATTCAGCCCATTCATAATATAACTTGATGAATCTGATGAATCACTCAGAAACACTTTCTCACCCAGATCTGCACATGAAACGAACAATGTTAAAAAAAAACCAAATGCATACCCTAAGTGTGTGTAATATTCTTTTTTGGTTTTTATGGACACTTAGGATAGTCATTGCATTTGAAGTACATAGAAATTAGCATATTCATGTATAGGTAGGTGTGCATGTCCATAATGCAACCTTTCATTACCTAGAACCTAATGTTGCAACTAATTTCTTTACCCAATGCAGGTAATAAGACACAAGAAAACCTAGGAACTAGGGAGCAAAGCAAAGCCATCAGACACTAGACACCTTTGTAGAACCAGTCATTTAGGCAATGACTGGTTACCTTCTTTACATGTTCATTTCTTTAGCATTTACTCATTCATGTATATTTTAATTCCTATATGTATCAAATGAGTAAGTTAGTCTCATGGCTTGTTGTGTGAGAAACATGTTTACGATTACATTCAATAAGATTAATTTTCATCAAAAGATTGTAAAAATATTTTACATTTCATTCAATTATATGTATATAAGATCTTTATGTTCCTGTGTTCTTGTAATCCTATAAAGTTGTTCCATTTTTATAATTGAATGTAGCATAGAAGGTTTAACAAAATATACCATTTATCTTGAAACATAGATGGCTCTTCCTGATTGATCTTGTAGGTGAAAATATGGTAATAGTTACATCCTCTTCCATACTTGTGTATCAAATAGATATATGCTTGGGTGTATAATACATAAGAATATAGGCATGATAGGTTATTAGTGATTCACATAGTGTATTGGATTCCATCATGTGTCATTTCCACATACTACTAGATCCTTTTTGATGGGTTAGGATTCTCTAGTGGAGTAGCATGGGGAAGCTAATACTTCATGGTAGGGTGAATATCACTTAGATGATGCTCTCTCTCTCTATATGTGCTTTAGATTACAAAATAAGAAACTAAGGTTGGTTGTGATACAAGTGTTATTACATTTACTTATTTGTATATATTGTCCTTTACAGTTCTAAATTTTAAATGGAAGAGCATGACTACTATTCATAAAATTGATTTAATTTGAGTTTTAAAGATATTACGTAAGTTGTAGCTAGGCTTGTGATAATAGTAGTAGTTAGAGAATAATTTTATCTGTTGAAAAACTTTCTATTGTTTTAGTCAATATTTGACTCCTCATACATTAGATATAGATTATCTTCATCATTATTCACTAATTTATATACTTCATTAGTGATTAATTGGGTGTACATATTACATATGGTATCAGATTATTGATATTCAACATTTCCATTGTCCAATACAATGGTGTCTCAAAATATCATAAGTTATTTCTTGTATATTTTTATAACTATTTTTTATGTACTATTTATATTTGCACCATTGTCCCCACATTGTCCCCAAATCTAGGCCCTTGGTCCCCCCATCTTGAGACTCATCTGGGACCCATCTTGAGACTCGTCTCCACCATCTCCTTGCCTCAAGACTCTATATCATTGTATATTCCCAAGGCCTACATGGAGCCAATAGCAGTGTATGGAGTCTAATCTTCATGTTTGTTTGCTTGAAAATGCAGCAAGGAATGCATGTCATGATATGGAGTTTTTTATATATATATGTGTATATCTGAAAAATATAAATGTTGTTGCAGTGCAACAATTGTTTTGTTACCCTAAAATGCACTATTTTGGAGTAGTCTGCTTCCTAGGTGAGTAGTTGGCAAGTTGTACTTGTTGAATAGAAGAAAAGCCAAGATTGTTGAGAATTTTTTTGGATAGATATAAGTTGACAACTTGTTCACCTTATACAAGAATGTATAGGTACACAAAGTCTGCAATGGTTGAGTAGATAGAAACCCAATTAGAGAAATTATAGACATAAATGACAAGCATTGTGAGAAGCACGATGATGTGAGGTTTACTAAGGAATCTATGGCCTTGTTTTCTTTTTTCTTCCTTTGCTCGATTACTAAAAGTAATTGGAACAAGCAAGTCATCCATTTCATGTGATGCACATTCTCCTGGTTGCTTTATAAGTGTAGGAAATGAAGTGAATTATGGATAGAGTAAATGTTGGTTTCATTTCTTAGATATAACGATGTAACTTGTTTTACTTTATAGCTTGATCACGTCTACATATGTGTCCAAAGAACCACAATACCGATGGTGATAATTCTAATTCTTATTTGTCTTGCTGGATTGAAACAACTATGGTGAACTGAAGGAGAATGTAGAAGTATCCCATTCAAGGTCAAATGTGTATGAAGTGATATAGTGAACAAGTATAGTACTTATGTTTACAAAGAATCAAAAGACTGAAAAAAATAGTTCCCTTGATTAGAGACCGAGGATGTGAATCCTTGCTAATTTGTTTTCTCAAATGGAACAAATATGTTGAATGTGGAGAGGATATAGAAGAATCCTTTCAAGATTGTATGTAATGAAATGGAAAATCAAAAGAAATATCAATTACAAGAAATTTTGGTTACAAAAAGGTACTATTTCGTAATGTTCAGTGTTTGATAGGTTTCCCTCATGGGGCGGCATTAGTGGTGAGGGAACAAGGAATGATTTGGCTCCTCAACTCACACTTATTGGAAAATTTTATTTCAATGAATTTTATGTGCTAATTTGGAAATGGTGTTGGTAGAGGAAATATGTAGGTGACCCAAGTTGCACTCAGTTCAAATACATTTCATGTAAGACTATTTTTGATTGGTTGCTAGTTGTGTGACTACATCACTTTGTGCAATCTACAAACCTACATTTCCACTTATTTTATTGAAGAATCTCATTTCAAATTGTATAATTTTCATTCCTCAATTGTATTACATTGTAGACTAAGTTGTTGCTTCACAAGTTTATAAAGCTTTAGCTACATTTTCAAGACAATAAAGGGAAGTATTGAGACAAACCATCGGAGGTGGAACACAAATAAATAAGTTGGTATTGGTGGCCATAACATAATCATATGTGACATAATGATTACATCATGGCTATAATATTTGACTTGGTTGACATCATGATGTCAAAATTTATTAAATTGGGTTACAAGAACCCTTTATTTTCTCTCTCATGGTGGATTCTGACATGCTTGATCTGTCTGATCTACTTGAATTAAGTTACCCACCATGTAATATATCTACCATATTTCATTCAAAATATACATGCCTCAATTTTAGCCTCTTGATTCATTGTTTTATTGCTCTCAATGACCTCTCTTTATAGTCTTCTTTTGACTACCCTCTACTCAGAAAGTATAGGTCAGGTCTTGTGTCAATTTCCTTGTGGTTCTTCTTTGATTGTTTTGTCTTTTTTCTTTGTGCAACTATAATATTGGTACATGTCTGCTGACTTAAGAACATTAATCCCAACACCAATTGCAAATAATTTTTTATCAAATTGAATTATAAGTTAAGTAGGATTATTTATACATGTAAATTACCAACAATTATTGTATTTTGAGAGATTACATATCCATTTGATATAAGAGAAGTTTATTTTATGGGTATTGTAGATAGTTGCATGTTATTTGTATGACATATACAAAATATTAGAAAGGGAAACCATGGCCTTACAAATATCAGATTTACACAAGAAGGTGAAATCAAAAGATGAGGAAGATGGCTAAAGACTTATAGTTAATTATGAAGACCCAAGAAAGTCTCATCAAGCAATAGGAACTATTAGCTAAGAATCAAACTTAAGGTGGTTCGCTCTCTTGACAAGAAACTGTCTAAGCAGTCCTTTGAATAATATAATAAAGAAGAAAAGAACAAGAAATGGTTCATGGATGGAGAGTAGAAACCAAGCTATGCAAAGGTAAATTTTAAGGTAAATAAATATTCAAGAATTTTTTAAGGTTTGAATGGTATTAGATATAAAAAAATATGGCTGTGGATGCCTCAACATTTGGACAACCTGATTCTTGAACATGCCAACTAAATAAATTGACTTCTAGATGACTAAAATTCTAAAATATATTGACTCAACTCCAAATGGATTGACTCTAGATTGCTCGACTATGGGTTGCTTATGGTCTGAGTGTCTCTCAAGTCACTTGCTTACTAATTTTCCAATGCTAGAGTTGACCTATACTTGCTTGTTACAACTGCATTTTGAGAGCACTACTACACACTAAAAACATCATCTTGTATGGATTGCGTGTGGATAATTTTAGAGTGTGTGGGAAAGCCACTTTCTCACATGCACACTTATCACCGGAGAGTTCCTGGGAAGAGGAATTGTCAACTGTTGAGAGTTAAACTCTTCAAACAACTTACTCTTCCCTTGGGTAGGAAGACAATGATTTGTATTCATTTTATATTTGTTATGCTAAAGGTATCACTTACAAATTGGAACTTAATGTCAGTTTTTTTATTAGTGATAATGATGTTGTATTGATATCCTAAAGTTAACTAATAGGATTATTTTGGAAACCACAAAGTTTATTCTTCGTAATTTGGATATGGAACCTATGAATGAAATTCCTTCTAGCCATGGGTTTACAATTCATTCCTACTCATAAGAAAGAATAAACTCATTCATAAATTTACATAAGATTTATGTAATTTGGTTTGCCACTTGGAAAAGTAATAATTTATAAAGCTTAGGCCAATCAAGAAGATTAATTTGGGTCACTTTACCAAAGATAACTTAGCATATTAAAAATAAAAAGTCTTTCATTATATAGTTGATTCTTACTTAGCTATTTGATGATGAACAAATATTTCTTTTCAATCCTTTATCCTGTAGAATTCCATAATAAACATTTATAAAAATTATTGTTTAATTTTTTTTCCCCAATGTGTTCTATAATAATAAACTTTAGAGGTTACACAATATGGTGGAATTGAATTTATTTCTTCCTTATTTTCTGATTTCTATTGCTACTTCTATCTAAATTCAATCTGTAGAAATTTGAATTTATCTTGCCAATGAGAATATGGAGCTTATCATTATTTACATAAAGTCTTCCTGATCTTTTCTCTTTGTTCTTGTTTTAGCTGCACTAATGACATTCAGTCTTTGTGGAATACATTTTTGTAATCTTGACAAGATATCAATACTCTGATCTTGAAGAACTAGAATTGTTAATATAATAATGAAATAGATGATAATTCATCCAAAATTGTTGTTTCAACAAGTCAATTATGTTGAAGAATTAAAAAATGGAAATTTTAATGTTTAACTGTTATTTATATATCTTTATCATGTAGTTACTATGATAGAGTTAATTGAAGGCATTGTGGAAACATATCCAAATTTGCAGTAGGGTATGTGCAGGATCATGATGGGCCAAAAAGTGGCAATATGTAAGTGATATTATTTTTTTTTGATATATAAAAACTGGTTTTATAAGGTCCAAGAACCAGAAAAGAATGAGGAATTCGAATCATGACAGAATGTGATTCCTAGATACATAAGTGGAATACAACCAAGAGCCAAATTAAGCACCCAGGAAGGCCAAAGCATCCCCAGCCACTAAGTCGGCTTACCCCCTTGTTCACCACTTAGTCTACCACCCTATTGCCCTTTCTACCAATATGAGAGACCTTGACCTCTTCTAAATCTTTAAGGATGAACTTGGCGGCATCCATTATGATTGCCAACCTCCAATTGTGTAGATGACAACCTCTCAAAGCATCGATAACCAGTTTGGAGTCGCCTTCCAGCCAAAGTTTTTTCTAGCCTTTGTCTCTAGCTATCATGATTCCCCACAAAGCCACCCTAGCTTCAGCCAAATTGTTGGTGCTCACACTATAGTCAATGGCATAGACTAGCTTTTAAAGGAAATTGTAAACTTTCCACCCAAAATTGACGAAATGAAAAGGGTTTCCAAAGGAGATTCTAAAATTTCCACCAATATAAATTATGTTTTAATTTGAGTTGAATAAATAATTATTATTCATTTTCAATTTGAATTATGACTAAATTCGTGATTGATAGGTTGATTGAACAAAATCTATAGCTTTCAAATGGTATCAATTTTTTTGAATCCAAAACATGTGTCACATTCTATGATTCACATACTATAGGATTCTAGAAAAGAAAAGAATTGAATTTCATGATTTTTTGACCAAGTTAAGGTGGCCAGAGATACAAATTTTTATATTTTTTAAAAGTTGTAATAAAAAATTCATAATTACTTATTTACATGGAAAAAAGTCTAAAAAAATATGTAGCACATTGGGACATGAGTCCTCTAGTTATATATAAAATCTTAAAATAAAATATTATCATTTTATTGTGGTAAGGGTGGTTAGACAAAAACCTACTTCTTATTTTTTCCCTGAAATTCAAGTACTACTCCATGGAAATTTCAAATTTTCACCAAATAGATTTTTCTTTAAAAAAACAAAAACCTAGTAGTTTAGAAACTATATTCAATTTTCTACAGATTCTATTGTTACATATTTTTGGAATAATATAGATAACTTATTCAAATTTTTATGTCAAGTTGGCTAACTCTAATTTTCTGAGTTTTCATTACCACTTAAGGGCCTATTTTTTCCATGATGATCCTGCAAATACCCAGTACTTAGATGGGTTTCCTAAGGTGAGTTCGATATTCAAAACTAAATTCTAGAGTATCTCGTAATGCTCTAATCTTGATGAATCTTTAGGGATAAATTTATGATTGCAATTTGTGAACCATAAAAATTCTCCATGATGTGTTATTTTTAGTTTGGCAGAGATTTTTGCTTATTTTTCTATTGACTTTTACAATTTTTTGTTTGACTATGTTATGTGATTTGTTTACTTTTGTAATTCTTGTTATGTTTTACGTCTACAGTGATAATTTGACTTGTGAGCATGACAAACTTGTTTTCAATTTTTTACATCCAACTGTAATTGATAATTTTGGTTGATAGTAATGGAAAACTAAAAATAACTAGTTTGACCATCTGTAGAGTGCTGGTTATGACTGTACTCAAGCAAATCACAATTTTCATTGTTTGTTTTATATAAATTTTTTTAGAACAAACAAAAAACACAAATGAAATTTTTTTCAAAATTTCACCGATATGTTACAAATTCTTATTTAAGTAACTCTTCCATCCAGGTTAAAGTAGTATTGCTTGCTGATATATCATGTGGAACATATGAGAATTTTGTTGTTATATCATGTGTTTTAACTTCTTTTTGAATTGATACTTTAGTCTCTTACATAGGTTTTAGTGCATTCAACTAGAAAAATAGTGTAAGCATTGAGTTTGCTGGAAATTTTTGGTGCAAGTAAGGTGAGTGCAAATATATCTACCTTAAGGTGAAATACTTCATAGTGGATTTGATCAAGCATGTTACAACTTTCTGCAAAATTTTAATTGGATATGTCATAAAGACAACTTTAAGCTTCTAGCAAGAAATATTTGTGTGGCTGGAGTAAGAGAATGGCATATAGGAAAGACCCTAACTTTAATGTAAGAGAAACTTGTTAATTACTATTATACTATAAAAAAATAATCACAAAGCAAGAGAATCATAATTTGTTTCTTGAATGAGGTTTTGTTACCTTGTTCTCTCTTTGGAGAAGTATGTTTACTTAAAGAAATGGTAATGATGAGTCACTATTCTTTCACTCGGATGTGTGATTATGAAAACTGATGTATTATTAATTATTATCGCATCTTACTCCCCAATAATAATGCAAAGGGTTTAAATACCCTCAAATAGAATGAACAAGGCTTGATTGAAATTATAGTTGTCAGAATTCTCCATTATGGGAACATAGACAATGTACTAGTCCCTGTACCCAAAATTTCTGGTGAATCATTGACATATAAAATATCTATCTCCTTATTCATTTAACTCATGTACCCTAATTTGATTGATATCCTTGTCCCCATACCAGTACCAGTACCTTGTGTCTCTCGATAACTATGAATTTGAAATATAAAACAAACTAGAAGATGATGGGAAAGGAATAATAGATTGTTAGGAGTGTTACTTATGTTCCTAAGGAGGGACAAAAATATTCACCTGCATTGATTGTTGAAGTATTGTTTAAGTTTACTTGATTTAAATATGTTTTCTACACCATAGTGCACACAACATGGTCAGAAAAATTGTAGGTTTTCTGATTTATAGGCGCTGTAAATATCTCTAAATTTTTGGCTCCCCTTTGATGCTTTTCTACATACTTGAAGGTTTTCTTTTCTTATCTATTTGTTGCTAAAATATATGCCTTGTGATTTTCCAAGAGTATAATAATTTTCATATAACGTAATAGCTATGGAGATAGAAGAGTATCAAAGCTTTATTTGGATGGATTTTAATTGCATTAGTGGATCATTAACTATTTTTCACAGTCCTACCTTTTTTTTGGTTAGACATCATCAGTGATGAATACTAATGGGTCAAAAAGGGCAATAGATGGCTATTAGCAATTTATGACTTAGAGTTGTCAATTTCAAGGAAAGAGCGAAAATTCCATATGCATATTGGTACAAAAGGCTTTGATAACAGATTAAGTAAATGGAGATGTATGAAAAAGAATCCTCAAGGTTAATGTTGTGAGAAACCTTGTTGATATTAGTATAGTTGGAGAAGGATAAAATATTATTTAGGTTAATGTTGTAAGAAAGTCACCTTGTTTATTTTAGTATAGTTGATAAAGGATTTGATTCTCCAAGTTCAAGTTTCCTTTATTTTTAAAACTTTTTGACCAGTGAGGCATGTGGATGTTAGACAAAGAGTTAATATATTTTGTGCTATGAGTTTTATAGGAAGGAAACTAATCACATCCCAAAAAGAGGCCATCATTAATTTCTTATAAAGGATAATTCTACCTACTTATTTCATTTGTGTTTGATAATTAAGAATACCACTCTTGTTAAAACTTTTGATATTGGACATCTAGATTATCTTCTTATTCTATCATTGCTTATATATTTTCTCTATGATATTTCGACAACTACACCTCATCGCCTGGGTTTGGAATCCCACCAAATAATTGTGATCCAAGTGGCATTGCCAACACAGTCTTATAAAAATGAGGCAAATCATTTAGAACCTCCAAGAAGAGTTAACTAGCCTGCCATACCATTACTTGTGTGAATCTTACCACATTGCAGAAAATGGAACTGACTGCCATCACCTTATCGGTCTATCGTCTGAATGTGTCTTCTAGTTCCAGCGATGCATCGATAGTTCTATTTTTCATCGACGTGAGGATCTCCTATCAGCATGATGAGGTCTCCTATTATCATGATGGTCTGATGGGGATGTTGAACCTTTCTGATTATAGTGGAAGACAATGCTAGTGAATTTATACTCCATCCCAAGTATTTTATGTTGAAGATGCATAATGTGGAAGAGGATCATAAGCTTAGCTTCACTATCCCAATACACGAACCTCTTCCACCCTAGTATTTTATTCATGTTGCCTCTGATAAATGGCTAGGATCACAAACTATTTTTCTAATTTAATTTAGACATCTTATCCTGCCAAAAAAATACCCACCCCTAACTAAATTGCTAGATTTGTAGCCACTTCCTTTATCCGCATGAATAAATGCTTCCTATGAATCTTTGTATCAACAGTTCAGGCACTTCAATCCTATTCAAACCTAGGTATTTACAATCCTTTTTAATCAATTTTTCACAAACTTATGAATGGTTTTTCCCATCTTTGGAAAATGAATGAGCTCTCCAATCTCCTAGGCTGAAATATGATAATATTGATACCAAACCAAATCTTTCTTCTCAATTTTTGTCAATGTGTCATTTGGAATACCTTTAAATTAGTGGAGTAGATTTTGAACACTCCACATGCACTTTCCAACCATCTTGCATAGGTTAAGTGCCTTATCTATTAACTGAGCCCATCCTCTTTCTAGGAAAATCTCAAAAATCTCTCTAAGGAGGCAACCTACACTCTGCAACACATAACCAAACAAGAAAATGTCCTTAGAACTACATAGCGTGCATCATCCAACAACTTCCATAAAAAATTGTAAATTCCTTATGTCTATAAAAGGTGAATGATTTGGAGAAGATAGTATTTAAGGATGGGTTGTATGGTTAGAAAAAGAAGCAAGAGGGTGGACATGCACAACATCCTTAGGGATAAATTTAGATTCTCATGGAAAACAAAAAATTATTAGGTCACCCACTTATAAAAAGGCAGAAAATGGTTATCATTTGCATTACAAAGGTTACAAAATTCAAGTCACTTCCTTGAGATTTGTTGAGTAACTAAGAGTTTTTTGTTTGTCCTCCTACCTCTGGATCAAGAACCTCCAAGAACAACCTGACACAACATTACCTATATGACTCATAACATATTTTTTGTTGTCATTAGACAAAAGATAAGGAAGTTGTGAACATATATAAATTTTAGTACTTTCTTTGAATCCAATTTGTTTCTTTCCACAAAATGAATGGAATCCATAAATACTCCAAGTTCTCCATGAAAAGAATATATAGCAACCTGTGAAATCAATTGTGTGGAAAATATCTGCTACTCAAGTACATGAATGTGATAACATGCCAAACATCTAGTGGGATTTGTGGTTTAAGTTCTATCATATAAATTCCTTTGTGATGAGTTTTATGGGGAATTTTTTACTGTCCTGATAGTTATGTAGTGTAATTGTGAATGAAAAGTGAGGTTTTGCGTGTGATTATGTTGAGATAGTGTGTGTGGAGGCTAATAGTTGAATTTTCAAGTGTGGGTAGCCTATTTTGAGAGTGTTTGAATTGGTTTTACACTTTTCTATCCTTAGGAATTTACAAAGAACCTATAAGCCTTACCTTTAATGGTGGAAATTGAGAGTTACTTGGAGAAGTGGGTAAAAGAGAGTTTGGAGCCCTAAAACTTATTGATTTTGGCTATTTGATACCTTTCTAAGAGGTTTGAGTGGTTATTTCAAGTTGCTAGTGAGATTGAAAGATTATTTCCTTGTATAATAGAACTAATTGGTCTTCTAGGACAACATTGTCTTAGGTTTTTGAGTGAAATTATCCAAAGGAGTTGAGGGTGGTTTTGGTGTATGTTTAAGTTTCACTAAAAGGTATTCACAACCATCAAGAGACACTGGTTTGGTGAGTGGATTGTGATTAAAGTATCCAAATATAGGTTTGTAGGCCTATTGGACAAAGGATAGGGTGATACCGAAAAGGGTGCATTGAAGAGGTTTGTTGAATCTAATTGTTGTTTGTTTGGTCTAAAGTGAGTTGTTATAGGTGAAAACCAACCACCCTTGCATCAAAGGAGCTCAATCAAATAAAATACAGAGTCTTACCTTCTTCTCTTATCAAATTTCAATTAGAGAAAAATGTGGAAAGAAATGAATCATATGGTGGCTTCAAGTTCTCAAGGATGACCTTAATGATCATTGTATACAATGTTGCAAACACCTTTTTACTCAATGTTTTCTATACCTAAGATGTAATTGAAATTTATTTTACATTGGAGATTGCTTTTGGTAGCATCCTACATTTTCATTCTTCCATTTTTTATATGGTTTATAAATTTATGTTGTTGCATTCACTTTGTTGCGGGTTTTAATACAACATCTGCATGAGAAACTTAATCTTAGTGAGTTATTTTAAATATTTTCAATGTATTATTTATCTAATTAAAGAAAGGAAATTGATGCTTTTGAATTTTTAATGAGATAAAAGATCCAATAGTGAGTTGGATTGGAATTTGAAGGAGTATGAATATGGCCATAATTTAATTATCTATTGTGTTGTGTTGGCTAAATAAAAAGTAGTGTTTCTGGAAATAATCAACATATATTAGTATATGATCCACATGTATCACATATCTAACTAGCATCTTAGTAATAATGTTTAAGGTATCCTCAATATAGAAAAAATCAGCATGAAGGTTAACCATGCACACCTAATCATAAACTATATATGTAAATTGTAATGCAATAAGGGTTACTAGTGTTTGATGTATGCACAACCTTCATCCACTAAACCTGCACGACTGCATGCACCTAGAACCCAAGAAAAACATACAATGTTAGATGTGTTCCATAGTGCTTCATTAATTCAAATATTTTTAGAGGCTCCTTGCAAAATCTATTTTGTGCAAATTCTACAATAAATCATTTCATTCCATGAGGTGACATCTCTTTGAGGTTTTCTATCAAACAATGCAACCTCCTTGATTCCATTGGAAACCTCTCACAACTGCAACCTTGAACATAGAAGGGTATGAACATTTAAATAACCTTCTTGATTCCATTGGCAACTTGTCACAACTACAACACTTGAACATTGTAGGGTGTATAGATTTCAATAATCTCCCTCATTCCATTGGAAACTTGTCACAACTCTAGCACTTGAACATACAAATGTGTAGAAGTTTAAATAACTCCCTGATTCTATTGGCAACCTATCATAGCTGCAACACTTGAACATAGAAGAATGTAGAGGTTTAAATAACCTTCCTGATTCCATTGGCAACCTATCCCATCTGCAACACTTGAAAATAGAATGTTGTTGAGATTTAAATAACCTCTCCAATTCCATTGTCAACCTCTCACAGCTGCAACATTTGAATATAATAGGACATTTTAAAGGTTTAAATAACCTCCTTGATTTTATGGACAATCTATCACAAGTACAACACTTAAAAAACAAAATACTGTCATAGTTTAAATAAATTCCTTTATTTCATTAGCAACTTGTCACAATTGAAAGACAACACTTGAACATAGAAGGGTGTGGATATTTAAATATCCTCCTTGATTCCATTAGAAACCTATCAGAGCTACAACACTTGAATATAGAAGGGTGCAGATGTTTAAAAAAGCTCCCTGATTCATTTTGGAACCTGTCACAACTAGAACACTTGAACATAGAAGGGTGTGGGTATTTAAATAAGATCCCTGATTCCATTGGAAAACTATCCTAGCTACAACACTTGAAAATGGTAGGATTTATAGATTTAAATAGTCTCCTTGATTCATTGGCAACCTGTCACAGTTGCATCACTTCAACATAGAAGGGTGTAAAATTATAAATAACCTCTATGATTCCATTGAAAATAGAATGTTAGGATGTGTTGGAGAGTGCTTCATTAATTCAAATATTTTGAGAGGTTCCTTGCAAAATATATTTTGTGCACATTCTGCAATCAATCATTTCATTCCATGAGTTGACATCTCTTTGAGGCATTTTTTCAAACAATTCAAGTGTTTTGTATATGATTCCACATCTTGCATATATGTCTACCAGAGCATATCCAACTATAACATTTGACAAAAATTCCCCTACCATTATGCTTTGGTGCATGTTCATAGCCCATCCCAAAGCTCCCATTTTGGCATAGGTAGGGAGGACTCCAACAAAAAAAATGGCTTTATACCTACCAATTGCATTTGTTTGAATGTTTCAAAAGCCTTTTCAACAAACATTATTTTGCAACATCAGAAATCATTGCATTCCATGAGATGACATCTCTTTGAGGCATTCTATCAAAATTTTCACATGCCTTGCCTATTCTTTCACATTTTGCATGCATATCTACTAGAGCATTTCAAACCATAATATCTGACATAAATCAACCTTCTGTTATTCTTTGATGGATGTGCATACCATATCCAAAGCTCACAGTTTATTACAGGCAGGGAGTATGATTGCAAATGTCGTGGAATCTAGCTTTACATCATCCAATTGCATTTTCTTAAAAGTTTCTAAAGCCTTTGTCAACACTTGAAAATAGAATGTTTTGGAGGTTTAATTAACCTCCCCAATTCCGTTGTCAACCTCTCAAAGCTGCAACATTTGAATATAATAGGAAATTTGAAAGGTTTAAATAACCTCCTTGATTTTGTGGACAATCTATCACAAGTACAACACTTAAAATATAAAATATTGTCATAGTTTAAATAACTTCCTTGATTTCATTAGCAACCTATCACAATTGCAACACAACACTTGAACATAGAAGGGTGTGGACATTTAAATAAAATCCTTGATTCCATTAGAAACCTATCAGAGATGCAACACTTGAATATAGAATTGTGCGAATGTTTGAATAATCTCCTTGATTCATTTGGGAACTTGTCACAGCTAGAACACTTGAACATAGAAGGGCATGGATATTTAAATAAGCTCTCTGATTCCATTGGAAACTTGTCATAGCTATAACACTTGAAAATGGTAGGGTTTATAGATTTAAATAGCCTCCCTAATTCATTGGGTTTATGGTAGGGTTTATGGTAGGGTTTATGGTAGGGTTTATGAAAATATTTTGAGAGGTTCCTTTCAAAATCTATTTTGTGCACATTCTGCAATCAATCATTTCATTCCATGAGTTGGCATCTCTTTGAGGAATTCTATCAAACAATTCAGGTATTTTGTATATGATTCCACATCTTGCATATATTTCTACAAGAGCATATCAAACTATAACATCTAACAAAAATTCCCCTACCATTATGCTTTGGTGCCTGTTCATAGCCCATCCCAAAGCTCCCATTTTTTCATAGGTAGGGAGAACTCTAGCAAAAAAAATTTCTTTATACCTACCAATTGCATTCATTTGAAATATTCGAAAGCCTTTTCAACAAACAATTTTTTGCAAAATATGCAATCATTGCATTCCACGAGATGACATCTCTTTGAGGCATTCTATCAAAAAATTCACGTGCCTTGCCCATGCTTTCACTTTTTCATGTATATCTACTACAACATTTTGAACCATAATATCGGACATAAATCCACCTTCTGTTATGCTTTGATGGATGTACTTACCATATCCAAAGCTCCCATTTTATTATAGGCAAGGAGTATGATAGCAAAGGTTGTGGAATCTGGCTTTACATCATCCAATTGCATTTTCTTGAAAGTTTCTAAAGCCTTTTCAAAAAATCCATTTTGTGCATATCCTGCAATATTGCAATCCATAGACCACATTTCTTATAGGGATACTACCATCTATTGTCTATGTATTGATGGATATTCATATTGGAACATCCCGCTATGCAACCCCAAAGGTTAAGAGCCAAAAGAGGACAAGATGATTTTTTTTTAACAAGAAAGATTAACATACACAAAAATTAATTGCCAATTTGATAAAAAAAATAGAAAACACAGTCAATTATGACCTAAAGTACAACTTCAAGGAGAGGACTAATCCACCCTCTAGAAAAAATCTGATCGGGAGCAAGCAGGATAGCCCCAAAAGTTGTGTTGGAGTTTTTTGCTCCTGAACACTCTTATTTCGGAGCTCACTTCTTTGAAACTTGTTGCTGCCCATAGGCCAGAAAACAGAGGGCATCGGTGCTCCAAAACTTGTAGTTTTGGAGCTCACTACTCTGGAACCTTTGCTGCTACACACAAAACAACTATAGAAGGCACCGGTGCTCTAAAACCTTTGCAGCCTGCCAAAATGACGAAACATACAACCATAGATCTTATCTAAACATGAATATTAATTAAAGGAAAAGGGCCATAAATATTATCATAGAACAATCGAGTCTGATACCAATGTCGAAACTCGTAAACCCAAAATAAAACATCACATATCTTCTCATTAAATTTATGACTACTTTCTCTCTCAAGAGAGTACAATGTGCATAAAGGAAAAGGTATGAATACAATAGGATTTCCATAAACAATATACAACATCAGATAAGATAAATACACAAAGGAATGTACATGAGTACAATATGATCGACAAATACAAGAGAGAGAGATCAACTCCAACCGGTACTCTAGAACCTGTACACCAATCCCAAATGGTAGTGGCAACACATCCCTACCATGTGGACTCGAAAGAGACCACCGCACCACGATTGGAGGTAGTCACAAGGCCCGAGAAAAAGCAACAAGGGAAGGTAATATAAGGCCAACACTCACCTCAGACACATAGCAAACCAAAATACCAAGCATAAGGCCAAAGATAGTACATGGAGATGCTCATACAATACATGTTAGGGTACTACTCAAGACTACTAAGGTGAAAGATGCAAGATGCAAGATCGGATGAGGATACTCAACCATGCCCAAATCAATACCCCACAGACGGATAACTCAATGTCCTACAGGCGGATAGGCCTTCTCAAGTGCATCCTTAGCCTTTACAAGTGTTCAAGACCATGTACAAGGACTCATTTTATTATATTGTTTTACTCCATCTCATTTAACCAAATGAGTAACCCAAAAGAAAAATGAAACAATGAAAAATCCATTGAAACTATTAAACACAACCAAAAAAATATTGCTATGAAATCATTGAAACAACTGATCTCATACACTCACAAGCAGATCAAATATATTCAAACGTTCACCATGAACTCTATAAAAGAAATAAATAATTTAATCGGTATTAAATTCATTAAAATCATTCCATGAAATCTCTTTTAAATTAGATAAAATTGTACTAAGTGGCAGTGGCACAGGACACGGTTTCAGCTGTCGATCAAATGCATGAGAAAGAGGCATGAAAATTCCATAAAAAGATAAAAGTTCCCTAATCTAAAATTGGGAAATAACCCAATTCTGATTTCGATGTTTCTAGACAGATTTCATCTTTAATTTTCAATTTTATGACCCGAAATAAGGTGTTGTTTATAAAAACATCGTTTTAAGCATGGCTGGGCAAAAACATGACAAAATGAAAGTGCCTGGATAATAAATTGGACAATGACCGAGTTGAGATATATGGGAATTTCAAAATGGAATACACCATTATTTCATAAATCTGTGACCAAGGATAGTGTGTTGTTTAAAAAACATCATTTAGCCAAGCTGGGCAAAAAGACATTAAAAATGGAAGTGTTTGAATTAAAAATCGGACAACAACCCATTTGAGATATGAGGATTACTAAATAGAATCCACATTTATTTTGAATTTATAACTAGTGGATAAAGAGAAGCAATTCAAAACGTGTTTTCACATGTTGACAAAACATGAAAAATGAAAGAAAATGGTAGTGCCCAAAAATCTATTTCTGCCAATGACCCATTTCAAATTTAATGGTTTCAAAACAAATTCAACAGTTGGATTAGATTTTAGATATATGAAGTTGGATTGATTTGGAAAAATAAAAACTAAGATTTACCCAAAAGAGGAAAGCAATATTCAGGTAAAAAATAAATCTCAGAATCAAAACACCATGGTAACACCCAAGCAACCAACACTCCCAAATCAATTAAACATACTCATACATACATATATAAAACAAGATTTCAAGGAAAACACAGAAGATGTAATGCCCCGCCGCGACCCTAGAGGAAGTTGCATTTAACTACTAAGACAGAATAATTTTTTTTTTAAAATATAATTGATAAGTGAGTTAATTAACTAATGCCAACTTCCCCTAAGGTTGCAAGACAAAGGTTATTTAGAACCTCAACATAAACATGATTTAAACCATGCCAAAATATTACTAAGTAAATTAAACACATACATTCCAATAAGATGAAATAACTACCATCATAAGATAAAACTCCCATTGCATTAATCCAACATTAAATATTCAATTACAAGAGATTACAATACTCATTCTCTGAATGAGGCAAGTCCAATAACATAAGGGTTACAATTACAAATTCCACCTCGATAACATGAGGGGTAAGGATAATACAAGATAACTGAAGTGAAAAAGAACAAGATGCAGGAACCAACGAGCTCTCCAACTGGATGTCTCGTCCACAAGAACATGAAGAAGGAACCCAATGGATTAGGTGCACGCCACCCAACCAACTGGAACCCAAGGGGCCCACACCCCCGTGTTAGGAGGTAGTAACAAGGATTCCTAACCAAGGACGTCTAGCACAAGACATAGACTGTCACAACTGAACTGAAATAAATACCATGACATTCTAACACAAAGGTTACATGCTTCCAGAATTTTGACATAATCAAATTGCATCTCTAATGTGAACAAACAGTCGACCTAGGAGAAGTGTCATCACAATGTTACATGGGTTATCCTGGTGAGTCTTCCTAGGTCCCGGCCCCCATCCTAGGTTATCCTAGTAACCTCTCATGACTTCCAGCCCCTCATGTAAACCAATGCGGAATCAGTTATCTTTCATGATGACAAGATAACGATCTTGCCATTCTAGGCCTTCCCGTCCCAACCCAAGTCTTTACAAGCCCTTGTGGTCATGTACGAGGCATAATTATCTTATTTAGATGTTTGATACTACATGATGCTCTAACCATTTAATTTTAGTTATCACTAGGTTAACTAACTTGCAACGAGTTATCCTGGCACCACTTTGTGTGTCGGCCCCCGTTACAAGCCACTCCTCTAAGACGACACGTGGAACAACTCCACAACTCAAGGGTACACAAGTGCGACCAAAAAGGATACCACATCCCTAACCAAGACACGCAGTTCAAATACCCTCCCGTTCGTGATAACCGGGAAACCACTTGGATAACGCACTACCCAAAGCCATCTATGGTTGACTTACACAAAAGACAACCCACCAAAAGAAAACTCCACTGGAAGACTTGTTAAGAATCAGACTCACATTTCCCGATAATACGCACATAATTCAATGCAAGGACAGTAATTAAACTCTACTTTGGGTTCACTAAACCCATACTTCACACATGTTCAATAATTCACTGCATTTAATAATTCAGGACATAATAAAATACAACTCAAATGTTTGGGTTTAACTAAAGTTCGATGATATATCTATGTTTCAAATAACATTTAGAAGACTAAAAGGGTCTATATAAGAAAAACACATGTTAACTATATGAATTAACCTTTCAGTATAACGTTGATTTAATACTTAACATTTAAAGAAAAACACCCCTTAATAAAATTCAATAAAGTGGCATAACCCGTTTGCCCAAGAATAATTTCCCCTTTTGAAGAAAAAAACAAAACCATTAAAACAACTACTTATTTATTCAATTACTCGATCACACTTTAATCCAAACCCACCATTAAATATCCTAAAAAAAATATTATTACTATAATATTATTATTATTAATTATACGGATGTAATTAATAATAATAATATTATGAATAATAATAAAATATTATATCCTATTAATATTTTAATAATATACATATTAATAAAATATTAATAAAATAAATATAATAATAAAACAAATGAAAAAGCGAGTTTAAAAAAAACAAAGTTAACAATCCCCAAAGGGCGAAGCCCTAATTTTAACGCCCATGCCTAAGTCTGCGCACAGGCCGTGCATTGGCCGCGCCGACGGCTGTGTGTTACACACAGCCGTCCCCATTAATGGGGGCGACTGTGTGTAACACACAGTCGTCCCACGACTGTGCTAAGCGGCGGAAGGGGGAATGGCGGGGGAGTAACACGCGCAGGGCGCGGCTCCCCTCACCCGCCTCCCATGGGGCGTGGTGGGGGTCGAGCCCCCTGCGTCTCCCCTGTATTTTGTTTATAATTTTTATTTTTATTTTTTAAATTTGTTTTGATGAATCAAAACTATTTTGTTTTCCCAAAAAAATTTTGAAGCAAAATAATACACAATCAGGCATTTTAAAATTTCGGCCAGCATAACCCCACCCAGGTTAAATTTTCAACAATTATGTATGATCAAATAAACAGTCATAGAAAAAATAGAATTTTATTTTTCTTTTAAGAAGGGATAACCAAATTATGTATGATCATATGAATAAACAGTCATAGAAAGAACATAATTTTATTTTTCTTTTAAGAAAAGATAACCATAAACATAGCAGCTAGAATTCTTTCAAACATTCAACAATTTAAGACTTACAATTCCAAGAACACAATATATAAAAGAAAAGAACCTGAACCAAAGGAGTTTGATGAAGACCAAATTGTGCTCAGCACTTCCTCTTGTTTCCAAATCCCAACTCCTCCAAGTTTTTGTCACTCCAATCCAAACACTCACAAAATTTTGCCAAATTTTCTCTCACAATTTTCAATCAATTTTTTTTTTTGCCAAAACAAAACTCCAGATCTCTCCAAAAAAATTGTGTAGCTAATTCAATTCCATAAGGATTTTACCCTAAAAACCCAACTACCCTCATAAATTCAAAAATGAACAAAAATATCTATTTTCATGAATTTTGAAAATTTGAAATTTTTGAATTTCCAACTTTTCAACTTGACTTTAATTTCATTTTTTTTTCTCTAACTTTCAATTTTGTCCAAATAAGCATAAATCATCCAAAATGATTAATCTAACTCTTGCAACAACCCGAATTTAATCAATCAATAACATAAATTAATTCAACGATTAAATTATTTACTAATTAGATTAAATTAATAATAACAGATATTTCATTGAAACATAGTCAACAAGGTAATTGCTAAATTTAACAATAAGAGTATATATATATATCTATTTTCCATTTTCTTAAATTACACATAAAATTTAAAGTTAAAGCCAGAAGACTCAAATTAGACAACTTAAACCGACTAACAATAGATGACACACTAGGACTAGGGTAACGGTTCGGCACGGGGATCCTAGCTACTACCTCCCAATTAGATGTCATTGGGCATTGGACACGCTCAAACCTATGAAACCAGGTGGAGGCGATGTCCGGTACCTGTCAACCTGCAGCAAAGATCATATCCATATATATAACATGTCAAAACTAAAGCACACCGTGAAGAGGAAATCACGAGATCGCAGGGCACTCGCAAGCGAGTGATGCGATACCGTCCTCTTCACCAATACAATAATTCTAACTGATGCATCTAACATAGCAACATAGTTGAAAGCATGAAACATCATAAGTTAAATATCCACATGTGTTAATTCCAAACATGGCATAATAATCACATCAAAGTAAAGTATCATCACATCAAAATACATCCGATAAACAGTTATCCACTATAACCAAGTGCGTAGCCAAGTACAACCCACAACTAAAGCATAGAAACGAAATAACATAGTTCACACAAAAGATCAAAATGGAGGGGTATTACAAAAGAATACCTCATTTCTACCCCAAATGAAAATGAAAGATAACTTTGTGTATCAAGCATGGCAAGATCCCACATTTGAACAGAAAAGCAACAAAACTATGCTACACCTCTTGAGCCATTGCCCATAAATTTATTCTTAGAAATTCTTCTCATTTTTGTTGCCCAATTTTAAGGGTTTTCTCCTCTTTCTCCCAAGCAGCAACTTGCTTCACATCCAAGATAAATCTCCCAAAAAGGTTCAAAAGAAAGTATAAATATCAAGGGAAAAGTTGCCCAATTTCCTTTTTTTAAAAAATAAATCTTGTTCCCCAAATTATATATACTCTCAAAATAATAAAATGAAATAAATAATTTCAATAAACAAGTTAGTAAAGCTCTCCAATTTAATTAATTTAAAATAACTTCATATCCAACATTCACAATAACACACAAAATGATAATTTAAATCGAATCATTAAAATACATGAGCTCCCAAAAAATGATTAAATAAGATTATAAGAGCTCATAAAAGGATTAATAAAATCATTTAAAATTTATAAATGAAATATATCATTCCCTCGAATGATCAATAAAAATAATTTAAAATAACATATTTAAAACCCCATGGATATAACCATTCAAATCTCCCATAAATAAATGCTATAAATACCATAACTGAGACCACATCAAAACACTGACAACCAAAATATGGCCACATAATAGATTCATGAAAACCATAAGAAAATACCTCAAGAAGGCACACTGGTAAACCACATATGACCGGAGGGTGCTCCAGACTTTACTGTTAGGCAACCAGATGGTATGACAACATGGGAAAAATGCACTAATAAAATACAATAGGCTAGGGTGGGGGACATTTGGCGTGTATGACTACCTCTAGTTACGACCATCAGAGAATAAGAGTATGCTCAGGCCTATGAATCCAGGCGGAGTCGATACTCAATACCTGTATTACTCTAATTACACATCAAAGTACGTGTACATATAACACATATCATATAGTTGAAACACATCAATCATTAGGAATAGGGTCATGATTTTGTAAGCCTCTCAGATATGAGTGTTACGACATCATCCCTTTCCTATCCCTAATCATACAAAAACAATGATAACATTATATAAACATATAAGCATGTAATTCAACATAATAAATAATCTTGATAATCTATCGCATAATCATCAATGTCTAATCTCATTATGATAAAATCTATAATTTTAAATCAAAATTAAAATACCATCTTACCCAAGCTGGAGTTAGAGAGGTGTTACACATATCTTGTTTCAAAGCTCCCATTTTGGAACAGGCAGGGAGGATGTTGACAAAGGTTGTGGAATTTGGCTTTACACCTATAAATTGTATTCACTTGAAAGTTTTTAAAGCCTTTCAACAAAATTCATTTTGTGCATATCTATTGTAGATGTCCTTAAGATATATGACAAAGGTGTATATACAATTTGAGATCAATTGATAAGCTGAGACATGTAATGTTGATCTGATTTACATTTTACTTAAGATATAATTTTGGTGTGTTTTTGAATTTCATAGTTCAATAATTAGGATTCTCAATGATCTTGTATACCCAAAGTGTATGTGATAGAAATAATTTAGGTAGTCTTGTCTATTAGTTTGGCAATTTGAATTATCTTGAGTTCATAAGTACATAGTGATAAGTTTTGACAAATAGTATAATTTTTTGTTGTATTTTTCACAGAAACAAAGGCCTCTTTTGATTGTAGTAGAGGATGTAGAGAGTGAAGCATTGGCTACTTTGATCTTTGAAGTTGATGATTTTTTTTACTAAATTGATAATATTTGAAGTTTATGTTTCTTTCTTAGATGTTGAGTCTAATAAATAAGTTTAATGTTGTGTTGCAACTTGAAGGTGAGTATGTTGATATGATAAAGACTAGTATTGTCGATCCTCTAAAATTTCTCAGAATTGCATTAGTTGATGTAGAAAGGTAAAACGATTTATCCTTATTATAATTAGTAGAACTTGCAACTACAAAATCTGATAAAAATCTACTTCCAAATATGCTTTTGATGGATGTTATATCTAATTCTGATACATTCACTATATCTAGTGCCTAATTTTAGGGTGGCACAGTTGGAAAAGGAAAACAAAATATTTGAATTTTATCCTCTTTATTATTTAAATTTTTTGAGTTTTTGATGTGCAAATTTTGAAACCTTATTTTTAGGCTTTAGCTCCAAATTGGAGAAGTGAAAGGTGAATACCAATGAGGAAGATTTTCGAGGAGTTGAAACCAATAGCTACTGAAATTTGTGGATTTGCAGGGGGATTAAATTGGTCGAGCCCATATAGGAGGTCAATATCCTTTCAAAAGGGCTATAGTTGAGGAAGGGGAAAACAATATAAGTATATGAAAATAGTAGTATTTTTTAATATAGTTTCTGTAAGCTATACAGTGTCACTGAGACATTGAATGTAACCAATGATATTTTTATTTCCCAATGAGGCTTAATGAAATAAATTTTTAGAGTGGTTATTTCTCCACTCATAAATACTATGTTGTGGCTCCTCTTGATTTGTAATTTTTTTTTGTCTAATAAATCATATTTGTTAAAGAATTTTAGTCTTCTTTTCATGGTGCTTCTTCAACATTTGAATATCCATGATACTTGAAGTTTATATGCATAAATTTGTGAGGATTAATTAAGTTAGATTTGATTTGTAATGACTACATATATGACTAAAGTAATGACTAAATTAATGAAAAAATTAATCACTAAATATATTGACTAAAGTAGTGACTAAATATATGACTAAAGTAATGATTAAATTAATGACTAAATATATGACTAAAGTAATGACTAAAATATGACTAAATTAATGACTAAATATATGACTAAAGTAATGGCTAAATTAATGACTAAATATATGACTAAATAAATTGCTACCATGACTAAATAAATGGCTAAATTAGTGACTAAATCAATGACAAAATCAATGACCAAATCAATGACCAGATTAATGACTAAAATCAATGACTAAAACTTTTTAGTCATAAATTTAGTGGTGTTATAAATGACTACAAATAAACCACTAATAGTCATGTGACTAAAGATAGTCATTTATATGCAATTTTTAGTAGTTTATTTAGTAGTTTATCATGCTTTCTTATTTGGCATGGATTTGATGAGAAAATTTCATTTTTTTCTTTGTTATTTTACGTAATTATATAAATATATATATATATATTTCTATATTTTAACTTAAAAGAGTCTAGTAAATTTAAGCCACTTAATAAATTTATTCTATAAATATTTCTACGGTATTTATATAAATATATATTTTTATATTTGATGGCTTAAGATGCATAAATTTCATTAGTTGAAGAATAGGAAATTTTTATATGGTTTAACATATATCAAAAATAGATGCAAATGAAATCCAACATTTAGATTTCCCATTTTTTGACTCTATGTGACTTTACAAGAAATCCATGTAGTTTACAACTCTGCGCAAATCTATCTTAAAGGCAGTCACATACATTGCCTACATGGCTGTAACACTCAAGTATGAATAATTGAGCCTACATTATTTTAGCATGGCTACATTTGCACACTTATTTTATGTTTCTAAATATTATAGGAAATATTAGGTAAAAAGGGGCATAATATTTCACACACCTATATCCTTGAATCGACTCATATTTGAACAAAGGGATATGAACCTTCCTTCTCCATAGAAAAAAAAAGGAAATTTTAAATCTAATAGCATATATTTCTTTGGAAATAGAGCAATTTTTTTCCTAAAATCAAATCATATTTCATTCTCAATGCGGATATGATATAAACTAGTTATATAGAAAAAAAACAAAAGAAACAAATGAAGTAGCATTTCCACAATTCTTGTATATCGTTTTAGCTCATAATTGTGAAATTCTTCTTTTAAATTGTAAAAATTTTCCTTACAAAAAGAAGCATCATAATTTTTTTTTTGAAATAAAAGGCTTTACACCGACATATAATATTAATATAATAGAGTTTTACAAAATATAATTCCGATGACTGGAAATATAATACCTATCACTAACTTATGCAGCTATGCTAGAGATCCCTACCATTTGATCTTTCATGATTTACATTATGTGGCATAGGAAAAATTCATATGAGGATGTTTGTACTAACTATATATTAGTTTACAAAAAATAACTATTCATCCAAAATGAGCTGATAATATTTTAGCTTCTGAAGTATGTGCCAACTATCTATACGCAACCTATATGCTACAATATGTAACATTATCTGCATACTATGTGTACGATTATAATGATTTAAACATTACCAACTTAAGAGATTTCTCCTTCTCCTCTTTTCATGATCTACAGTGGTGGAATATATTTGTTGTTAGAAAGTGTCTCCTGGAACCTTTCAAATACATAAAAAATTTATTCTTCCTCCCCTATTTGGGATATTGACTATGATTCCCAACATCTAAAATGAAATAGTTATATCTATCTGATAATGAAGTAATACAAGATCGTATCTTCCATCTAATTGTCCAACACCATTTTGAATAATAATTTTACTACCCTATACTAGTTTATTTTATTTCTCTTTTATGCATCCTATTATCATTAAAACTGAAAAAAAAATGCATTTCTCAACAACTGCAAAGTTACAATATATAACCATCCAACTATGTTAGATATTTAATAATAATTATTTTGTAGAAGGTGTTTGCTACAACTCATAAGGTAGACATGTTTTCTTCATTGCAATAAAAAACAATACCTTCAATACTATATTCAATATTTAGAAAACACAATGGAGAGCACAAAAAGGAACAAGGTTTTCTCTTTTACATTTTCTTCCACGTTACAAAAATCATTAGCTTTCCACATCACAAATATTTTTAAGAGATATAATGCATGATATACAACTTAGTAAGGCTTGCTCTCCACCATACCATAATGGTTTCATGGAGCCACTTGGGCTCTATCCATACCCCCGAACAATAAAAAATAATACCTTCAATACTATATTCAATATTTAGAAAACACAATGGAGAGCACAGAAAGGAACAAGGTTTTCTCGTTTACATTTTCTTCCACGTTACAAAAATCATTAGCTTTCCACATCACAAATATTTTTAAGAAATATAATGCATGATATACAACTTAGTAAGGCTTGCTCTCCACCGTACCATAATGGTTTCATGGAGCCTCTTGGGCTCTATCCATACCCCCGAACAAGGAATTTTTGTTTCAACTCCATGATGATAAGTGGAGTCTTTTCTCATCTCATTTTTTTTAGCGATAGGCTAACACAATTCAAATTTAATGTATCTAGGTTCTCTACTCTATGTTTTCAATTACAATCCTTATAGTAAGCAAGGATAAACAAAAAAAATAAGAAAAAAGTATCTTATTTTAGGTGAAGTGATTAAACTCTTTGATCCATATTTTATTTCCATGCCAAGCCATCTTGATAACTATCTTCCCAAAGAGGTGGAAACCTCTCCTCTTCACATTCTTTCAACCATCTCTACTAAGGTTCTCCAAAAGGAGAAGTGGGTAACACATCCAATCATCCTTCCTCTCCAAGATAACTAGGAGTTTCAACTTGAAACCTTTTAGATGAGGGAGGTGTGGAGAGTACTTGAACCACCAAAAATAAAGAAGGGAAAGATAATTCCCCAATGAGCCTCTAGGGTTTTTCACCCTAAAACCTAACTTTGGGAGAATGTGTATCTTACACAACTCTTTCATCTTAGGGTTCATTCAAAGGAGGAAGGTGATTTGAGATTGGGGTTTTGTGAGGTGTGTGTTAATGCAATAAACTAAAAACCAAGATGTTTTATTAATGCTAAAATATGCAAATGTAAGGTGCTAGAAAACAAAGCGATGTATGCAAACATATACAAGATGAACTAATAATATACACTAAACTATATAGAAATGAAGGAGTTAGGATGTGTGCATGTGGGATTGGAAGAAGGACCTATTCAAGGTCTGGAATGTGGCTGAAAATGTTGTAGAAGCCGAGAGGGACACTTGTGCCAATGTAGGCGAGCTAGTCCCAGATTCCTGAAAACTGGTATGAAGCCTGTGTCTGCCAAATGGGTGTCCCATTCTTGGTAACTTAGTCCTCTTTGAGATTTTTGGATTTTTCAAAGAGGAAACAAAAGCCCTAGGTTTGCACAGTGGTTCTTCACAGTTTCTCGATTCTAAAACTTTGATATCTAGGTCTAAGAATTATTTTTCATGGATTATTTAACATTGAAAGAACTGAGAGGTCTTCAACAAGTCTTCAAGGTCTTCAAAGTACATAAACCTACAATCACACAAGTAGAGAAGGATAAATGTTTTGAATGTTAGAGATTAGGGGTTTCCCTTAGTAAAACC
>CM021104.1:151985588-152010059 GCA_007115665.2 Sequoiadendron giganteum
AGATCTCCAATAAAGGGATTGTACCTAACAAAACTTTTTACTTGTTACTCCCCTCACTAGATACTTCTGAGTTTGAATTTGAAGATTTATCCATTTTCTGATTCTGTATTGAAAATTTTATTCTACTTCTAGGTCTAGATTTAAGCTTCCTCGATGAGTGAAGCTCTAGTGACCCCATCCAAGATCAAAATTGATGTTGGCATTTTATTAGCATTTAGAAATCTAGAAAATATAGCAGACAAAGGTTACTATATTAGCATTGAATCCTTAGCCAAATGTCCTCCTTTGCTTGGTAACCAAAGTGAAACAAATTGAGCCAAAAATGATCTTTGATTTACCTATAGTTGTATGTGGAAGGAAAAATAGGCTAGTGATACTTATGAGCATTGCACATGGAAATTATTAAAGTTAAAAAAATTAAGTGAAAATTTTGATTATTGATTATCGGTAAGAGTAGGTAGATAGATGTAGTAGCTCTAGGTAGAAATAAGTATTGAACCTAATGCCCACATGGAATTATTTTCATACAGGTTGTCAAATATTATAGTCATTTCAACAACAACTTCTGTAAACTTTACGTGAAAAGGTAATGAAAGCATATTGATGTGGTATTCTAATTCTTTTCTTAATCTAATGATGGATGTAACAGAATAACATTTGGTAAGAAAAAATATATTTCAAATTATTTTTATTTCTTTCTTGATGAGATATGACACATGTAAATTACTTGGGATAAGTGTGAGGGCATGTGTCAAGTTTATATGAGGTTATCTACAACTAAACCATTTTGTGAACTTAAGGTAGTGTGAATAGGACCACTAGGTGTGGGAACTAGATAAAAGATAATAGGTTTGAAAAGAAAAATTTCACATTAACACCCCCAACCCTTAAGTGATAGTTAGGGATTAAGTCACTAAAATATGATTCTTGGATAGAAGTATTGATGAGGTACTTGTCACATTAAATTGTACTCTCTTGAACATAGGCTCAACATTCTAATGACATAATGGAAATAACCCGAAGGTCTAGGACCTTGCAAGACGAGGTCAAGTCCCTGGAGAAGGTCGAATTTCTCTTTTGATCTAGGTGTAGATGTGTTGGAGCAATCTATCACACAAAATTCTATCACTACCCTACTCTAATCAAATCAAAAGGGAAAAGGGAGAGAAGGATTGCATACAAGGGAAATGGGAGGTGATACACGAAGATATATATATTTCTTTGTACTCCAAACAACATAATATATCAATGAAAGGGGCCAAAATACTCACACAATTGGGTATGTGCAGGATCATCATGGAAAAAATAGGCCCTTAAGTGGCAATAAAAAGGCAGAAAATCAGAGTAAGACAACTTGACATAACAATTTGAATAGGTTATTTATATTATTTCAAAAAAATGAAAAATATAGACTACTAGACCTTTATTTTAAAAAATAAAATCTATTTGATGAAAATTTGAAATTTCAATGCACTAGTATTTAAATTTCAGGGTAAAAATAAGAAGTAGGTGTCTGTCTGACCAACCTAACCACAATAAAATTATAATATTATTTTATAATATTTTAGATATAAGTAAAGGACTCATGTCCCGACGTGATCCATATTTTTTTATTATTTTTTTCCAAGTAAATAATTAATTATCATTTTTTTCTTACAACTTTTAAAAAATATAAAAGCTCGTCTGTCTAACCACCTTAACTTGGTCAACAATAAAGCCGCTTTTTTCGCTAGATTCCTCCCTACCTATGCCAAAATGGGAGATTTGGGATGGGCTATGAACATCCACCAAATCATAATGGTAGGGGAAGTTTTTTCAGATTTTATAGTTGGATATGCTCTACTAGACATATATGCAAGATGTGGAATCGTATACAAAATACCTTAATCGTTTGACAGAATGCCTCAAAGAGATGTCAACTCAAGGAATGAAATGATTCATTATGGAATGTGCACAAAATAGATATTGCAAGGAACCTCTCAAAATATTTGAATTAATGAAGCACTCTCCAACACATCCTAACATTCTATTTTCAATGGAATCACAGAGGTTATTTAGACTTTTACACCCTTCTATGTTCAAGTGATGCAACTATGATAGGTTGCCAATGAATCGGGGAGGTTATTTAAATCTATAAACCCTACCATTTTCAAGTGTTGCAGCTATGATAGGTTGTCAATGGAAGCAGGGATCTTATTTAAATATCCATGCCCTTCTATGTTCAAGTGTTCCAGTTGTGATAGGTTCCCAAACGAATCAGGGAGCTTATTTAAACATTTGTACCCTTTTATATTCAAGTGTTGCAACTCTGGTAGGTTGCTAATGGAATCAAGGAGGTTATTTAAATGTCCACACCCTTCTACATTCAAGTTTTGTCTTGCAATTGTGGTAGGTTGCTAATGAAATAAAGTAAGTTATTTAAACTATGAAAATATTTTATTTTTCAAGTGTTGTACATGTGATAGATTGTCCACAAAATCAAGGAGGTTATTTAAACCTATAAAATTTCCTATTATATTCAACTATTGCAACTATGAGAGGTTGACAATGGAATTGGGGAGGTTATTTAAACCTTAACAACATTTTATATTCAAATGTTGCAAATGTGATGGGTTACCAATGGAATCAGGAAGGTTATTTAGACATCTACATTCTTCTATGTTCAAGTGTTGTAGCTTTGACATGTTGCCAATAGAATCAGGGGGTTATTTATTTAAACATTTACACATTTCTATGTTCAAGTGCTAGAGTTGTGACAAGTTGTGAATTGAATGAGGGAGGTTATTGAAATATATACACCCTACAATGTCCAATTGTTGTAGTTGTTACAAGTTTCCAATGGAATCAGGAAGGTTATTTAAATTTTCATACCCTTCTATGTTCAAGGTTGCAATTGTGAGAGGTTGCCAATGGAACCAAGGAGGTTGAATTGTTTGATAGAAAACCTCAATGAGATGTCATCTCATGGAATGAAATGATTGATTGCAGAATGTGCACAAAATAGATTTTGCAAGGAACCTCTCAAAATATTTGAATTAATGAAGCACTTTGGAACACATCCTAACATTGAGAGTTTTTCTTGGGTTCTAGGTGCATGCATTCATGCAGTTTTAGTGGATGAAGGTTGTGCATACATCAAACATCAGTAACCCTTATTGCATTACAATTAACATATATAATTGATGATTAGGTGTGCATGGTTGACATTCATGGCCATGTTTTCTATATTGAGGATACCTTAAACATTATTACTAAGATGCTAGTTAAATATGTCATACATGTGGATCATATATAAATATATGTTGAGTATTTCCAGCAACACTACTTTTTAGTTGGCCAACACAACACAATAGATAATTAAATTATGACAATATTCATACTCCTTTAAATTCCAATCCAACTCACTATTGGATGTTATATCTCATAAAAAATTCAAAAGAATCAATTTCCATTTTTTAAATAGATAAATAATACATTGAAAATATTTAGCATACCTCACTAAGATTAAGTTTCTCATGCAGATGTTGTATTAAAACCTACAACAAGGTGAATGCAAATAACATAAATTTTATAAACCATATAAAAACTAAAAGAATGAAAAAATAGGATGCTACCAAAAGCAATCTCCAGTGTAAAACAAATTTTAATTACATCTTAGGTACAGAAAACACAGAGTAAAAAGGTGTTTGCAACATTGTATACAACGATCATTAAGATCATCCTTGAGAACTTGAAGCCACCATATGATTCATTTCTTTCCACATTTTTCTCTAATTGAAATTTGATAAGATAAAAATGTAAGACTCTATATTTTATTTGATTGAGCTCCTTTGATGCAAGGGTGGTTGGTTTTCACCTATAACAACTTAATTTAGATGAAACAAACAACAATTAGATTCAACAAACCTCTTCAATGCACCCTTTTCAGTATCACCCTATCCTTTGTCTAGTAGGCTTACAAACCTATATTTGGATACTTTAATCACAATCCACTCACCAAATCAGTGTCTCTTGAGGGTTCTGAACACCTTTTAGTGCAACTTTAACATACACCAGAACCACCCTCAACTCCTTTGGATCAACTCACTCAAAAACCTAAGGCAATGTTGTCCTAGAAGACCAATTAGATTTATTATACAAGGAAAGAATATTTGAATCTCACTAGCAACCTGAAATAACCACTCAAAAATCTTAAAAACGTATAAAATAGCCAAAATCAATAGGTTTTAGGGCTCTAAACTCTCTTTTACCCAGTGGTCCAAGTAACTTACAATTTCCACCATTAAAGGTAGGGCTTATAGGTTCTTTGTATTCCTAAGATTAGATAAGCATAAAACCACTTCCAACACTCTCAAAATAGCCTACCCACACTTGCAAATTTAACTCTCAGTACAATAAAAAATTCCCCATAAAACTCATCACAAAGGAACTTATATGATATGTAATACCCCTCTGTTTTGCCTCTTGTTTGGTTTGCTTTATGCTATGGTTGGTTGCAATTACTTTGATACTGGATACATTTTGTAATGATGTTTTGATCGCTACTATTGAGCGACAACTATATTATGTGACGTGATTTGGTTTTTTGAGGCTTTAGTTTACATGCTTTAATGAGGTAATGATGTTAGTAGATATAGCATGTGACTTTATATGAGATTATTGGATTATAATGGAAGTGTCAGTTTCAATGAGTGTATTGGTGAAGAAGACGGGTTTGCATCACTCGCTTGTGATCACCCTACGAATCCATAATTCTTTCTTCACGGTGTGTATTATATGCTAGATAAATTGTATGATGTTGTTTACTTGGTTGCAGGATTGCAGGTACATGACATCGACTCCACCTGGGTTCACATGTTTGAACGTGTCGATCCAACGGTTAAGTTGAATGGGAGATAGTAGCTAGGTAACATGTGTCAAGCTTACACCCTAGCCTTAGTGTGTCATCAATCATGTGTGTCGAGTCGTTCATTTCCTTGCTTTAATGTTATTTAATTCTGAAGGATTCTTGATTTGGAAATAGATATTTAGAATAATTGCATTTAAATCATGTTGATGGTTATTTACTTTAAATAATGCAATGTGGATAAAATTTTATATTTAAATTAATTAATTGTATTTAATTCATTTAATTAATTAAATTTAATCCAAGGGGGTTGAATTTAGTTATTAAATAATTAAATTAATTAATTAAACGTGATGCAAGAAAATGAAAGGAAATAAAATAATTAAAATTAATTTTGGAAATTAATTTCAGCTTGTGGGAATTAAATTAGAAATTGTAATTAAATATTTACTTGGGAAATGAGTTTCAACTTTGGAAATTAATTTATTACTTGAAATTGCATTTTAAATTGAAAGTGGGTTTTCGAAAAATGAAATTGAAATTAATATCTAATTTGCATGCAATGTGAATTAGGGTTGTAAAAATTGAAATTGAAATTGAAATTGAAATTAATATCTAATTTTCATTCAATGTGAATTAGGGTTACATTAGGTATTTTTGATTTATAAAGAATACATGTTTTAATTTTAGGGCAGAAAAAGTCTTTAGGAAAATTCTTTTTTTTACAGCAAAGAAGAAAGTTTGGAAAATTTTGCATCAAGAAGGGTTTGAAGAGAGTTTTGATTGTATAATTGATTGGAGGAAAGATTGTTTGCATTTTTTGGGTTTTGGATTGGATTCGTTGGAGGATTGAAGAAAATTCAGGAAATATTTGGAGGAGGTTTGCATCAGAAATTAATCCTTGCCTGTAGCTTCTTGATCCAGGTTTTCCGCTTTGTGTTTATTGTTCTTGACTATTTTTAAATAGTAGTGATTAAAGATTTGTTTTGTTAAATCTATTTTAGAAAATAAATTTGTTATTATAAGAAAATAATTAAATAAATTTATAGCTTTTACTTTGTGAAAATTTTTGAGTGAAAATTGTGAAAACCTCAGCTGAATTTAATTTGTTTGAGGAAATCGATTATTTTTTTTTTTGATTCAAACATAGAGATTGAACAATGCATTTAGAATTTTTTTAGAAAATGAAACCCTTTTTAGAAAATCAAATTTAATTTGAAAACCCTATATAGAAATTAGGTGAAAAATCTTGAGGGTTTGAAGCTTCTAAATTTAATATAGATCTGTTTTGTTATACTTTTTCCTTTATTGTTTTAGAATTCAGAAAAATGATTTAAAAGAATTAGTTTTAAGTCTTTAGGTAATTTGGGATTTTCTAAAAAGTTGCACAATTACATCTGTAGATGTATATTTTTACAAACTTTCCCCAATTTGTCTATCAGTGAAATTCGTTTATATATATATATATATATATATATATATATATATATATATATATATATATGTTTATATATATATATATATATATGTTTATATATATATATATATATATATATATATGTTTATATATATATATATATATATATATATATATACATACATACATACATATATGTATATATATATATATATATATAATACATATATACATCTGCTATTTATAAATTTTTGAATTAAAATTTCTATCGCCGTACGGCCGACAATTTTTTGTGTACAGAAAAGAGTGATTTTCGTTTTTGTTTTTAAAACCCTACTAAGCGAATTTTATTCATTGTTTTTGTTATGTGGGTGAGGGTGCTATGCACACCCCACCGCAGCCCTTAATGGAGGGTGCGACTACCTCCAAAGGCAGCACCCTCGACTGTATGGAGGGAGCACTGCCTTTGAAGGTAGGGCAACCCCCAATGGAGGCCGTGTATGCAGTGAAGAGAGGGGTGGGGTTTCGGCCATAGCCAACCCCTCCCCAATCACATTACTTTTGTTTTTATTTTTTTAAATTTATTATTAAATTTTTTTACTATTAAACCTGCTGCGAATTTTGAACCCGCCCGCTCCAAATGAAATTTGGATTTTATATTAATTTTAATTAGTATTAAATATATTTTAAATATATATATATATACATTTATATATACAAGATGTAATATATATATATTGTATATATGTACATTTATATATATTTTTTATGTTATATTAATAATCGAAGTTTTATCATTTTGAAAATATTGAAAGAATAACATTTAAAAGATAGTGAATGTTATTAAAATGTAATATATATATAACAAAGATATGGTCATTTATTTAATGAATATATTACATGAGTAATTTATATTTGAGAATATATGTAATATTTGAGGTGGTTTTTTAATATAATTAAATTGGATAAATAGATTATTAATATATATGTAATTTTATTATGGTTTACATGTTCAATTGACCTTATAGATAAAATTGTAAATTTAATATAAATTATTAAATAATGATTTGCTTGCAATAAAGAAGATAAGAAGGAATATTTATTTGAAGAATTGAACATATTGGATTATGAGAATGAAATATTTATTAAACATAATTGTAGAATATAGTGACATGTATACATTACATGAGTGTTTCCAATTAGGACTATTTGAAATAATTATTTGGTTTTATTTAGGTGCATGTAGTTTTTTGTGCATGGAGATTTTAAAAGATAGAATTATAATGCATGGACAAATCGATAAGGAAAGAGATATTTTATAACTTTCATGTTTGGATAGAAAATTGATTGAATTATATGAGTTAGCTAGAAAATGAAAGAAATCCAATTAGATGTGTACTTGTGTTGGTTTTGAATGCATGGTCGAATTGTTAAGGAAAAAGATATCTAAATATATATTGAAGAATTGTAGAAATATTTATATTTGAATGTTTGTTTAATTAATGAGATTTAATTAGAAACAATATGAATGCATGGTTAAATAGTCAAGCCAAAATATATTTTCTTACACTTAGATATTGATGTTTTAAATACAGAATTGAAAAGATATAGGTTTTGGATAGAAATAGAATATAGTATTTGCAATAGTTTATGTTGCATTAGAAGTAAATCTAGGAGATGAATATATTGAAAAAGGAAAATAGTTATTATGTTTTATTTATATCCATAGAGCAAATGAATCATTGTGAATGGAATATTAAAGAATATATATAATTAAATTTATTAATATTTATATTGATGTCTATATAAGATGAGCATGTATATATATATTAAGTGTAAAATTCATTATTGTATTGCATTTTATTAAGAAGCATGTAATATATTATTGAATAGAGATTTATAATGGATTCATTAGGGTATATGGGTAAATGGGTAGAGAAACGATATTTTATTATGTTAAAGTGATTGCATGTTCTAAATAGGAAATTGAATGAAATGTAAAATTTAGTTAGGAAATGGAAAGAGTTTACTTGCATGGATTTGCGTTGATTTAAAAGTAAATTAAGAAGTTGTTTTATTGATGAGGCAATCAATTATTTTATTTATTAAGTTCTATTTAGATTAATTGAATCATTGTTATTGGATTGTGAAAGAGATATGGATTTAGTATATCAAAAAGTAGTATCATCCTCTTGATTATCTTAAAGGAGTTAATTCTTTGGATTTAGTAAAGGGAAGTAAGTTTAATTGTTTTAGATTTCCAATAATGAAAAAGGAAATAAGGGTTATGATTATTTCAGATGATCTAGCTATTATGTCTTTGAATTTATCAGCACTACCTATTGAATGAATATGGATTTAGGAAATCCAAATATTAGATTTGATTAATGACTTGAGTGCTTTTGTTGCTATGTCGTCAAGTTGCATTGCGGGTTTTGGGATTTAGTGTTAGTCCTAAATTATAAGTATTCCAAAAGAACTTAGAGGATAAGGGCTGTTGAATCTTTATGTCAACCAGTTATTCTTTCCTGGTGTAGTGTACGGTGTCTTTCAGTTATTACCCGGTTTTCATGAATGGGGATGTTTTGTACCTCCTGAGAAAGGAGTGTGTTCTATTATTTGTATCCTCCTAGAGTTGGAGTGGTTATGTTTTCTAATTTGTGTGCACTTGAGATTCCCTTGGTGATTGGCATTTGTATACATGTATGGTCCTTTGAACATACTTGGTCTATTTTATGTCTGGAAGCAATGTCAGTGTTGTGAGAGTTGTTCTTGTTTATTGTATTCGTTTGGTTAGGTCAGTATGAGTCTGCCTTTGGTTAGTGATTGTAGATCTTTGTCCATGTTATGTGGTAGTCACATATTTTTAAAAGTTTTAAGCTACAAATTTACCTTCATTTTCAACATGAATAAACCTTGACCATTCACATAACACTCAAAATAAAAAATCACTCAATAGCTAAGACTTGTTTTTAGATTGTTTATTATGTTTTAAATCACATTTCACAAATACCCAAGACAAAAAATCAATACAAAACATTCAAACTAGGGATAAACACACTATTCACCACATCTTTCGAACTATAAATCGCAATCAAAAAAATAGAGCACCACTTTTTTGAAACTTATGCACCACATATGCAAGACAATAAAACACATTTGATAGACCATGAACCACATTTTGTAGTTGATATAAAATTCTAGTGTGGTCTTATTTTGGATCAATTCCTGATTGTAATAATCTTATTAGATAACAAAATTTATCATTTTATATCATTCATTTCATTCCATTTCATTAAGGTTACCATTTCATTAGTTGCATACACCTTAATTCAAACCTTGGGTCACTCAATAGTTGCATACACTTTTGTAGAATCTAGACTAGGAGGCTTATTAGACTTTTGACTAGATCATTTTCACAAATTTAGGTTATCTTGACCTTGTCACTTTATCAAACACTCTTTTTCATTTGAATTGGTCCTTTCAACTCATGAGTCTTGTTTGGCGTCCACTTTTTCAATCATCATCACTTTAGTCTTTGTCCTTTTTAAGGTCTTGATAATTAGATTTGGTACTTTAGACTATATTAGTTTGTTTAGTAGTCTCTTCTTAGGTCCATAAAAGTGCTTATTTTTCACATCATAACTTTGGTCATACCATAACCTTCATCATAAAATCACATTTTCATACTTTAATCTTAGTCACACCGTAGATTTTGGACCATAGTGACATTACAACATCTCAGCTTCATTTATTGTCACTCCGTACCTTAATCTTGGCCATAAGTGCATCATCATTTGGAATTTATTATACATTGGAAAACCCAAAAAACATAGCATAGTTGTATACTTAGTCGTAGTGCCACCATTGCAATGATTAGACTTCATATACCATTCATCAAATTTGCAAGTCTTATATGGTTGAAACAAGATTATAAATGAAAAGAAAAGAAATGGATTATACCAATGAAGACCCCTTTTTTAGTCCTAGTTTAGGTCTTCATCCAATGAGACACCTATCACATGATCATCATTTCCGAATCCTTTAGAAATTTTCACAATAAAAGACATCCAAATACCTATAACTAAAGAAGAGATTGAGGCAACAACTCAAGATCGTAGTGTGGAATGGTTTGCATATGAGATGGTAGTACAAGACCCACAATAATTCCTACAAAAATTGTTACAAAGTGGATTTAAAAATCCTCATGGTTTTGATGTTAACACACTAGTTGAAACATCAATTAATCAGACTACACAAAACCAAGGACACAATGCATCTATTCCTAATAAAACTATCCCACAATTACATACTACCATTCCATTAGGAGGAAAATCACAAAGTACAACAATGGGAAATGTGGCTCCACTATTTGGAAAAAAAGGCTCACAAGCTATGACACAAACCCCTAGTACAATATTTAAGCCATTTGGCACATAATATAATTCTATGGGTGCTTCATCATCCAATCCCCTTTCAATGGGTAAAAACAAGTCAAACAAAAAAATGTCAAAGGTTTACATCAGTGGACCTAAGCCATAGACAAACACCACACCAAATACCAATTTGAAATTAAAAACTAATACATCATCACAAGGTCCTTTTACAAGTATTCTCTTATAGAACAACACACAAGGGAATGTTTTCAAGAATATGGTACCCAAAATCCACATTTTCAAACAAGTTCAAGCCCACTACAAATGCAATTTAATATGAATCCTCCACATATTAACCATATTCCAATTTTGACTGCAGACATACCAAATCGAATTATGTCCTTCACTCATAACATTCAAAACCAAAACCTGACACACACATTTGGGACCAACACCAATTCATTCACCCAAAATATTGGATTGCAATACTCAAACATGGGACCATATCATAATGCAATTACAAACACAATGGACACAACATTGAATCAACTCGATGTCCTGACAAATCAAATTCTTACACTACAAAGACAAGTTGACATAATGCAAATACCAACAAAAAAAAATTATTCAATTTGAGAGTTATGTCCATACAATTTTGACAAGAGCATATACATGCCTCCATTTCCTCACAATTATGTTACTCCAAATTTTACCAAGTATGGAGGAAAGGGGAGCCCATTTTAACATGTGAGGGAATTTAACATGGCCTGCATAGACATCGCATCTGAACATACAAACCTCATGATATTATTCCCAAGGAGTCTCACAAGACAAACACTCAAATGGTTTTCCCACTTACCTACAAGCATAAGAACATAGGATAAACTAGCCGATAAATTTGTGACACATTTTTCTTATAACATTTAAATTAAGTGACCATAGCCACATCAAGTGCCATACAAAACAAGAGAAAGATGAGTCATTTATATCTTTTTTTCAAAGATGGAGAATTTTGGCTAGTTGATGTCCTTTTGAGATACTTGAGAAACAAAGGGTTTTCATATTCATTAAAAACTTGGTCACAAAACTAAAATACCAATTAAAATTCCATTATTGCTCTATATTCAATAAAATTGTGGAGAGAGGCATTACCCTCAAAAATAAATTGATTGTAAAAGGGGAACTTCAAACTCTGAAAAAAAAATAAAACCCCCAAAGTACCTCAAATGACAAAAAACAAGTATTGGGCTCACAATAAAAAATTATGGAGTTTTAGACACAAAGGAAATATACCAAATTCATCCCATAATCACCCTTAAAGGACCTAATGCATCAATATATTCACCACATGTCCTTGAGAAAATAACAAACACCTTCCACAACAGCCAAGGACATGCACCTCAAATAAATTTCCCACCAAGATGAAAATACACTCCCTTCTGGGAACTAATTGAGTCTATCTTGAAACAAATTTTGTAGTCTAAGGTCCCCCAACTTCATAAGGTAAGGCGTTATGATACAAGTCAATTTAAACCATCATGGTGGGATGATAATGCCTTCTATGACTATCACCATTCTAAAGGACATAAAACTTTGTCATATCAAAAACTTAAGAACATAATCCAAGACCTCATTGAAAATGACATCATAGAGGTAAAAAACCAACAATTGGCCACGTTTCAAAGAGCCATGGATATGGTATTTCAAATTTTAATCAATAAAATTGTGCTGATCTATTTTGGATGATGTTACGGTATTCCCAAAGAATGTTGAGGAATGTTTGTCACGTCTAAAACAAGTGTTTGATAAATGTAGGGAGTTTGGAATATCCCTGAATCCAAAAAAGAGTATCTTTGCAGTTCATGATGGTAAGTTGTTGGGACACATAATGTAAAAGAAGGGAGTTACTATTGATCCCGAAAGAGTCAAAGCTATACTTGAACTGTCATTACCCAATCATAAGAAAGGGTTGTAGAGATTTTTAGGTAGAATCAACTTTATAAGAGGGTTTATTCCTGATGTTGTGAATTTATTACAGCCATTGACTACCATGTTTAAGAAAAACACAGTTTTCAGTTGGACCAGAGAAGCCGAAAATAGCTTTGAAGCAATTAAGGAGGCCTTAGCATCAGTCCCAATATTGGTAAATCCAGATTTCTCTAAAGACTTTATTCTATATGCTTTTGGTAGCATTAGTTTCATTTCTACCATGCTAGTTTAGAAGAACAATGATAATCTAGAGCAGCCAATTGCCTTCTTTAGTCAAGGCCTTGCTGATTATGAACAAAAATATACATTTATAGAAAAAAATATCCTTGTTGTCATAAGAATCTTGAAGAAATTCAAGCCTTTAATCTCTAACAATAAGATTCATATTATGGTTACACACCCAAGTGTTAAGGTGTTTTTGTTGAGCAGAGATCTAAATGAGAAAAGGGTTGGGTGGATCTTGAAAGTGATGGAATATGATGTAGATATCAAGATTTCCAAACTTGTTAGAGGAAAGGGTCTTTGTGAGAAACTTGTTGCAGGGTCTAGGAATGAAAAATAATTAGAAACAGATATTTTAGCTAATATTGGTGAGCCTCAAAATGTTCGAGATGATACACCTATGTTGGTTACAAGTTGGGTTCAAGATATGACCCATTTTTTACAAACTGGTGAGTGTCCACTAGGTTTAGATAAATCTAAATGAAGATACTTCATATTACAGTCCATTCCATATGTGCTGGTGGTTAATATTATTTTCAAAAAGGATCTTAATGGTGTACTATTGAGATGTATTAATACTGATCAAACAAAAAGAGTGCTTTATGAGTTTCATGATGGAGTTGTAGGAGGTATGTTTGCTCCTAGGAAGATTGCTTGGAAGATAATGAGAGTTGGATATTATTGGCCTAGCTTATTCAAATATGTCCATGATTGGGTGAGGAAGTGTATTAAATCTTCTTTATTTGTATGGAAGGAAAAGCTACCAGTCATGCCTTTGTAGCTAATTCAAGTTGAACAACCATTCATAAGATGGGACATTGACTTTATTAGATGCATACATCCACCTTCCAGTGCCGATCACAGGTGGATAATTACTGCTATGGACTATTTTACAATATGGATAGAGGCAGTAGCTTTGAAAGAAGCAAATTAATATTATGTATTGAACTTCTATAATGACATAGTAACAAGGTTTGGAGTTTCTGATTCTATTATATCTGATAATGCTCTAAAATTTGTGGGATTAAGAGTTAAAGATTGGGTTGTTAAACATGGAATTCATCTGAATACATCTTCAAATTATTACCCTCAGGTTAATGGTTTAGTTGAAAGTACAAGTAAGAATCTTATCATAATCATTAAGAGGACCCTGGAGGATAATCAAAGGACTTGGCACACAAATCTGAAGTATGCACTTTGGGCAGACAGAGTGACTCCTAAAAGGTCTATCGGTAACTCACTGTATATGTTGGTTTATGGTAAAGAGGCAGGATTGCCTCTATCTGTGGATCCACCAACTCTTGACATTATACACCAGTTAGATAGTTTCCTATTTATAGTTCTCCTATTTTCAATAAGTGCCAGGTAGCCTAATCTGTTCCACCAAGTTACAAAGTGAGTTGTAGCCATGTGCAATTTCTCTAGGTTTGTTTATGAGTTTCCCTAATGACTCGATGCCCAATGGATGAGTCTAGGTCACCGGTATTTGATGTTTAGTAGGAAAACATCTTGTAGATGTCACCAAAAATGTTACCAGATTTTCACCTACAGGCTCAATCAGGAAGAGCCATCTATGTTTCGAGATAAATGGTACATTTTGTTAAACCTTCTATACTACATTCAATTATATAAATAAAACAACTTTATTGGATTACAAGAAAACAACAACATAAATTTATTATATTCATACAAGTGAATGAAACGTAAAATATTTTTACAATATTTTGATGAAAAGTAATCTTATTGAATGTAATCGTAAACATGTGTCTCACACAGCAAGCCGTGAGACTGAATTACTCATTTGATATAGATAGGAATTAAAATATACATGAATGAATAAATGATAAATAAATGAACATGTAAAGAAGGTAACCAGTCATTGCTTGAATGATTGGTTCTGCAAAGGTGTCTAGTGTATGATGGCTTTTCCTTGCTCCCTGGTCCCTAGGTTTCTTTGTATCAGGTTACCTACATTGGGTAAAGAAATGAATTAGAACATTAGGTTCTAAGCAATGAAAGGTTGCATTTTGGACATGCACACCTACCCATACATGCATACGCAAATTTCTACGTACATAAAATGCAATGCCTATCCTAAGTGTCCATAAAAACCAAAAAAGAAGAATATTACACACACTTAGGGTATGCATTTGTTTTTTTTTACCATTGTTCACTTCATGTGTAGATCTGGGTGAGAAAGTATTTCTGAGTGATTCAACAGATTCATCAAGTTATATTATGAGTGGGGTGAATGTGGCTCCCACAAGGGTTGAGCCTAGCTCATAGCAATTTTTGAATATTCTAAGTGCATATGATATTAAATTGTAAGATAGTTAATATCAATCATGATAAATTCATAATCATAATGCAGAAGACAGTACAATGTTCTTTAACAATAATAAATTTCAATACTACAACAAAAATTTCACATACTTCAAGGTTCTTTATGCATAGAGAAGGCTCGATATTTAATTTTAAATAGTGATTATCTCACAAAAAGAGGCAGCATGTTTTCCTTTAACAATGCCAAGAATCACATGGTAATGTTATGACAAAGAAAAGAAACAAAGCCTCAGTGACATGAATCATGGTATCATCAAATTATTAAAGAAGCATATTTTATTTGTCATCCCAAGATTAATTCTTTTTGGGGAAAATGAATGACTAGTTGGATTGCCAATATGGTTTATGTTCATGTGCTAGAGGCAGGAAATGGGGATCATTGTTTTATTCTCATAATATAGTATTTGTTATCATGGCAATGCAATAGTCCTAATACTAGGGTAAGTCCTAGAAATCTAGTAAATAGAGGCCATGCATACATGTGGGAGAGCATAATTTTCATGAAGGTAGCGTCAGGTTACAGTGATGATAGCTATTGTACATGATAGCCCAGGGATTTGCATATCCTGTTAGGATAGTTTTGTCTATAAATACAAGCTACTAATAATCTTTGTTTAAAAGACAAAGATTGATACTTTTATGCAAGAACAGTCATCTTGGTTATTCTATGAAGAGTAATAGGATAGTTTATCTTGAACTTTCAAGAGTAGTAATAGGAAAGATTCATGTGATATTACAGTGAGAGTCTTGTGTGGAATGTAGTTTAAGTGCATTATTAAGAAAAGCAATAGTGAATTGCTTAAAGGCCATGTATGAGAGTTTTGTTCTTCAAAACCTAGCATAGTTTAAATCACGAAGTCTTCAATAAAGTTTTCCTGATGTAGAAAAGGCATTAATTTAGTTTGACTTAATTCTTGAAGGAGTTTGTTTTGCATTTTTTCTCAGAAGTAATCTCATTCAGATCAATGCTGAAATTTCAAATAGTCTTGTTAATACATTTTTCTAATATTTGATGTGATTGCAAAAGGAGCTAGGGTCTTATATTTGGAAAAAGTAGCATACAATATATAGTGAGGAGACATCTCTTTAAAAAACTACAAAAATGTCCAAGAATTTGTATAGGACACGGGCCTAAAAGTAACCCTGATTGGTTTTTTTTTCCATTTTGTCTGAAAACCCTGAGCTTTTGAGTGAAACCCTCGAATACCTATAGCACAACAAAGATCTCATGGGAGTTTTGTAGAATAATAGTCATCCTTAATATTTTTTCTTTCCAAAAGAAACATAAACCAAAAAATGAGGAAAAGAAGAGAGGGAGGCAGTATCTTCTACACTTAATGCAAATGCACGTCATAGCCATTAAACCTACATGAAATCTTGAAAGAGAATACAAGAGTAAAGGAAAGAACAAACGACCATAGAATGAGATCCATGGCCATATAGAACAGAAAAAAAAACATCAAATCTTTTCATGATGAGAAATGCCATGAATCAAAGAGCTGCAGGAGGTCACGGCCAAGAAGAATAGATTTCTTTTATTTGATACTCAACAAATATATTAATGCAATAGGAAAAGGATTACCTTCAACTTGTTCATGTTTTTGTCCAGAAGACATGTCTCTTTTATGCAAAAATCCACCATGTTTTCACCAGGAGAAGCTCAAGAGAATCACATAAAACACTTGGTCAGCCAGATAACACCATGGAGAAGTTTCCACTTTTGGAAAAAATATGAAATGAAAGGAAGTTTCGATCTTTACTTTAGGGTTTCTAACCCTATTTCCACCACCATAGTTAAGTTAAATTTTGGTGGCATTTGTGTTCAAAATATGTTATGACAATTGAAACTCACGGCCCTTGTATATTTGCCAATATTTGCTAAGTGTTACCTACAATTGTGCATTCGACTAGTAAGTCCTTTTGGACTTAGGAATTTTGAATATAGAGTTTTTATGGAAGATAAATGCCATCTCACATTGTTGAAGAAATCACACAAGGAGACACCTAATTTCCACATTACCAAACATGATGGAGAATGTTGACGAGAGCTTAATGCCACTTAGAATCCTACATTGACTTATTATTGTGCCTTTATGGTCGACTATGGTAAAGTAGTATTTTATGTTTTGCATTCATGCTTATGTGTAAAACATGGGATTAATGTGTTTTATAAGCCTTCATTCCTTATTATTATGTCTTTTAATGCAAACAGTGATGTGGCCAATTTAGTAGAGGTTATAGGGTTTGTTTTGACTTGTCATTACTTTGTTGAGGATATCTAGGAACTATTCTCTTATACCTTTATGTTTGGTCAAGCGAGACTCTTTCATGTATATTTATGCTTTTTGAGGGCTTGTAGGGAGGTTGAAAGTTGTTTACAAACATATGCCACAAATATTGGTGTTGCTTTTTGACTTTTTATAGGTTTTGGAGGGAATTTTGGAGCCATTACGAGTGGTCATGTTGGTAGACTAATTCATGTTTGACTTTTCTCACATTTGGAGCCCCTTTTGGAGATGATTCATGTGCTAGATTTTAGGCTTTTGGAGTTCATCTGACCCAAACAGTTTTTCTAGTTCCTTTTTTGGTGGTTTTTGGAGGGAAAAGTTTTGGTACTTAGTCATTTTGAACTCATTTTGTAAGTTAGTTCTTAATATGAACATTCTAGCTTGGAGTGACTTTTACAGTCCTTTGTGAATTTTTGGCATGTTTTGTAACTCAATTTTCTAAATACGATTCATAGTGGAGACCTTTATTATTACTCGAGATTCATCTCTTGTCTTTTCATTCTTGCAAATTTTTGTATGTGAAGTGATTGATCAAGTAAACAGTGAAATTACTTTCCTCAGAGATTTGTCTCATAGGTTCATACCTTTCTATAACTAGTTTATTCATGCAGGTTACTAATTGTGTCAACATGGTGCATGTTATTTTTTTAAAATGTGAAGTTAACTTCCTTTTTATGCATATTTCTGTATATAGGCCTATTAGTAAAATATTTATGCATCAATATACAACAATGAATATTACATACGTAGCTACATCCAAGTTCTAATCATTTTGTGTCAGTATTCAGTGATCATGTTTTTACCATTAGCTTTGGTATATCAATTCATTTACATTAGTTTTTCATTTTATGCAATATTTCCCCCTTTTCCCCATCATATTAGTACTTTAGAAGACATTATCAGATAGGAAGTCAGCCTATCTAGAGGTTCATTTAAATTTTACATGACCCATAGCCTTCAAATGATCCCATGTTCCTCCAAAGCATCAAGTTTTAGAGCTTAACTAGGGTGCAACTTTAGGAGCTAATAGTTTTTTGGTCGAGAAATTCATTTACAATATCAATTTGATGACAAGTAATATCTCTAACAAAAAATCTGATCATCTCCTTATGATATCTAGACATTTTAAAAGATGGCTAAACAATATCCAAAGAGACAAAGCCCATGTTGACTTTGGCTCCAATAATAAAATTCCAAGGTAATTCCCTTTATTTAAAGGCACACCAAGAAGGCTACTTTGTGTCTAACAAGTTTCCTAAATCCACTCACTACTATGTGATTGAAGAAATTAAAGGACTTATTCCTTATTTATGACTTCCCAATCCTAGAAATCTTCTGAGAATCCAATGAATAGTATAAAAAAATAAAATTATTTGTATTCATAATATACACTCTTAGATAATGATAGTAACCATTACATTTCCAAATTTACATCATATAAAGAAATTCACATCTTTCAATCTAGATATTGCAGCAGAAAGGTCAGTGTTAAAACTATCATAACATTTGCATCCCCCATCCAAAATTAAAAGTTCAGTATGTTCGAGAAAGGGGAAAGAACAAGGGACAAAACCCATAAATGGTTTTGCAAGAGTTTTAAATACTCAAAAGCATATTTTTCTGCAACTCAGCCATCTAGATGAACAATTAAATCTTAGAACTTGACTCTTCTAGTTTACACATACTGGTTACAATACTAAAGTTTGCATCACTCTTACAACAAAGGTAGAAATTGGCTCAGGAAGTATTTGTAGAGTCCCATGACCAATTGGTTATTATTGAATGTTATTGTAATTTATTTCTTATAATCATATTTGATAGAACAAAAAAAAATAGTGAAAGATTGCAACAAGTATCTACAAATATTCCACTACAAATTTGAAGGAATTAAGGACAAACACATAACCAACAACTTACCTAAAAACCACACCTAGCAATATAGAGTTAAACTTTTTTCCAGAGCTCAAGAAAATGGTGAAAGAAATATTTGCATCACATTTTCCCTCTTCTTAATCTTTATCTTCCTTCGAATCACTATTATTCAAGACATACTCTTTCCCATTAGAGATTTATCTTAGAGCGAAGAGATAGGGAAGGTGACACAAATTATGTATATTTAGATGTGTCAAAAGCCTCTTAGTTTCAAATCCTTTCCCAATTCTATTACTGGACTAACGGTGGATACTTGCAACTACAAATTAAATAAAACTAAGACCCCTCCAATAGAGAACACACAAAACCATTGAATTGGATAGAATATTTCTTATATGACTCGTAAGCATTAAATAAAATCTCTATTAAACACACAATATGCCTATAAATAAATATATTTAGGAAAAACCATATATCTTCTTGTACAAGTAGAGCAAGAATAATAATATAACACCAATAATTACACCATGATTCAAACCATAAGTTATGGGATACTTATCCCTTTTAACAATAATTATTTAGATTTCAATTTCATTATTATCTCTTCCTTTATATGGTCACTCCAGTGATGAAACAGGAAGGTATTAGTCTTTTGTAATAGTCTATCTTAATGTATTGGTCTAAATGCCGAATTGTAAAAATCAGTTCCTCAGACTATAACTAGGTTTTCCTGTTGGTTCTTTCCCACTAGTATGTTCGCCTGAACTAGCATTATGTAAAAATATATATTAATATTAATAAAATTATAGTGGCTTACCATTTTTGTGGAAAAAAGATTAGAATTTTCAGTTTAAACCTAACCCAATCTAATCACCAAATATTGGAAAAATTAGAAGAGAATTTGTGATTAAACTAAATTAAGCCTTTTAACCTAGCCTTTGCTGCAATTGCAAGAAACATTAATCATATATATATATATATATTTTTTTATTTCTCTAGCTGGTCAAGTATATCAAACCCAATTACCCAACCCAATTACTCAACATAAATTCTATGCCGAGAATTGCATAGATGTAGGAAATAATTATGGGTCTTTGCTCATTCAATTGAGTATTGAAACAAAATTAGAAACTAACTTGAAAATTCTTATTTTCACAATGTCATCTTTGCTAGATTCTTCTAACTGTGGAATAATTTTCTAGGTAAACTAAAAATGAAAATATTCAAGCAATGAATTTTACCTTGATTTGGGAAAGACAATCAATAGAGCTCTTGGATGGTCACAAATTCTAATATTTTTCTTGTTTGTCTCCAAGTCTATCCTCTTTCCCTCCTTCCTTCAAATTTTCCCCCCAAATCTCAGAGATAGAGTGAAACAATATAAAAAAAATCTTGTCTCTTCCCCTTTGAATTCCATGCCTACAAGATGTGTTCTCTTTTTTTTTCCATTAGATACTTCTAATCAAAATTATACTAACAGGTGTGATGCCAAATTTCTAGACCTTTTGCCAAATTCCTTGATGTGCTTGAAGGATGTGGAATATTAGATTCAAAATGACAATTACATTCTTAGTCCAAATATAACTAGCAAATGTCCCAATGCCTCAAATCATCATTCATTCCCACAATCAACACCAAACTCCTCATCACTCCCAGGGGAACAAGATATGCCCAAAATAGTGCAAAATATCAACATGCAATAAAATAGATACACTAAACTGTTAATACTGGAAATAAGAAATGTAAAACTCTAGTGAGGCTAAACCTTCCATATAGAACTCCCGACTAAGACCAAAATAAAAAATCCTTAAAATATTATACTAAACACTTCTGACAAGTCATTTTACACAAAACAAAAACTCTCCAAGATCTTATCGAAAACTCATAACTGAACTCAAATATGAAGAAAATTGTTACTGGTATTGATGGAAACAAGTATAAAATGATGATAGAAGGCTACAAAGCTTCAATCCAAAATTAAAATTAATGATAAATTTAATGCTATAATAAGTCCAAGAGATTATAGCCATCAAGGGGGTGATCATTTTTTTCTACTGATAACATTCTTTCTAAATTAACAAGAGATTAGTGCCTTGGTGATTAAACAATGAATTTTACACACCACTCAATCAAATCCAACAATCATAGAGTTCATTTGAGAAAGGATGGCTTACATTTGTATGAAATAGAATAAAAAATACAAAAATGTAGGTCACACATGTTCTATTACTGAATGTTGTCGTTTATTCAAGATCCTTATTGTTGTCAAAATGCTTGCTGAATATTTAGGGAGGGAAAATAAAAACGAAGAGGGAAATACAAATTTATTGTAGGAAAAACATTATTTTTATTGTCTTAATTTAAGACAATTAAAGAATATTATATAATATTTTATACTAGTAATCACACCATGGTGTGCAATGGGTACACTGAGGAGGTGTGGAAGGTCAAATAACATCAATTGAGAGGTCATTTTGAAAATTAATATATTTGATATTTATGTATATTTATTATTTAATAATATATTTATTTATAATTATACAATTTATGTCATATTCTATATTATAAATAGTGGTTAAAAAAAAAGTCTAAAAACATATTAACGAATATGGTAGAAGCATATTGATAGTTTCATCAATATTATAAGTTTATTTTTATTTTTTAAAAGATGAAAATAATTAAACAAAATTAGACAATTACAAAATATTGAATGGCCTGGTTTACCCATAAAAGATGTAATGCCCTGCCACACAACCCTAAAGGATGTTGCAAACAACTACTTAAACATGCTAGCATTTTTTTTTTTTGTTTAAAGTACAATTATAATACAAGTTCACTTCCCAATGCAAACATCCCCTAAGGTTATGAGACAAAAACTACTTAACAACCCACAATAACAACAATATGAATATAAACCATATCATTTATCTACTCAAGATAATAAGTACGCATACATTCCATAAGATAATTTACAACAGAGCATAATAGATAACTTTGCAATCCATTTATCCATAATTAAATATTACAATTATGACTCTCATTCCTCGAATGAGGCAAGTCCAATAAATAAGGTTACAGTTAAAACTTCCACCTCAATAACGGATGAGGGGTAAAATAATACAAGATCACCTGAAACAAAATACAACAAGAACTGATACTAAAGTCCACGAGCTCTCCAACTGGAAGTCCCATCCACACGAACATGAAGATAGAACCCAATGGATTTAGGTGCACGCCACCCAACCAAGTGAAACCCAAAGGCCCGCCCCCCGTGCTAGGAGATAGTAACCAGGAATCCTAGTCAAGACCATCTAACTCTAGACACAGGCTAACATAAACTGAACCCAACTGAATCAACCAATTACATGAACCTCACAAGTACATCAAGAGATCAACACATAATCAATTCAAGCACAACTCAGAGACCATGCAAGTACAACATAAGCACTTCACAAGTACAACCCAAGTACTACATCCGTACAACATAAGAACACTAAAAGTACAACTCAAAAGCGTCACGAGTACCACACAAGGACAACTCTGTAGGGTCACATTGCTCCCAGAAATAAAGTAAAACAAGTATGTTACAAGAACCATACTCACATAATCGAATACCAACAATGGTCACAACAGGTATGTTAAGGAAACCATACCCACAAGATTGAATACCAACAATGGTCACAACAAGTATGTTAAGGAAACCATACCCACAATATCACAAAGGTTGACTATTGTCCTAGATAGAGTGTCATCACACAGCTCATCATGGGTTATCCTTTGGAGTCTCATAAGCTCCGACCCCCCACAAGACAAGGGTTATCCTAGTGACCTTTACCGAATCCCAGCCCCCACACTCACTCATGTGGAGCCAAATACCTTTCATACATACAAGATAGATGACCTTGCCATTACAAGCCTTCTCATCTCATCCCAAGCCTAACCGAGCACTTAGGTCCATGAGTGAGGTATTAAAAAAAATCTTGTTAAATGAAAAGTTAGTCCTAAGCTTCTAAGTATTGTTTTAGTTATCACTTGATTAAATAACTTATAATGAGTTATCCTTGGCACCACTTCGGTGTGCCGGCCCCCATTATAAGCCACTCTTCTACTAGACAACACACACACACCATCCAAACATCTATGGAACCAAGGTGCAACAAACAAGACATCACGACCTCTCCTTTCTCAGGAGGCAATACAAACTGAAACACACTCTAACACTGGAGGCAACAAACCACAAATCAAGGCCTCTCCCAACTGCTCCTGACAAGGAGACATACCATACAAAATTCACTCCTTTCTTAGGAGCAACAAAGATAAACCATCTCAGAACACTGGAGGTAACAACAATAACAAAGAATGCTCCTGACCACTCCTAAACCAAGGAGGTACAGATTACAAAGTCACTCCTTACAAGGAGGCACGGATCCCATAATCTACTCTTAAACCAAGGAGGTACAAAACATCCCCGTTCATAGAAATTGGGTAAGAACTGACAATGTACTACACACTTCCCAAGGGGTATAAAATAGGTTGACACCCTAACATGGCAACCCACAATCTAAAAGACTTCATCTAGAAGACTTGACGAAAGGTAAGACTCACATTTCCCAAAAGATAACACGAATAGATAAAATTCAAAACAATAATGATAACCTACTTTGGGTTCACTAAACCCATTTCCTCATTAATATTCAATAATTCACTGCATTTAATAAATCAAGATAAGAATATAGTTCAACTCCAATGTTTATGTTCACTATCGTGCAATGATAACATGAATTGTTTAATGTCTACGTTTCGAGGTAAGACGTTTAGAAGTTAAAGTAGGTCTATGGCAAAATCATTTATTAACTAGTCAAGACGCCATCACATTTCTAAACAATTCTATGTTTAACCTTTCAAAAATACTTTTAAGATTTCAATTGATAAATTGATTAAAACTACATATATTAATTGCCACAAATATCTTTAAAATATAATCATCGTTTAAATCAATAATTGATCTTTTGACATCTCAATTTAAATTCCCCAATTAAAATCAAAATCAACATTCTCTAAAATAAATATTTAATTCCCTCCAATTAAATTTAATCATACGAAAAGATAATTAATACT
>CM021104.1:152010159-152062226 GCA_007115665.2 Sequoiadendron giganteum
ATAGACCTTTTAGGAGTCACTCTGTCTGCCCAAAGTGCATACTTCAGATTTGTGTGCCAAGTCCTTTGATTATCCTCCAGGGTCCTCTTAATGATTATGATAAGATTCTTACTTGTACTTTCAACTAAACCATTAACCTGAGGGTAATAATTTGAAGATGTATTCAGATGAATTCCATGTTTAACAACCCAATCTTTAACTCTTAATCCCACAAATTTTAGAGCATTATCAGATATAATAGAATCAGAAACTCCAAACCTTGTTACTATGTCATTATAGAAGTTCAATACATAATATTAATTTGCTTCTTTCAAAGCTACTGCCTCTATCCATATTGTAAAATAGTCCATAGCAGTAATTATCCACCTGTGATCGGCACTGGAAGGTGGATGTATGCATCTAATAAAGTCAATGTCCCATCTTATGAATGGTTGTTCAACTTGAATTAGCTACAAAGGCATGACTGGTAGCTTTTCCTTCCATACAAATAAAGAAGATTTAATACACTTCCTCACCCAATCATGGACATATTTGAATAAGCTAGGCCAATAATATCCAACTCTCATTATCTTCCAAGCAATCTTCCTAGGAGCAAACATACCTCCTACAACTCCATCATGAAACTCATAAAGCACTCTTTTTGTTTGATCAGTATTAATACATCTCAATAGTACACCATTAAGATCCTTTTTGAAAATAATATTAACCACCAGCACATATGGAATGGACTGTAATATGAAGTATCTTCATTTAGATTTATCTAAACCTAGTGGACACTCACCAGTTTGTAAAAAATGGGTCATATCTTGAACCCAACTTGTAACCAACATAGGTGTATCATCTCGAACATTTTGAGGCTCACCAATATTAGCTAAAATATCTGTTTCTAATTATTTTTCATTCCTAGACCCTGCAACAAGTTTCTCACAAAGACCCTTTCCTCTAACAAGTTTGGAAATCTTGATATCTACATCATATTCCATCACTTTCAAGATCCACCCAACCCTTTTCTCATTTAGATCTCTGCTCAACAAAAACACCTTAACACTTGGGTGTGTAACCATAATATGAATCTTATTGTTAGAGATTAAAGGCTTGAATTTCTTCAAGATTCTTATGACAACAAGGATATTTTTTTCTATAAATGTATATTTTTGTTCATAATCAGCAAGGCCTTGACTAAAGAAGGCAATTGGCTGCTCTAGATTATCATTGTTCTTCTAAACTAGCATGGTAGAAATGAAACTAATGCTACCAAAAGCATATAGAATAAAGTCTTTAGAGAAATCTGGATTTACCAATATTGGGACTGATGCTAAGGCCTCCTTAATTGCTTCAAAGCTATTTTCGGCTTCTCTGGTCCAACTGAAAACTGTGTTTTTCTTAAACATGGTAGTCAATGGCTGTAATAAATTCACAACATCAGGAATAAACCCTCTTATAAAGTTGATTCTACCTAAAAATCTCTACAACCCTTTCTTATGATTGGGTAATGACAGTTCAAGTATAGCTTTGACTCTTTCGGGATCAATAGTAACTCCCTTCTTTTACATTATGTGTCCCAACAACTTACCATCATGAACTGCAAAGATACTCTTTTTTGGATTCAGGGATATTCCAAACTCCCTACATTTATCAAACACTTGTTTTAGACGTGACAAACATTCCTCAACATTCTTTGGGAATACCGTAACATCATCCAAAATAGATCAGCACAATTTTATTGATTAAAATTTGAAATACCATATCCATGGCTCTTTGAAACGTGGCCAATTGTTGGTTTTTTACCTCTATGATGTCATTTTCAATGAGGTCTTGGATTATGTTCTTAAGTTTTTGATATGACAAAGTTTTATGTCCTTTAGAATGGTGATAGTCATAGAAGGCATTATCATCCCACCATGATGGTTTAAATTGACTTGTATCATAACGCCTTACCTTATGAAGTTGGGGGACCTTAGACTACAAAATTTGTTTCAAGATAGACTCAATTAGTTCCCAGAAGGGAGTGTATTTTCATCTTGGTGGGAAATTTATTTGAGGTGCATGTCCTTGGCTGTTGTGGAAGGTGTTTGTTATTTTCTCAAGGACATGTGGTGAATATATTGATGCATTAGGTCCTTTAAGGGTGATTATGGGATGAATTTGGTATATTTCCTTTGTGTCTAAAACTCCATAATTTTTTATTGTGAGCCCAATACTTGTTTTTTGTCATTTGAGGTACTTTGGGGGTTTTATTTTTTTTTCAGAGTTTGAAGTTCCCCTTTTACAATCAATTTATTTTTGAGGGTAATGCCTCTCTCCACAATTTTATTGAATATAGAGCAATAATGGAATTTTAATTGGTATTTTAGTTTTGTGACCAAGTTTTTAATGAATATGAAAACCCTTTGTTTCTCAAGTATCTCAAAAGGACATCAACTAGCCAAAATTCTCCATCTTTGAAAAAAAGATATAAATGACTCATCTTTCTCTTGTTTTGTATGGCACTTGATGTGGCTATGGTCACTTAATTTAAATGTTATAAGAAAAATGTGTCACAAATTTATCGGCTAGTTTATCCTATGTTCTTATGCTTGTAGGTAAGTGGGAAAACCATTTGAGTGTTTGTCTTGTGAGACTCCTTGGGAATAATATCATGAGGTTTGTATGTTCAGATGCGATGTCTATGCAGGCCATGTTAAATTCCCTCACATGTTAAAATGGGCTCCCCTTTCCTCCATACTTGGTAAAATTTGGAGTAACATAATTGTGAGGAAATGGAGGCATGTATATGCTCTTGTCAAAATTGTATGGACATAACTCTCAAATTGAATAATTTTTTTTTGTTGGTATTTGCATTATGTCAACTTGTCTTTGTAGTGTAAGAATTTGATTTGTCAGGACATCGAGTTGATTCAATGTTGTGTCCATTGTGTTTGTAATTGCATTATGATATGGTCCCATGTTTGAGTATTGCAATCCAATATTTTGGGTGAATGAATTGGTGTTGGTCCCAAATGTGTGTGTCAGGTTTTGGTTTTGAATGTTATGAGTGAAGGACATAATTCGATTTGGTATGTCTGCAGTCAAAATTGGAATATGGTTAATATGTGGAGGATTCATATTAAATTGCATTTGTAGTGGGCTTGAACTTGTTTGAAAATGTGGATTTTGGGTACCATATTCTTGAAAACATTCCCTTGTGTGTTGTTCTATAAGAGAATACTTGTAAAAGGACCTTGTGATGATGTATTAGTTTTTAATTTCAAATTGGTATTTGGTGTGGTGTTTGTCTATGGCTTAGGTCCACTGATGTAAACCTTTGACATTTTTTTGTTTGACTTGTTTTTACCCATTGAAAGGGGATTGGATGATGAAGCACCCATAGAATTATATTATGTGCCAAATGGCTTAAATATTGTACTAGGGGTTTGTGTCATAGCTTGTGAGCCTTTTTTTCCAAATAGTGGAGCCACATTTCCCATTGTTGTACTTTGTGATTTTCCTCCTAATGGAATGGTAGTATGTAATTGTGGGATAGTTTTATTAGGAATAGATGCATTGTGTCCTTGGTTTTGTGTAGTCTGATTAATTGATGTTTCAACTAGTGTGTTAACATCAAAACCATGAGGATTTTTAAATCCACTTTGTAACAATTTTTGTAGGAATTATTGTGGGTCTTGTACTACCATCTCATATGCAAACCATTCCACACTACGATCTTGAGTTGTTGCCTCAATCTCTTCTTTAGTTATAGGTATTTGGATGTCTTTTATTGTGAAAATTTCTAAAGGATTCGGAAATGATGATCATGTGATAGGTGTCTCATTGGATGAAGACCTAAACTAGGACTAAAAAAGGGGTCTTCATTGGTATAATCCATTTCTTTTCTTTTCATTTATAATCTTGTTTCAACCATATAAGACTTGCAAATTTGATGAATGGTATATGAAGTCTAATCATTGCAATGGTGGCACTACGACTAAGTATACAACTATGCTATGTTTTTTGGGTTTTCCAATGTATAATAAATTCCAAATGATGATGCACTTATGGCCAAGATTAAGGTACGGAGTGACAATAAATGAAGCTGAGATGTTGTAATGTCACTATGGTCCAAAATCTACGGTGTGACTAAGATTAAAGTATGAAAATGTGATTTTATGATGAAGGTTATGGTATGACCAAAGTTATGATGTGAAAAATAAGCACTTTTATGGACCTAAGAAGAGACTACTAAACAAACTAATATAGTCTAAAGTACCAAATCTAATTATCAAGACCTTAAAAAGGACAAAGACTAAAGTGATGATGATTGAAAAAGTGGACGCCAAACAAGACTCATGAGTTGAAAGGACCAATTCAAATGAAAAAGAGTGTTTGATAAAGTGACAAGGTCAAGATAACCTAAATTTGTGAAAATGATCTAGTCAAAAGTCTAATAAGCCTCCTAGTCTAGATTCTACAAAAGTGTATGCAACTATTGAGTGACCCAAGGTTTGAATTAAGGTGTATGCAACTAATGAAATGGTAACCTTAATGAAATGGAATGAAATGAATGATATAAAATGATAAATTTTGTTATCTAATAAGATTATTACAATCAGGAATTGATCCAAAATAAGACCACACTAGAATTTTATATCAACTACAAAATGTGGTTCATGGTCTATCAAATGTGTTTTATTGTCTTGCATATGTGGTGCATAAGTTTCAAAAAAGTGGTGCTCTATTTTTTTGATTGCGATTTATAGTTCGAAAGATGTGGTGAATAGTGTGTTTATCCCTAGTTTGAATGTTTTGTATTGATTTTTTGTCTTGGGTATTTGTGAAATGTGATTTAAAACATAATAAACAATCTAAAAACAAGTCTTAGCTATTGAGTGATTTTTTATTTTGAGTGTTATGTGAATGGTCAAGGTTTATTCATGTTGAAAATGAAGGTAAATTTGTAGCTTAAAACTTTTAAAAATATGTGACTACCACATAACATGGACAAAGATCTACAATCACTAACCAAAGGCAGACTCATACTGACCTAACCAAACGAATACAATAAACAAGAACAACTCTCACAACACTGACATTGCTTCCAGACATAAAATAGACCAAGTATGTTCAAAGGACCATACATGTATACAAATGCCAATCACCAAGGGAATCTCAAGTGCACACAAATTAGAAAACATAACCACTCCAACTCTAGGAGGATACAAATAATAGAACACACTCCTTTCTCAGGAGGTACAAAACATCCCCATTCATGAAAACCGGGTAATAACTGAAAGACACCGTACACTACACCAGGAAAGAATAACTGGTTGACATAAAGATTCAACAGCCCTTATCCTCTAAGTTCTTTTGGAATACTTATAATTTAGGACTAACACTAAATCCCAAAACCCGCAATGCAACTTGACGACATAGCAACAAAAGCACTCAAGTCATTAATCAAATCTAATATTTGGATTTCCTAAATCCATATTCATTCAATAGGTAGTGCTGATAAATTCAAAGACATAATAGCTAGATCATCTGAAATAATCATAACCCTTATTTCCTTTTTCATTATTGGAAATCTAAAACAATTAAACTTACTTCCCTTTACTAAATCCAAAGAATTAACTCCTTTAAGATAATCAAGAGGATGATACTACTTTTTGATATACTAAATCCATATCTCTTTCACAATCCAATAACAATGATTCAATTAATCTAAATAGAACTTAATAAATAAAATAATTGATTGCCTCATCAATAAAACAACTTCTTAATTTACTTTTAAATCAACGCAAATCCATGCAAGTAAACTCTTTCCATTTCCTAACTAAATTTTACATTTCATTCAATTTCCTATTTAGAACATGCAATCACTTTAACATAATAAAATATCGTTTCTCTACCCATTTACCCATATACCCTAATGAATCCATTATAAATCTCTATTCAATAATATATTACATGCTTCTTAATAAAATGCAATACAATAATGAATTTTACACTTAATATATATATACATGCTCATCTTATATAGACATCAATATAAATATTAATAAATTTAATTATATATATTCTTTAATATTCCATTCACAATGATTCATTTGCTCTATGGATATAAATAAAACATAATAACTATTTTCCTTTTTCAATATATTCATCTCCTAGATTTACTTCTAATGCAACATAAACTATTGCAAATACTATATTCTATTTCTATCCAAAACCTATATCTTTTCAATTCTGTATTTAAAACATCAATATCTAAGTGTAAGAAAATATATTTTGGCTTGACTATTTAACCATGCATTCATATTGTTTCTAATTAAATCTCATTAATTAAACAAACATTCAAATATAAATATTTCTACAATTCTTCAATATATATTTAGATATCTTTTTCCTTAACAATTCGACCATGCATTCAAAACCAACACAAGTACACATCTAATTGGATTTCTTTCATTTTCTAGCTAACTCATATAATTCAATCAATTTTCTATCCAAACATGAAAGTTATAAAATATCTCTTTCCTTATCGATTTGTCCATGCATTATAATTCTATCTTTTAAAATCTCCATGCACAAAAAACTACATGCACCTAAATAAAACCAAATAATTATTTCAAATAGTCCTAATTGGAAACACTCATGTAATGTATACATGTCACTATATTCTACAATTATGTTTAATAAATATTTCATTCTCATAATCCAATATGTTCAATTCTTCAAATAAATATTCCTTCTTATCTTCTTTATTGCAAGCAAATCATTATTTAATAATTTATATTAAATTTACAATTTTATCTATAAGGTCAATTGAACATGTAAACCATAATAAAATTACATATATATTAATAATCTATTTATCCAATTTAATTATATTAAAAAACCACCTCAAATATTACATATATTCTCAAATATAAATTACTCATGTAATATATTCATTAAATAAATGACCATATCTTTGTTATATATATATTACATTTTAATAACATTCACTATCTTTTAAATGTTATTCTTTCAATATTTTCAAAATGATAAAACTTCGATTATTAATATAACATAAAAAATATATATAAATGTACATATATACAATATATATATATTACATCTTGTATATATAAATGTATATATATATATATTTAAAATATATTTAATACTAATTAAAATTAATATAAAATCCAAATTTCATTTGGAGCGGGCGGGTTCAAAATTCGCAGCAGGTTTAATAGTAAAAAAATTTAATAATAAATTTAAAAAAATAAAAACAAAAGTAATGTGATTGGGGAGGGGTTGGCTATGGCCGAAACCCCACCCCTCTCTTCACTGCATACACGGCCTCCATTGGGGGTTGCCCTACCTTCAAAGGCAGTGCTCCCTCCATACAGTCGAGGGTGCTGCCTTTGGAGGTAGTCGCACCCTCCATTAAGGGCTGCGGTGGGGTGTGCATAGCACCCTCACCCACATAACAAAAACAATGAATAAAATTCGCTTAGTAGGGTTTTAAAAACAAAAACGAAAATCACTCTTTTCTGTACACAAAAAATTGTCGGCCGTACGGCGATAGAAATTTTAATTCAAAAATTTATAAATAGCAGATGTATATATGTATTATATATATATATATATATATATACATATATGTATGTATGTATGTATATATATATATATATATATATATATATATATATATATATATATATATATATATATATAAACGAATTTCACTGATAGACAAATTGGGGAAAGTTTGTAAGAATATACATCTACAGATGTAATTGTGCAACTTTTTAGAAAATCCCAAATTACCCAAAGACATAGAACTAATTCTTTTAAATCATTTTTCTGAATTCTAAAACAATAAAGGAACAAGTATAACAAAACAGATCTATATTAAATTTAGAAGCTTCAAACCCTCAAGATTTTTCACCTAATTTCTATATAGGGTTTTCAAATTAAATTTGATTTTCTACCAAGGGTTTCATTTTCTAAAAACATTCTCAATGCATTGTTCAATCTCTATGTTTGAATCAAATAACAAAATAATTGATTTCCTCAAACAAATTAAATTCAACCAAGGTTTTCACAATTTTCACTCAAGAATTTTCACAAAGTAAAAGCTATAAATTTATTTAATTCTTTTCTTATAATAACAAATTTATTTTCTAAAATAGATTTAACAAAACAAATCTTTAATCACTACTATTTAAAAACAGTCAAGAACAATAAACACAACGAGGAAAACCTGGATCAAGAAGCTATAGGCAAGGATTAATTTCTGATGCAAACCTCTTCCAAATATTTCCCGAATTTTCTTCAATCCTCCAATGAATCCAATCCAAAACCCAACAAATGCAAACAATCTTTCCTCCAATCAATTCTACAATCAAAACTCTCTTCAAACCCTTCTTGATGCAAAATTTTCCAAACTTTCTTCTTTGTTGTAAAAAAATGAATTTTCCTAAAGACTTTTTCTGCCCTAAAATTAAAACATGTATTCTTTATAAATCAAAAATACCTAATGTAACCTTAATTCACATTGAATGCAAATTAGATATTAATTTCAATTTCAATTTCAATTTCAATTTTTACAACCCTAATTCACATTGCATGCAAATTAGATATTAATATCAATTTCAATTTTAATTTCAATTTTTGAAAACCCACTTTGAATTTAAAATGCAATTTCAAGTAATAAATAAATTTCCAAAGTTGAAACTCATTTCCCAAGTAAACATTTAATTACAATTTCTAATTTAATTCCCACAAGCTGAAATTAATTTCCAAAATTAATTTTAATTATTTTATTTCTTTTCATTTTCTTGCATCACGTTTAATTAATTAATTTAATTATTTAATAACTAAATTCAACCCCCTTGGATTAAATTTAATTAATTAAATGAATTAAATAAAATTAATTAATTTAAATATAAAATTTTATCCACATTGCATTATTTAAATTAAATAACCATCAACATGATTTAAATGCAATTATTCTAAATATCTATTTCCAAATCAAGAATCCTTTGGAATTAAATAACATTAAAGCAAGGCAATGAATGACTCGACACACATGATTGATGACACACTAAGGCTAGGGTGTAAACTTGACACATGTCACCTAGCTACTATCTCTCGTTCAACTTAACCGCTGGATCGACACATTCAAACCTGTGAACCCAAGTGGAGTCGATGTCATGTACCTGCAATCCTGCAACCAAGTAAACAACATCATACAATTTATCCAGCATATAATACACACCGTGAAGAAGGAATTACAGATTCGTAGGGCGCTCACAAGTGAGTGATGCGAACCTGTCTTCTTCACCAATACACTCATCGAAACTGGCACTTCCATCATAATCCAATAATCTCATAGAAAGTCACATGTTATATCTACTAACATCATTACCTCATTAAAGCATGTAAACTAAAGCCTCAAACAACCAAATCACATCACATAATATAGTTGTCACTCAATAGTAGCGATCAAAACATCATCACAAAATGTATCTAGTATCAAAGTAGCTGCAACCAACCATAGCATAAAGCAAACTGAACAAGAGGCAAAATGGAGGGGTATTACTTATCATATAAGTTCCTTTGTGATGAGTTTTATGGGGAATTTTTTATTGTACTGAGAGTTAAATTTGCAAGTGTGGGTAGGCTATTTTGAGAGTGTTGGAAGTGGTTTTATGTTTGTCTAATCTTAGGAATACAAAGAACCTATAAGCCATACCTTTAATGGTGGAAATTGAAAGTTACTTGGACCACTGGGTAAAAGAGAGTTTAGAGCCCTAAAACCTGTTGATTTTGGCTATTTTATACGTTTTTAAGATTTTTGAGTGGTTATTTTAGGTTGCTAGTGAGATTCAAATATTCTTTCCTTGTATAATAAATCTAATTGGTCTTCTAGGACAACATTGTCTTAGGTTTTTGAGTGAATTGATCCAAAGGAGTTGAGGGTGGTTTTGGTGTATGTTAAAGTTTCACTAAAAGGTGTTCAGAACCCTCAAGAGATATTGATTTGGTGAGTGGATTGTGATTAAAGTATCCAAATATAGGTTTGTAAGCCTACTAGACAAAGGATAGGGTGATACTGAAAAGGGTGCATTGAAGAGGTTTGTTGAATCTAACTCTTGCTTGTTTCATCTAAATTAAGTTGTTATAGGTGAAAAGCAACCACCCTTGCATCAAAGGAGCTCAATCAAATAAAATATAGAGTCTTACATTTTTATCTTATCAAATTTCAATTAGAGAAAAATGTGGAAAGAAATGAATCATATGGTGGCTTCAAGTTCTCAAGGATGATCTTAATGATCATTGTATACAATGTTGCAAACACCTTTTTACTTTGTGTTTTCTATACCTAAGATGTAATTAGAATTTGTATTACACTGGAGATTTCTTTTGGTAGCATCCTACTTTTTCATTCTTTTAGTTTTTATATGGTTTATAAAATTTATGTTATTGCATTCACCTTGTTGCAAGTTTTAATACAACATCTACATGAGAAACTTAATTGTAGTGAGGTATGCTAAATATTTTCAATGTATTATTTATCTATTTAAAAAATGGAAATTGATTCTTTTGAATTTTTTATGAGATATAAGATCCAATAGTGAGTTGGATTGGAATTTCAAGGAGTATGAATATTTCCATAATTTAATTATCTATTATGTTGTATTGGCCAACTAAAAAGTAGTGTTGCTGGAAATACTCAACATATATTTATATATGATCCACATGTATGACATATTTAACTAGCATCTTAGTTATAATGTTTAAGGTATCCTCAATATAGAAAATATGGCCATGAATGTCAACCATGCACACCTAATCATAAATTATATATGTAAATTGTAATGCAATAAGGGTTACTACTAATGTTTGATGTATGCACAACCTTCATCCACTAAAACTGCATGAATGCATGCACCTAGAACCCAATAAAAACTCTCAATGTTAGGATGTGTTCCAGAGTGCTTCATTAATTCAAATATTTTGAGAGGTTCCTTGCAAAATATATTTTGTGCACATTTTGCAATCAATCATTTCATTCCATGAGATGACATCTCATTGAGGTTTTCTATCAAATAATTCAACCTCCTTGATTCCATTGGCAACCTCTCACAACTGCAACCTTGAACATAGAAGGGTATGAAAATTTAAATAACCTTCCTGATTCCATTGGAAACTTGTAACAACTACAACAATTGAACATGGTAGGGTGTATAGATTTCAATAACCTCCCTCATTCCACTCACAACTTGTCACAACTCTAGCACTTGAACATAGAAATGTGTAAATGTTTAAATAACCCCCCAATTCTATTGGCAACATGTCAGAGCTGCAACACTTGAACATAGAAGTATGTAGAGGTTTAAATAACCTTCCAGATTCCATTGTTAACCTATCACATTTGCAACACTTGAAAATAAAATGTTGTTGAGGTTTAAATAACCTCCCCAATTCCATTTTCAACCTCTCATAGCTGCAATAGTTGAATATAATAGGAAATTTTATAGGTTTAAATAACCTCCTTGATTTTGTGGACAATTTATCACATGTACAACACTTAAAAAATAAAATATTTTCATAGTTTAAATAACTTCCTTTTTTTCATTAGCAACTTGCCACAATTGCAAGACAAAACTTGAACGTAGAAGGTTGTGGACATTTAAATAACCTGCTTGATTCCATTAGCGACCTACCAAAGTTGCAACACTTGAATATAAAAGGGTGCAAATGTTTAAATAAGCTCCCTGATTCGTTTGGGAACCTGTCACAATTGGAACACTTGAAAATAGAAGGGCATGGATATTTAAATAAGATCCCTGCTTCCATTGACAACCTGTCATAGCTGCAACTCTTGAAAATGGTAGGGTTTATAGATTTAAATAACCTCCCCGATTCATCGGCAACCTGTCATAGTTGCATCACTTGAACATAGAAGGGTGTAAAAGTCTAAATAACCTCTATGATTCCATTGAAAATATAATGTTAGGATGTGTTGGAGAGTGCTTCATTAATTCAAATATTTTGAGAGGTTCCTTGCAATATCTATTTTGTGCACATTCCGTAATCAATCATTTCATTCCTTGAGTTGACATCTCTTTGAGGCATTCTGTCAAATGATTAAGGTATTTTGTATACAATTCCACATCTTGCGTATATGTCTAGTAGAGCATATCCAACTATAAAATCTGAAAAAACTTCCCCTACCATTATGCTTTGGTGCATGTTCATAGCCCATCCCAAAGCTCCCATTTTGGCATAGGTAGGGAGTAATCTAGCAAAAAAAATGGCTTTATACCTGCCAATTGCATTTGTTTGAAAGTTTTAAAAGCCTTTTCGAAAAAAATTATTTTGCAAAATTTGCAATCATTGCATTCCACAAGATGACATCTCTTTGAGGCATTCTATCAAAACATTCACATGCCTTGCCTGTGCTTTCACATTTTGCATGCATATCTACTAGAGAATTTAAAACCATAATATCTGACATAAATCCACCTTTTGTTATGCTTTGGTGGATGTACATACCATATCCAAAGCTCCTATTTTATTATAGGCAGGGAGTATGATAGCAAAGGTTGTGTAATCTGGCTTTGCATCATCCAATTACATTTTTTTGAAAGTTTCTAAAGCCTTTGTCAACACTTGAAAATAGAATGTTGTGGAGGTTTAAATAACCTCCCCAATTCCATTGTCAACCTCTCAAAGTTTAAAATTTTGAATATAATAGGAAATTTTAAAGGTTTAAATAACCTCCTTGATTTTGTGGACAATCTATCACAAGTACAACATTTCAAATATAAAATATTATCATAGTTTAAATAACTTCCTTGACTTCGTTAGCAACCTATCACAATTGCAATGTCAACACTCGAACATAGAAGGATGTGGATATTTAAATAACCTCCTTGATTCCATTAGCAACCTATAAGAGCTGCAACACTTGAATATAGAAGGGTGTGAATGTTTAAATAAGCTCCTTGATTCATTTGGGAACCTGTCATAGCTGGAACACTTGAAAATAGAAGGTTGTGGAAATTTAAATAAGCTCCCTCATTCCATTGGAAACCTGTCATAGCTGTAACACTTGAAAATGAGAGGGTTTATAGATTTAAATAACCTCCCCGATTCATTAGCAACCTGTCACAGTTGCATCACTTGAACATAGAAGGGTGTAAAATTTTACATAACCTCTGTGATTCCATTGAAAATAGAATGTTAGGATGTGTTGGGGAGTGCTTCATTAATTCAAATATTTTGAGAGGTTCCTTTCAAAATCTATTTTGTGCACATTCCACAATCAATCATTTCATTCCATGAGTTGACATATCTTTGAGGCATTATGTCAAACAATTCAGGTATTTTGTATACGATTACATATCTTGCATACATTTCTACTGGAGCATATCCAACTATAACATCTGACAAAAAATCCCCTACCATTATGCTTTGGTGCATCTTCATAGCCCATCCCAAAGCTCCCATTTTCGCATAGGTAGGGAGGACTCTAGCAAAAAAATTGGCTTTCTACCTGCCAATTGTATTTGTTTGAAAGATTCAAAAGCCTTTTCAACAAATTTCTTTTTGCAAAATTTGCAATCATTGCATTCCATGAGATGACATCTCTCTGAGGCATTCTATCAAAAAATTCACATGCCTTGCCTATGTTTTCACATTTTTCATGCATATATACTAGAACATTTTGAACCATAATATCTGACATAAATCTAGATTCTATTATGCTCTGATGGATGTACATACCATATCCAAAGCTCCAATTTTATTACAGGCAGAGAGTATGATAGCAAAGGTTGTGGAATCTGGATTTACATCATCCAATTGCATTTTCTTGAAATTTTCTAAAGCCTTTTCAACAAATCCATTTTGTGCATATCCTATAATATTGCAATCCATAGACCACATTTCCTATATGGATACTACCATGTATTGTCTATGCATTGATGGATATTCATATTGGAACATCTCGGTATGCAACCCCGAAGGTTAAGAGCCAAAAGAGGACAAGATAAAAAAATTTAAACAAGAAAGATTAACATACATAAAAATTAATTACCAATTTGATAAAACAATAGAAAACATGGTCAATTATGACCTAATGTGCAACTTCAAGGAGAGGATTAATCCACCCTCTTGAGAAAATCCGATCGGGAGCAAGCAGGATACCTCAAAAAGTTGTGTTGGAGCTTTCTGCTCTAGAACCTTCTTGTTCTAGAGCTCACTGCTCCAGAACCTATTGCTGCCCATAGGCTAGCAAACATAGGGTTCTAGTGCTCTAGAACTTGTAGTTCTAGAGCTCACTGATCCAGAACCTTTGGTGCTACACACAAAACAATATTAGAAGGCACCGGTGCTTTGAAACCTTTATAGCCTGTCGAAATGATGAAACATACAACCATAGATCTTATCTAAACATGCATATTAATTGAAAGAAAAGGGCCATAAATATTATCAAATAACAATCAAGTCTGATACCAACATCAAAACCCATAAACCCAAAATAAAACATCACATATCTTCTCATTAAATTTATGATTACTTTCTCTCTCAAGAGAGTACAATGTGCATAAAGGAAAGGTATGAATACAATAACATTTCCATGAAAAAAATACAACATCGAATAAGATAAATACACAAAGGAATGTACATGAGTACAATATGATAAAAAAATACAAGAGAGAGAGATCAACTCCAACCGGTACTCCAAAACCTATACGCCAATCCCCAATGACGGTGGCAATGCCTCCCTACCATGTGGACTCCAGAGATACCACTCCACCGTGATCAGAGGTAGTCACCAGGCCCGAGAAAAAGAAAAAAAGGAAGGTAATATAAGGCCAACACTCACCTCAGACATAGAGCAAACCAAAATACCAAGCATAAGGCCAAAGATAGTTCATGGAGATGTGCATACAATACATGTCGGGTACTACTCAAGACTACTAAGATGCAATATGCAAGATGCAAGATTGGATGAAGAGACTCAACCATGCCCAAATCAATGCCCTGTAGATGGATAAATCAACATCCTATGGGAATATAGGGATTCTCAAGTGCATCCTTAGCCTTCTCAAGGGTAGGGTGTTGTTTAAAAAATGTCGTCAAGCCAAGCTGGGCAAAAAGACATTAAAAATTGAAGTGTCTGAATTAAAAATCGGAGAACAACCCATTTGAGACATGAGGATTACTACATAGAATCCACATTTATTGTGAATTTATAATAGGTGGATAAAGAGAAGAAATTAAAGACATGTTTTCACATGTTGACAAAACATGAAAAATGAAAGAAAATGATAGTGCCCAGAAATTTATTTCTGTCAACAACCCATTTCAAATTTAATGGTTTCAAAATTAATTCAATAGTTGGATTGATTTGGAAAAAAAAAACTAAGATTTCCCCAAAAGTGGAAAACAATATTCAGGCAAAAAATAAATCTCAAAATCAAAACACCATGGTAACACCCAAGCAACCAACACTCCCAAATCAATTAAACATACTCATACATACATTTATAAAACAACAATTCAAAGAAAACATAGAAGAATACCTCATTTCTACTCCAAATGAAAATGAAAGATAGCTTTGCGTATCAAGCATGGCAAGATCCCAAATTTGAACAACACATTAACAAAAATATGTTGCACCTCTGGAGCCATTGCCCACAAATTTATTCTGAGAAATTCTTCTCATTTTTGTTGCCCGATTTGAAGGGTTTTCTCCTCTTTCTCTCAAGAAACAAATTGCTTCACATCCAAGATAACTCTCCCAAAAAGGTTCAAAATAGAGTATAAATATCAAGGGGAAAGTTTCCCAATTTCCCTTTTTAAAAAAATAAATCTTGTTCCCCAAATTATATATACTCTCAAAATAATAAAATGAAATAAATCATTTCAATAAACAAGTTAGTAAAGCTCTTCAATTTAATTAATTTGAAATAAATTCATATCCAACATTCACAATAACACACAAAATGATAATTTCAATCCAATCATTAAAATACATGAGATCCCCAAAACTAATTAAATAAGATTATAAGAGCTCATAAAAGGATTAATAAAATCATTTAAAATTTCTAAATGAAATATATCATTCCCTCGAATGATCAATAAAAATAATTTAAAATAACATATTTAAAACCCCATGGATATAACCATTCAAATATCCCATCAATAAATGCTATAAAATACCATAACTGAGACCACATCGAAACACTGACAACCAAAATATGGCCCAATAACAAATTCATGAAAACCATAACAAAATACCTCAACAAGGCACACCGGTAAACCACGGATGAGTGAAGGTTGCTCTAGAATTTACCATTAGGCAACTGGATGGTAAGACAACATGGGAACACTACACTAATAAGGTATATTAGGCTACGGTAGTGGACATTTGGCCTGTATGACTACCTCCAATTACCACCATCGGGGAATAAGAGTATGCTCAGGCTTGTAAATCTAGGCAGAGTCGATACTCAGTACCTGCATCACTCCAATTACACATCAAATTACATGTATAGATAACACATATCATATAGTTGAAACACATAAATCATTAGAAAGAGGGTCATGATATCGTAAGGCTCTCAGATACGAGTGTTACGACATCATCCCTTTCCTATCCATAATCATACAAAAATAATGATAACATTATATAAACATATAAGCATGTAATTCAACATAATAAATAATCATGATAATCTATCGCATAATCATCAATTTCTAATCTCATTATGATAATATTTATAATGTTAAATCAAAATTAAAATACCATCTTACCCAAGTTGGAGTTAGAGAGGTGTTACACATATCTTGTTTCACAGCTCCCATTTTGGAACAAGCAGGGAGGATGTTGACAAAGGTTGTGGAATATGGATTTACACCTATCAATTGTATTTGCTTCAAAGTTTTTAAAGACTTTCCACAGAATTTATTTTGTGCATATCTATTGTAGATGTCATTAAGATATATGAAAAAGGTGTATATAAAATTTGAGATCAATTGATAAGCTCAGACATGTAATCTTGATCTGATTTACATTTTACTTAAGATATAATTTTTTTGCGTTGCTGAATTTCATAGTTCAATAATTGGGATTCTCAATGATCTTGTATACCCAAAGTGTATGTGATATAAATAAATTAGGTAGTCATGTTGATTAGTTTGACAATTTGAATGATCTTGAGTTCATAAGTACATAGTGATAAGTTTTGACAAATAATATAATTTTTTGTTGCATTTATCACAAAAACAAAGGCCTCTTTTGATTGTAGTAGAGGATGTAGAGAGTGAAGCATTGGCCACTTTGATGTTTGAACTTGATGATTTTTTTTTTACTAAATTGATAATGTTTGAAGTTTCTTTTTCTTTCTTAGATGCTAAGTCTAATAAATAAGTTTAATGTTGTGTTGCAACTTGAAGGTGAGTATGTTGATATGATAAAGACTAGCATTGTCAATCCTCTAAAATTTATCAGAATTGCATTAGTTAATGCAGAAAGGTAAAACTATTTATCCTTATTATAATTAGTAGTGTAATGCCCCGCCACGCAACCCTAGAGGAAGTTTTAATTTACTACAAAAGCGTAATAAATTTTTTTTTATAAAAGTGAGTTACACAAACATGTTCACCTATAATTGACAACCTCCCCTAAGGCTACGTAATCGAGATTATTTAATTTCCCATTAACATACAAGATCTAAATTTCATTGCATTAAATAACTCAAGTAACAACATTCATTCAACATAAAGAAATACAAGATAAGAGTAGAATATCCATTACATAAATCCATTACAAGATTACAATCCTCATTCCCAGAATGAGTCAAATTACATAGGTATAATAATTACAAGATCCACCTCATAACAACAAGAGGGGTAAATACAACTCATAACAAGTAGAATTACAACAAAGCTTGAAAATAATAACAAGATCCGCGAGCTCTCCAACTAGATATCTCGCCTCCACGAACTGAAGAACAAAGGGGGACCCAACGGTTTTGGTGCATGTTCCACCCAACCATGTGGTACCCGCAATGCTAGGAGATAGTAACCAAATAATATGGACAAAGACAAACAACCTCTAACCATAGGCAGACTCATACTGACTCAACCAAACAAAAATACAATACAAGAACACAAGTACAACTCTCACATCACTGACATAAGTCACACTGCTTCCAGACATAAAATAGATCAAGTATGTTCAAAGAACCATACACATAAACAAATACCAACAAATCTGACAGTTGTCCTAGACAGAGTGTCATCGCATAGCTCGTAGTAAGTTACCCTCAGCGGATCTTCCTAGGCTCCGGTAATCCTGGTGGCCTCTACCAATCCTCGGCCCTCATATGTACTAGTGCGATATCAAATACCTCTCGTACAGACAAGATAGATGACTGCCATTCCAGGCCTTTCCACTCATTCCAAGCCATAACTAGCACTTGACTATGAGTGGAGCTAGAACTTATCTTTTTAGTGTGTAGTACTTCCCAATATTCATTTCAATTTTAGTTATCACTTGATTAAACTCACTTCCATAGGTTACCCAAATCCAACGTTTTCCGGGCGCTGGCCCCTAATGGAAGCCACTCTTCTATCTGACAACACACTACCAAACTATCACCAAGGGACTCATAAGTGCATACAACCAAGGTATCAAAACCACTCCATCACAAGGAGGAAACAAAATAATGAAATCCACTCCAACAAATGGAGGCAACCTAAACATGTAGTCCACTCCTTTCATAGGAGGTACAAAACAACATAACCCCGTTCGTGGAAACCGGATAAATACTAGTAAGACACCATGCACTACCCAAGGGAAAACACTGGTTGACATCATAAATCGACAACCCTCTTAGATCCTCTAAGACTCTCTGGAAGACTTGTAAATTGGACTAACACATAATCCCATATCCCAAAATATAACATGATGACATAGCTACAAAAGCAATCAAGTCATGAATCAAATCTTATATCTTTAGATTTCCTAAATCCATACTCAAGCAATAAGTAACATATACAAAGACAAAGGCACAATAACAAAGTTTACTCAAATAACCATATACTCCTTTTCCATTTCCATAATAGGAAATTTAAACTATTTAAACTCACAACCCCTTTTTGCAATATACGAGGAAAATAATTATAAAAGACAATCACGAGGATATTGCTATATTCGGATATTCTGAATCCATATCTCAATCATAATTTCATTCACAATAATTAAATTGCTCAAATAAAAAATAAATGACTTAAGGTAATTAATTGACTTTTCATTAAATACGACTTCCTAATTATCTCTTAATACAACATAAATTATAGACAATAACCTTTCTATGTTTATATCCAAAAACTAAATCTCCTCAATTCTCTATTAAACATGAATATGTTCAATTTGGAAACTATCATTTCTCTTATATCTATTAGTTCATGCATTCATCACTTATCTTTACAAATCTCCATGCAATACTAAATTACAATAGGAAGAGGGTTGCATCGAGTGAATGTGTATGTGAAACTGAACAATAGAATGAAGAGTTAGCTTTTGAATCCTAAAGGAAAATGGTGTGGCATAAGTGATTTTATAAGAATACAAGGGGCAAAGTTTTTTCCAAACTATAGATTCATGATGGAGATCTTGAGTATTTAATCTAGAGAAAATACCATAAGGTTGAGAAGATCGTTTATGGCCTACACAATATAGAAAGTAAATCTATTATATAGGCTAACATTATTCAAATTCCCAAGTAAGTTAAAATAGAGCAACTAGCATACAACATAGGACAATTCCCAAATTCCTTAATAACCACACACAATAATGCAAGATTTGAGTAGGTTAAAAATGTGGTGCATGACATTGGAGGAAGTGATCACGATCAAGATGAGATAGGAAGTGAATGGAAGAATCTTATTTCCCCACGTTCAAGAGGATACTTCAGTTCATTGATAAGATATAAGTAAACCACATAGGTGCCAAGACTTGCTCTGTTGATACTGGTGAACAGTTAGAGAATGGTTTTGATGAAGTGTTTTGTGGACGGGAATTTTTTTAAAGTGAAACATTTAAAAAATTATATGCACCTAGAGTGAGTAAAATAATGTGTAGCAAAGTAAAGAGCAGAAACAGAGTTTTCATGGAAGGAAAGGCATTTTTCACACAGCTAGATAAAATGAAGAAATTCATCACATGGAGAAATTTTTAGTTGCAAAAAAGCTTGAGACAAAGGCAATATTGGAGGAAAAATCAGTCTATTGTAGAGAGAGGAGAGAGGATTTGTAATCTTTTTGATCAACAAGAGAGAAATTTCTAGCTGTCATCTACAGATCATTCTTTTGGAGATTTCTTTCTTCTTCTTTATATTCTCTTTTTATCTCATTGTAGGGGGTTCCAATTTTCTCAAAGCTCCTCAAGTCAGGCATAATCACTGGGTATAATTGTAATGCTAGGATGAATTTTAACTGATTTCTTAATCTGAGGTGTTTGTCTTTGGAATTATGCTTTCATGATTATATTTTATCAAATGACTATCTCTAGGGCTGAAATGTAAAGCTCTTTTAATTCAATAATCAAAGATTATCTGTATTTTTCATGCACATTTGATGCATTTGACTTATATTTGTTATTTCATACTATTCAAAGGATGGTGTAATTGCTTTAAAAAAATGATAAGAGTTTTTTATTTCCATAAGGATTGCAAGAATGGTTATCTGATAAAGCTTTAGTGGTCTTGTTATCATAATGTGGTAACATTTTCAAAGATCTTCAAAACATGCTTAACACTGTAAGATGAGGTGTTGGTTATATGACTCCATAGCTCTTTCTTTTGCAAGTAGTCAATCTTCATGCTTCTCTAGTTTTCATTTTGGTCCCAACTCTTTATATCTAAGAACCATTTCAATTGTTTTTTTGTTGAGTTATGTTTATCATGTTCTCCATGCTAGTTTTTGAAATTCACTCAATGTCTTGCCAATGTTGAGTGATATTTTATGCTCCTCGGCATAATTCTGTGAGAATATTATCTAATAAGCAATATCTTGTTAGTTGTGTGCTTGAATCTTTAGATGTTTCTAAATGGTCACCCCCTAGATCCTATAGAGCCCGAAGTGGAAAGGAACTGTGTTTTAATCCCATTTACTTGTAGTTGGCCAAATCCATCTTTGAATTTGAACATAAGAAATTGGCTCTTCTTTAGGATTAATTTCATCTGTTGATTTGGAACACCAAAAAAATGGAAAATCTACTAGGGAGAAGCAAAGAAATATTTGTTTGCATAGAGTCAAGTAGTTGGTGGATCTGAACATCTTTGCTCAGATAATTGAAAAGTTCTTGAAGTTGGAAAAGATTTTATTGCAGCAAAGATCAAAGGATTGGAGTTTGACTTTGTTGTTGGGGAAGAGCCATAATGAGTTTTACTCTTGAAATAACTTCATGTTGTTTAAAGTTTGTTCCTCTATGAAAGGAGGTGGTGACTCCGTCCAAAGAACTAGTTGAATTGTGAAGAAGATTTCTAGATTTGTAGTCAAGAAGAAAGGTTAACAACTGCTACAAAGTTTCCAGGTATTATCATAAATTTAAAGAAAGAATTATTCTCTTTGAAATAATTTTATGAGAAATCTTCAAGGCTTGAGATGATCAATAGTTCCCTATTAGATTAAATTGCATTGAGGTAGGGAATAGTTGTAGTTATTTTCATACTTCTAATATGAAACATTTGTACTGATCTAAAAAGTATGCCGAGTTTTGAATTATGCCTCTAAGAAAGCTTCAAGGAATAATGGTTCAATCTATGTTTTAGAATCATGGTTGAATTAGTGAAAGATACATTTGATAACCATGTATGAAGTTGATAATGATATAACATAAATGTAAGAAGGTTTCCCTGTGAAATGGGTATGTGCAAGATCATGATGGGCTAAAAAGTGGTGATATGTAAGCCATCTGATGGCCCATGTGGCTGACGACATTTTTTTTAAAGAAAATTGATGAAACAAAATGGGTTTTTAGAGGAGATTCTCAAATTTCCACCAATATAAATTATGCTTTACTTTGAATTTAATAAATAATTATTATTCATTTTCTATTAGAATTATGAATAAAGTCCTGATTGATAGGCTGATTGAAAAACTTCTATAACTTTCAAACGGTATCACATTTTTTGAATCCGAAACATGCATCACATTCCATACTTAGCATAATATAAGATTAAAAATAAAAAATTGAATTTCAAGAATTTTTGACCAAGCTAAGGTGGTTAGAGAGACAAGCTTTTATATTTTTTAAAAGTTGTAATAAAAAATTCATAATTAATTATTTGCTTGGAAAACAATTATAAAATAATATGCATCAGATCGGGACATAATTCCTCTACTTATATATAAAAGATTATGAAAAAATATTATCATTTTATTGTGGTTAGGGTGGTCAGTCAGACACCTACTTCTTATTTTTACCCTAAAATTTAAATAAAACTTCATTGAAATTACAAATTTTCACCAAATAGATTTTTAAAAAAAAATAAAGGTCTAGTAGTTTAGAAACTAAATTGAATTTTCTGTAGATTCTATTTTTACATTTTTTTGAAATAATATAGATAACTTTTTCAAATATTTACGTCAGGTTGTCTAACTCTGATTTTCTATCTTTTTATTGCCAGTTAAGGGCCTATTTTTTCCATGATGATCCTGCACAGACCCAAAGAGTAAGTGAAAGTATGCAGGGTAAACGATCATCACCAAGCCCTCAAAGGGATTTTTTTATTGAAAGGTATATTCCATTGGTTTTTAGTGGTATTAAAGGTTTCCCAAATCTAATTCCTAAGAATGTTAGGAATTATTTTCCAAAATTCATAGGGAAAAATTTAGAATCAACCTCTAAAATTTTTCCAAAGGTTTCTATTGCTTCATGGAATAAGTTTATGACAACCTTTTTTGAACAATTTGGTGAAAGGGTAAATCCAATTGTTGTGAGAAAGAACTTTATGAAGATCCATAGAAGTGAAGATGAGTCTGTTCCTGTTTTCAATCTCTGATGTTCCAAGGCAATAAGAGAAATTATAGACAGTATGAGACCAAATTATTCTGAATGTTTGGTCATGTGCTTAGGTGCATTTGACAAAAATATGAGCTAACTATTACAAGATAAAGAGCTTGCAACACTGCAACAGGCATATTAGAATTTCATGGATATTGAGAACAGTTTGAAGCACTCAATGATGAAAGGGTACTTGGTTGTAAGTGTATGTTATTTCAACACACCTTATGCAAATATAATTTATGCAACAGATAATGGAAATGACTTTTAGGACAATAATGTTTTTGCTATTATGATTCCTTTATCGTCACACTGTGAAGACCATGGTGAGCTTGAAGTTGAACATCAAAACAAATTGAGTAATGTTGAACAAACATCCTTTGTTCAAGAATTCCCTGCAATGAAAAGACACAAGGCAGAATGACCCTATGAAATATTCTCAAGGTTTTTGGATGCCTTGTTGGAGGTCCCAAAAAAATTTATACTTGAAGATTCAATTTGCATTGATATATTTTTTGATCTCTGTGATCCTGAGCTGAGTACCTTGTTGAAGGAGTTGAACCCTCATAATTTTGAATAGGTAATTTATTGGATAAAGATTTTTGAAGGAGCAAAATGTAAGTATGCACATAATATGATGCTTCAAAATGAAGACAACAACTATCCTCTTGAGAAAAATTAGATAAAAATACAAAAAAGTGAAGAGAATATGTCGGAAGAAGAATATCCATATTGCCATTAGCTCACAATCAGCACATGTGCAAATCCTTGGAGCAATGAGGAAGATGAAGACACATGGGATGACGACTAAAGTAAATATGGAAGAATCTTCCTCTTGTGATATCTCAAGTGATTGAGAAATAAATAAGATACAAAATGCTATACCATGCCCTATTGAGATCAGTAGTTACAATGCATGTGTTGTTGATATTTCATTACAAAGTAGTGACTATGATCTTGAAAGTGCAAGGTCAAGTATTCATTCTAAAGATTTTGAGCATGGTTTTTGTAATCATGTTGTTTCTTGTAGCAAAGATCATGTTTACAACTCAACTAATTTCATTTCTAATGATTTTTAATGCTCTTATGAGGATGACCTAGAGGTATGTTCTTCACACAAAGTGTGTAGTGATATAGATATTGATGAAGAAACTTGTTTGCAAGTGAACAACCAAATTAAATTTAATGCATGCTTGGGATGTAACACAAGTGTGATATCAATGGATCATGTTCATGGTGTTAATGATGAAGAAATTTAAGATAAACATATGTGTGTTCAGTATGCTGATCTAAAACACACTTCTATAAATGTTAAACATGTTGATGAATATGCCTATGCCCTTGCTCCTCATGATTGTTTATATGAAGTAGAGATGGAAATGTTTGTGATACATAAAAAGGATGATGATATACATGATAATGAAATAAGGGATTCAAATTGGGTTAATCAAGTAGCACAGTGTGAATTATATATGGATTTTGAGTCAACACTATTACCCATGAATGAAATTGAAGAGCTTGTTAATTCATGTGACAAAAAAGTTGTAGATTGTGTTAATACTACAAAAATTATTGATCCATGTGTAGAGAAAGCAATAAATGAAAATAATGATGAATCTCGTGTTAATGAATGTGAAGTTTAGTACAATTTATTCTTGTTTGATGCTCTTGACATCTAGAGTGTGCACATGGACATGCTCTCACCCCTTGAGGAGAGCATTTATGTGAAAGAAAATGAAGATTCTAATTATATTGCTAGTTCGAGGAGTTTTCAGTTAGCAATGAGCCTTTCACTTTTGGGTCAACAACTGGTATTGCACATGAAGTTACAAATGCACATGGGTGTTCTTATGTTGTCCCTATTGATGTTGAGTTGTTTGAGCCTGCTTTTGAGGTATTTTGCATTGAGCTAAATGATGGTTTGAAAAATGCATCGGAATATGCTTTTGAACCAAAGATGAGTGCATTTATGCATCTCTTGGATGTTGATGATGAATATGATCCGTGTTTCTATGATACTAAGGTATATTCTGATGTGCTTGGACCGAAGTGTCAAAGAAAGTGCCCACGTTGTAGTAATCAATGTAAGGACACTCTAGAATATGCATCTTTTATCTTTGACATATTCGAAGATGATTTACATGACAAAAAACAAGTTGTTTATGAAATTTTTTAGTTTGATGTGCAAACTGATTTTGATGCCAAGGTTTGTGATGTCAAAGACCAAATAGACTATGAATGCTTTTATTTCTCAATTCCAGTGAAACATGATGATAAGCTAGCAAAGGTAAAATGTCACAATGATTATGTATTTAAGATAATATTAGATTGGATATTGGAGATTGACAAAGTTTTTGATAAAAGGGTAAAACAGGTTTTACAGAGACCCAAAACCACAGAGTTTACAAAAAAGAGAAGAGAACACCAAAGGTCCACCAAAAAAATAGCTGCCCAAGAAAAAGCTAGCAACAATCAGGCAAAAAGGACCAGGAAGGTCAGAAAAGAAAAAAAAAGCAAAGAAAGAACACATAACAACCATTACTTCAGAGACCTAACGACAGTCTTTGTCTCCGCCTCCATATCCTACATATCTTTAACCCCCTTTTTGAAGGTTTGAACCATTTTTGGGGTTAAGGGGGCCTTGCGCTTCAAATTGGCATAGGTTCTTCTAGAAATGCCTCCATCCCTGTCCTGGCTTTTATCTTCAGTATCTTCTAGGTCAACCACCAGAGATCCCTGCTGGGCTTTGTCAAGCTTTTCGGTCATTGCATTAATAATTATAGCATTATGTCTTGCTATATGGTTGTTCTATTCTGCAATAGTTCTGATGTTATTCCCTAAGCACTCAACATCGGTATCAATGTTCCTGTTACTATGCATCAAATCTTTCTTACCCAATTCAACAATCTTAACACCCATTTCCTCGATCTTACTCTGCAAGGCCCAGTTTTTAATTTTAAGCTCATTGATTTCAGAGAAGGTCCGATCCAAAAGTTTAGAATGGGACTCAGAATTGGTTTTAGCTAGGTTGAGAAAATCCAGGGAGGGCTCTTTACCAGTGTTAACAGGGGAATTGTCGACATTGTGTATGTCCGGTAAAGGGTCCACATGGCACTCTGAAATATTGGTATCAGCTTCCTCTGACTCAGAGGAATCTTCGGTGTAAGAAACAAGGATTTTAGCCTAGGTAGTCTTGCTAGCAAGGATGATCTTAAGAGGAGGACAGTTGGGCTCAAACACAACCTGGATTTTACCTGGTTCCCTGGAAGGGCCAACATGCAAACTAGGGGCTTTTGGGCCAAGGCTAGGGTTAGGCAAATATTCTGAGCCACTGGGCTCAGTATCATCACTATCAACATCAAAGTTGGCTTCTGAGATAGTAGGGGCATGCACATGTAGATATTCCACAATAAGCCTAATTAACCCAGTATGAAGAATAGGAAATCTTTCGGGATTTTTTTTATTGTCCTCCAAACTTTTCTTCAGAGAGCAGAAGAGATAATAAGGGATAGATAACCTTACCTTGTGGCGGAAATGGTTGAGGAGGGTGAAGTCGTACCCATAGACTTTAGTAAAATGCCCGTCCACCGTGATATACCCCATAATATCCTAAAGGACCTTTCTCCATATAGATTTTATGGAGTCAACATCAAAGTAACTGTTCACAATTTTGACCAAGTTTTGCTTTACCTTGTCATTTTTGGGGAATCTGATAACAACTTCATTAGAGTAAGCCCTGTCCCTAAAAAACTTCTTCCCATCAGTGGGTAATCCCTTAGCTTTGGCAATTAGATCTTCATTGAGCTCCACATTCCCGCCGAACAGAGTCAAGATACCATCATGCCAATTTTTTGGCAAAGAGATTTGTAGCCTCCAGATCAGAACCATGAAGCCTCTCTAGAAAATGAATAAGACCTCCATTTTTTATCTTGTTCCAAACCTTAGCATTTTTCATGTGGATTTCATAGTTGTTCGGCTCAGTTCGCTTTCTATCCCCACCCATATCGGCCGACACAGTGAGGAGGAACCAAACACAATCCTTTCTAAAAATGGCCCCACCAAATCTAAGCACCCATAAAGCATGCGGAGTAAACTTGCAAATTACTCCACAGAGCTCGGTCCCATACAATCTAATGATTGTGATGTGAAAGATCCAACCTGTCCTCATTAAAGGGGTAACACAATACCTTACCATGTGATTTATCATAGTTTAATAAGGCACATACTTTAATATTTAGATCACTATTATTAAGCCAGGTACACACTTCCTTACTCTTAACTCCTTCATTAGCAAAAAAGTCTGCACCAACATTGGCTTCTCTATAGGCGTGTGTTATTTTAACTTTTTCAAACTTGGCCAATTTCAATTTAGCTTCATCAATCCATATTTTGATGGTTCACGAGGGAGGAGACTTGCCATGGAGGCAGTCAATTATATTTTTGGAGTCTCCTTCAAGCCATAAGTTTTTAATATTAAGAAATTGGGCTAAATTTATAATATGGTAAGCACCAGCCACCTCCGCCAGGTGATTAGTTTGAGAGCCGAGAGGAGAGGTTGTTGCACCTATGAAGTTTCCATAGGAATCCCTTATCAGTCCTCCACAACCCACCACCCCCAGATTGCCTTTAGCCGCACCATTAAAGTTAGCTTTGATTCACCCATTAGGCGGAAAAGTCCAGCAAACTCCCTCTCTGTCCTTTTTAGCCTTCATAGTAAAGCTAGACACTATGGGGTTTATGTTCCATTCCTTAGAAACACAAAGATCATAGTTCGAAAACTCTACATTCAAGGTCTTCCTATCCTTCTGGGCTATGGCACTAAAGTTTTCCTTTAGAGATCTGGCAATTTTATCAAAGACATAATCCACAGAGGCTTTTTTGCCCCTAAAAATTATGTTGTTGCATTCTTTCTAGATGCCCCAAGCTATATGAGGGAACGATAGCTCCCAAAAAAATCTAAGTAAAGGATTCCTTGTCGAGGCTTTCCATTGAAAAAAGAGTTCTTCAATGAGCATTGGGAAGACCCAAGAGAGGTTCCATAATCTATTAAAATTTTCCCAAAGAGAAGCAGCAAAAGAGAAATGAAGGAATAGATGATTAACAGATTCAACATCCATCTTACAAAGACAACATCTATTAGGGACTTGAAATCCCTGTTTACACAAGTTGTCAATCATTAGCAACTTATTTTGAAGCAAGATCCAAAAGAAGATGTTAATTTTAGGTATCAGATTATTGCACGAAGCTTTAGACCAAAAGGGAGGATGATCGAGAGAAGAAGCGAGCTTAGCAAAAGTAGAGGACATAGAAAAATTACCAGAGGGATCATCAATCCAAACCGCACGGTCCTCTAGCTGCTCCGAGCGAAGTCTAATAGCCAACAACATAATCTGGATGGGGGCCAAAACCTGACTAACTCTACTTAAGTCCACCCAAATACCATTCACTCTGTAATCTTTCACATAAGTACCAAACCTAGCCTTTCAATTATCAGCCCAATCTTTGAAGGGATTGATATTTATCAGGGGTTCTTTAAAAATCCATCTACCTTCCCAGAATCTGGTACTATTACCATTTCCCACTTGCCAACCAATGCCTTCCTCCACAATCTTTTTTCCAATAATTAAATTGTTCCAGCATATAGATCCTCTTGGAAGAAGGTGGGGGTCCTTATTTATAATGGAAGAGCAATTGTTATCTAGATATTTGCTAGCCATAATATAAATCCACTCCCCGAAGGAGGAGAAAATTCTCCAAATTTTCTTAGCCAAGAGGATTTTATTAATAGATCTGATTCTTCTTAACCCAAGTCCACCATTTTTTTTAGGTCCATAGACCAAATTCCAGTCAATTAAGGGAATTCTTTTATTTTCCTCAACACCTGACCAAAGAAATCTTTTTTTAATTTTTTCAACTATGTCAGCATATTTGGCAGGGATCTTAAAGAGGCTTAGGGCATAGATAGGGAGATTCTAAAGGGAGGATTTGAGGAGCTGAAGCTTACCAGCTTGGCTAAGCTGAGCACCTTTCCAACCTGCAAGATTTTTACTAAATCTATCCACCAACGAAATCCAGAAAGCATCATGAGGTTTCAAACTTAAAGCAAGACCCAGGTAGGTGGCAGGAAGGGATTCCACTTGATAGTCTAGAATTCTGGCAATTTTGGTCTATCAATGAGCCGGAGTATTGAAAAAGAACAACGAGCTTTTTTTGATTGTTGATCAACTATCTTGAAGCTCTCCCATATTTGTCAAGCAACTGTTTAATAGATTTAGCTTCAGACACAGAAGCTTTACCCATGAGCATAGTATCATCAACGAATTGTTGATGAGAACACACCAAGTTGCCCGAGGACAGTCTGAGCCTGGAGATAATGTTATATTCAATCAGTTTTTTCACGTTCCTGCCTAAGCTTTCGGCCATAATAGTGAATAAAATAGGAGAGATAGGATCACCCTGCCTGAGACCTTTGGTACTCTGAGAAAAGGAAGTCGGGGAACCATTGACCATAACTGATATGGAAGCTATGGACACAAGTTGTTCCACCATTTGAACCACCCTATTATTAAATTCGAAGGCCTTCAAAATTTTAACTAAGAAAACCCAGTCAACTTTGTCATAGGCTTTTGAAATGTCAAGCTTTCAAAGGAAACCTTCAGTCTTTGATTCAATAAGGGAGTGAATGTTCTCATGAACCGAAACAATAGAGTCAAGAATTTTTCTGCTAGGGACGATTCCATTCTATTGAGGAGAGATCAAGGAAGGCAAAAAAATAAGAATCTAAAGGTTAAGACCTTAGAGATGATCTTGTATAAAGAATTACATAGACTGATAGGTCTGAAAGCCTCAAAGTTGTTAGCTCCAAGTTTCTTGGGGATGAGGACCAAGAAAGTAGTATTTAGTTCTTTTAAAAGACATCTGGATCCAAAAATTTCCTTAACAGCATTAACCACATCTTCTTCAACAATCTCCTAGAACCATTGGAAGAAGAACAAAGGAAAACATAGTGTTATAGTGGGACATGTCAGTGACCAAGCCAATTTGTCAGTAGTTCATGATAGTTTTTTTAGATTTGGCCTATGGAAGATATCAAAGAATAGAGTGTTTGATAGAGGTAAATACTAACTTCACCTTTTCCACTTGCTGGCTCGGGGTCACCAGGTGAAGTGAAAAATAAGAAGGAATAAAAGAGTAGTTTTAGAACACCTAATGGACTTAGCATTTGGTCTATTTACTAAGAGATCTAGAATATTTCTATTCCCATAAGGGGAATATATCCCCAACTAAATTCATTGATGGCACTCTCAAATTTTGCAAATTTGAAGTGTCCAATTCAAAATTTTGCCTTTGCACTCTCAGGAGTGCACCTAATAAACCTGTCTAAGTCACTTACTTTGGAGGGTTATATATTTGAGCTTGTTGATTTTCATGTAAAACCACTTTACAGTAGCACTCATGTGACCTATATCACTGTGCATGTCAAATTTTAGCTTCCCACTATGAGTTTTGACTAAGTTTTGAAAAGTGAAGCTGGAGGGCTTTGACACTGTTCTATTGTTTGCAAACTCTCAGTTTTGAAAAGTAGCCTCCCACTCAAGCTGGAATTTTGTAACCAGATGAATGTCAAGATAAAATAATTGTTGCTCTCATTTCTTCAGACCTAAATGTGCTCCCATGTCAAGTTTCAAAGATTCATGATTTGATTTTCTATTTTTAGCAAGTCAAAACCAAATGCAATTTCTTGAGTTTTGCACTTGCATTTTCAGAAACCTTTCTAAGAGGCCAACTTTGAACATCAATATCTTGTGCAGAATCATTATTCAAGACAATTCCTTTTGTACATGTGCTCAGTGTACCTAAATGATCCACTATGTCTGATGGAATCTCCCCAGGAGTTGATTTGACCAGTATTTTTCCAGCAAGGTGATTATATCAATTTTGATTTATTTACGAACAAGCATAGTTGCAGAAAGTTTGAGTACGCAAATTTTTTGATTGATATTTTTCACCTGAATATTCCTTTTGTGAAACTACTTTTTGCACTCCATTCCTAGACTGAATGTCTACATTCTTGGAATTTTTTATTGCTCCATGAGGTTGTTTGATTGGTTTGCAAAGGCAATTCCAGATCCCACCTAGCTAGTTTTGCACATTTTGCAAACATGTCAAAAAACAAGTTTTACTAAAAACCCAGTTTGAGTTTTCACTTCAGATTCACTCAAGATCTATCTCAGGTCATTTGAGGTTAAAATTTATTTTAATTTTAATTTTTTTTAGTCGGGCCACATGGGCCTGACATGCTTTGCATTGTTATGATGTACATGTTGCAATGTTCAAATCGGGTGTGGGAATCATCATGGTTGTTGATCTCCAATTTAAAATGCATCAAACAAGATGAACTCTTGAGGATAACACTCAATTGGGTGAGTGTAATAGTAAGCCATATATTTTAAATATTTATCCATAGTTTATGAATGCAATACCAAGATTTCCAACCAAACATAGAGTCTTGCAAATGAGAGGGTTTTTCAAAATATCTTAGGATGTAAGATCTTCATAAATCTTCTCTCGTAAAGGACATGGAGCAAAATCATTGAATAGATGGCAGTATTTCACTTGATTACTAAGGGGTGAAACCACAACTCTATCAAATCTTGCTAAGTTGTTTGAGAAACTACATAACAAAAATGAACAAATCATTCATAAAATGATCATGTTGTTCAAGTTTCTTTTTCATGTGATACATATTTATGTCTTGCAGCCATGGCTTATCTTCAAAATGAGATCCTATCAAGTTTCAAAGATACACAATAGGAAGAGGGTTGCCTTGAGTGAATGTGTATGTGAAAGCTACAAGCAAAATTAATGAGGAAAGTGAACAATAGAAGAAATAAATAGCTTTGAATCCCAGAGGAAAACAATGTGGCATAAATATTTTTATAAGAATAGAAGGGGCAAAGTTTGTTCCAAACTATAGAGCTCATAATGTTACTGTGAGTATCTCTATCACCATAGCCACCCACCTTGATGTACACAAGCATTCTATGCACAGTAAGAGCTATGTAGCACTGTATGGAAATCCATCAAATCACAGATAAATTTTTTGTCAGCCAAAAGGGATAAACACATTCTAGAGGGATTCAATTGCTTCATTATTCAATTGAAGGGCATGCTTAAAGTGGTAAGGCTACAAATGTGGAGTTTATGAATATCCACGAAAGCATAAAGAATAGTTATGTTGGAAAGATCTTAGAAAATTTTAATGGCCATGCACCAAGCTGAATGGGATGCCATAGAGATGATAGATTTGAATCTCAAGATTCCTCCATGGAACACCATCATTGTATGAATATGATCTAACATAGGGTGTGTGTGCCCACCAAAGCATGGTGAATTGAGGCTGATATAAACTTCTGGAGGAGATCACCACTGGCTGAAAGCATACAAAATGGACTTGTTAGAAAGATATCAGAAATTTCTCTAGCAAAGACCATTCACATGCCAAGGCTCAAGTCCAAGAGGAAATCGGTGCAACATAGACAAGGACACATGCACAAAAAGGATTTTTTTTGAATTTTTTTTCAAAAACTAAAAGGCAAATGGCACTGCCAATTGATGAAGGGTGAATTTGAATGCTGAAGGAAAAAAGAAGAGGGCTCAATGGGTTTGTGGAACCATCAAATTTGCAGAAAGGGGCCATTGTACCTATTATTAATTGTCATTTTAGCATTGTAGAGGGAAGTATTTATAGAGTAAATACTTAGATTGCTCATCGTGGCCATCATGAATGCACCAGAAATAGAGCAATGACGAATGAAGATTAGGGTACAATGAAATAAACTTCCAAAAAATGAATATAGGAACAAACAAGCCACATGGATAGATCTCGTATATCTTGTAGGGCCAAGAGTGATGCCACCCAAAAGGTTGTGAGCTGCGCCAAGTAGACATTGATAGTGGTCCCAATAGAAACATGCCTGATTAAGGTTAAAGAGATAAGACTCTTAAATAGAAAGCTATTCCCAAGGGAATTTTTATTTAAAAACTTTTCTCAAAAGTCCAAAATAAAGAATTGGATGATGTTGGGTAGTAAAGCTTAAAGGGGCGAATAAAAGCATGAGTAAAATAAATTTTTGCCCCGAAAGGGTTTTTAAAACAAATATTTTAAATGAAGTATTTTTTGGATGGCCAAATATTTTAAGTGAAATATTTAAAACAATATATGCACCTAGAGTGAGTAAACTAATGTGTAGTAAAGTAGAGAGTAGAAATGGGAGTAGAGGAATTGTTCACACAGTTGGATAAAATGGAGAAATTTTCAATTACAAAACAACTTGAGAAAAATATAGAATTGGAGGAAAAATAAGTATACTGCAGAGAGAGGAGAGAAGTTTTGCAATTTTGTTGATGAACTACAAATAGTTTTCCAGATGTCATCTAGAGATCATTCTTTTGGAGCTTTCTTTCTTCTTCTTTATACTCTCTTTTTCTCTCACTATAGGGGATTCCAATTTTTTCAAAGTTCTTAAAGTTAGGCATAAGCTCTACGTATAATTGTAATGCTAGGATGAATTGTAACTAAGTTCTTAATCAAGGTGTTTGTATTTGGAATTATGCTTTCATGATTATATTTTATCAAATGACTATCTCGAGGGCTGAATGTAAAGCTCTTTGAATTCAATAATCAAAGATTATCTGTATTTTTCATGCACATTTTCTGCATTTGAGTTATATTTGTTATTTCCTACTATTCAAAGGATAGTGTAATTGCTTTAATAAATATGACAAGATTTTTGTGTTTCTAGATGGATTGCAAGAATGGTTATCTAATAAAGCTTCATTGGTCTTGTTATCATAATGTGGTAACATTTTCAAAGATCTTCAAAACATGCTTAACACTATAAGATGAGGTGTTGATTATATGATTCCATAACCCTTTCTTTTGGCATATGCTTCTATTTTTTTCAGTTTGGTCACAACTCTTTAAATCTAAAAACCATTCCAATTTTGTTTTGTTGAGTTATTTTTGTCATGTTCTCCATGCTAGTTTCTGAAATTCACTCAATGTCTTGCCAATGGTGAGTGATATTTTATGCTCCCTAGCATAATTTTGTGAGAGCATTATTTGTTAATTAATATCCTATTAGTTGTCTATTTGAATCTTTAGATGTTTCTGAAGGGTCACCCCCATAGGTCCTACAGAGCCAAAAGTGTAGGGGAAATGTGTTTTAATCCCATTTCCTGTCAGTTGGCCAAATCCATCTTTGAATTTAAACATAAGAAATTGCCTATTCTTTAGGATTCATTTGATCTATTGATTTGGAACACAAATAGGCCTATCCGAAGGGACTAGGTCACCATTCTTGGCAACTTAGTCCTCTTCAGTATTTTTGGATTTATGAAGAGGAAATGAAAGTCCTAGGTTTTCACCCTAGTTCTTCATAGTTTCCCACTTCTAAAACCCTGATATTTGAGCCTGAGAGTGGTTTTTGGTGTATGATTTGAACTTGCAAGCAAGGAGAGGCATTCAACAAGTCTTAAAGTCTTCAAATTACCTAAACATGTGATCACACAAGAAGAGAAGGAGAAAAGTATTGAATGTTAGAGATTAGGGGTTTTCCTTAGTCAAACCCATTTTTGGTAAGCAAACCAAAGTGAATAGAAAATAATGTAATGAAACATGAAATAATAGAGCAATGGAGTGAGTTACCTTGCCATAATCAGATAGCTTGTGTTGTTGCAACAATCAACCCTAGAATGCTTTAGAAATGGTGTGTTGTTGACTTCGAAGATGAAACCCTAGCTTACTTGGGAGGAGGAGAAGTGGGTTGAGAGAGAGAGCTGGAGAATAATGAGGGTAAATCCTTATAAATTAGTGTTTCAGAGGTTATTATACAATTTATGCCCTAACTTTCTCGAGATAACTTGATACTGACCGACCTTAGGGTTTTAGAGACCAAAATCCTGACAAAAATTAACTTAGAATTGAAATTTATGCCACATGGGACTAGGTCACCCAAGGTGGCAACCTAGTCCACCTAGGAATTTTCATTGAATATCGGGGATTAAAATATTATTATTTTTGTTTGACAGGATTGTCTCATGAAAACTCACTAAGATAGGATTTGTATATGTATTAAGGGGTCATTTTGGCATAATAATGTGTAGTTTAAGTGATGACAAGCCTAGGAGAGTGTGAAAATGCCTTGTAACACCTTACAAAACTTTTTCACAAGACTTGGAAGGGGGTAAAAATGGGTTGAAGAAGGTCTAAGATCATAGGCCAAGGTCCAAATGAGTGAAAAGTGTCAAGGTGTGGAATTTTTGGTGACACAGTACCTCCATGTATCAATGAGAGTATTTTCCTTATTAAAGAGGAGAGATGCACTTGGACGACCCCCTCCATCATTTCACCCTCATCCTCCTTCAAAATTAGTCACTCCTCATTGAGGACTTTTTCAGGAGTCAAATCATGTCCTTGGGGATCTATTGCATTCCCATTTGACCCCAACTACTATGGTATATATCCTAGCAGTTTTTTTTTGCATCCCAACCAAGGAAATTGACCAACGACAGTTTTTAAAGACCCACTTAAGGATCCATCCGAGTTTCATAATTGGATAAGGGTTCATAACCCCTAAGCCCACTTACACCCACATAACACATAATCTAATATCCTTTTAATATCAACCCTTACCATATTAATTTACCATATATTAACTTTATTTATTTCTAAGCCCCAAAAGGTTCAAATTCTTATCCATAATAAGATGTCTTTTTATTTCCTCTCAATTGTTTTCCCTTCTCATACTCACACCCTTATTTTCCCACACATTGACAAAGCAATAGTAAGAAACAATCATGTACAAAATTAATTTACAAGCTTGATATCTTAAGATTTATCTATGCAACAATTCCATTTAAAATTTCAATTAATATTTCATAATTTATGAGTTCTTAATACCTTCATGGTAGTGAAAATTAAACAAAATATTAGAATGAAATGCAATAATATTGTTACTCAATCACACTATTTATCATCTCTAATACATGTTACCATCTATTTAGGGAAATAGAAAACAAACTAGGGTTTTACTAATCATAGGTGAGGTGGGATCTTACACCCTAGCCCACCTTCTACTTAGCCAATTTTCTAATTTTGATTTCATGGAATAGTCTAAAGACATGAGAGGAGATCACAACCAAGAGCACAATTCTAGCATGATGACCCTTGTGGGATTTCTTAGATCAGTTACTGATAAGGGGACACACTTCATAGGGACACAAACAAAATGCACTCAAGAAAAAAGGATAATAGTAAATTAAGTCCCAACATAAATACTTGATTAGTAAATTCATATTTTTCCTCTTCAATTTGTTTCTTAGAAAGAATTAAATATTATGGTCAAATAACCCTACTATAATTTATTGAGTAGAATAGAGTTTTAATTTTACCATAGAGTTACTATCCCCTAAGTGTATTGTGTCTTCTATCTAGAACCACAACCTTATTCATATGATCAACTTATTATGGTGAGCTACTCTCCAAAGTAAAATCCTTATAGTTCACAATCTTAAACTACAAATATTTTCCTTGCCCTACAAATGCATATTATGTAAAAAGGATAAAGAATACATATAAATCACATGTTCATTCAATTCCCGATTCTTGAAACCTTAGACAAGATATCCTCATAATTTTTAAAATCTATTGGGTATGGCCCTAGTATTTTTTGTCTTTGGTGGCCCTTTAGTGTTTGATTAATCAGTAGAAAATGAACAAGATATTATAGGATAAATAGTCAACCTTGTAACTTTCTTTTGTTGAAATTATTTTGAGCCATCTAGGAAAAAATTTAGTCTTTCATATAAAAAATATTAAATATCCTTCTTTGATAACTAAGAGATAAAATAAAAATTTAAATCTTAATTTCCATCTTGATAATGTTGATATTGATAACCAGAAAAGGAGAAAGAGTACAATTTAGAATCTCCCTAATACAGGATGGATCAAACTAAATATTGATAGCTTTTTTAAAGGTAACCTAGGTTAGGCAAGAGGAGAGGGCTATCAAGGATTGGAAAGGTGACATAGTTGTTGTGTTTGTGAAAAAAATATATATCTAGTCAAACAATATGAATATTTTTTTTATTACACTCTTACTTATAGCATTGGCTAAGAGTCTTGAGATAAACAATGTCAATAGGAACTCATTTTTTTATATATATTTTAAACTTAAACATCATTGTCCTTTGGTATTATAATTATATTATGAATAATGCTAGATACTCTCAAAATACTTTAAAAACATTAAAATCCTCTATGTGTATAAAAAAAGGTAACTAGGTACTTGATTTACTTGAAAATATGGGTGGCCTAATTACTGACTAATCTTATTGGTTAAAGAGAGAACCCTTCCTTCTAGCATTAAAGTAATAATTTCCTAATTAATAAAATAATATCCTTTAATATCTAACCATTGGTTTTCCTATTGAGGACTGACATGTCATAAGATAATTAAATGATAAGTACTTAAATAATAATTTTAACTTAAATATCTTTATGGAGGGGGGGATTATTATTATTCATTATTGTTCCTTTTATAATGATAAAAAAAAATTTCTTTACATCAATCTTGACTCTATTTTATGGCCTAACACCATGATTTATAGGTATTTAAGAGGAACCAACATTATGGGATTAGATAGACTCATATATAATCCCTATTCCTATGAAAAGGATAGATAAATGAAACTATTTGAAATATTATTAAGACTTGACGTCTTTTAACTTTCATGAAATCCATCAATGACTATGATCTCATGCTTTAAAATGAGTTTACTAGATTAAATACAAACATAAAAATATTTATGTTAGTGGAATTTAATTCAATACTTCTAGGGAACTTATGGGTCTTCATATGGGATTTGAAATGTACATAATCAAGTTTTCTAAAATAATAAAATATAGATATCACCAAAACATGAAGGCCTTTCTCGAGCGGGGGGAAAAGCTTATAGCTTTTAAAATGGATTCAATAAATACGACCTTCCCAAGCCATGGATATAAGCGACATCTATCATCATTATGTATTTCACCCTTTAGGGTGGATACAAATGGGTATATTATTTCAACTTATGCATTCTCATTCTATTGGAGAAATAAATAATGAACTGGAAATTTATAAATTTCAAAAAATTAATTAAGCATAATATATTAGCCAATGACCAATCATAAAATGTATAGATATATAATGAACTCTCCTTGTATATATAAGATAAGGAGGAAGTAGGAAGGTAAAATAAAAATATCAACTAGCCCTCCAAGAGATATAACACATGTAAAATACTTGGCATAAGTGTGAGGCATGTGCCAAGTGTCTATGAGGCTAGAAAACTAAACCATTTTGTGAACTTAAGATAGTGTGAATAGGACCACTAGGTGTTGGAACTAGATAAAAGATAATTGGTTGGAAAAGAAAAATTTCACACTAACACCCCCAACCCTTAAGTGATAGTTAAGGATTAAGTCACTAAAATATGAGTCTTGGAAAGAAGGATTGGTGAGCTACTTGTCACATTAAATTTAACTTTGTTGAAAATATGCTCAACATTATAATGACATAATGGAAATAACCTCAAGGTCTAGGACCTTGCAAGATAAGCTCAAGGGTATGTGCAGGATCATCATGGAAAAAACATGTCCTTAAGTGGCAATTAAAAGACAAAAAATCAGAGTTAGACAACTTGACGTAAAAATTTGAATAAGTTATCTATATTATTTCAAAAAAGTGTAAAAATTGAATCTATATAAAATTGAATTTAGTTTCTAAAATACTAGACCTTTATTTTATTTTTTAAAATCTATTTGGTGAAAATTTGAAATTTCAATGTAGTAGTATTTAAAATTCAGGGTAAAAATAAGAATTAGGTGTCTTTCTGACCACCCTAACCACAATAAAATGATAATATTTTTCTATAAGATTTTAGATATAAGTAGAGGACTCATGTCCCGATGTGATGCATATTTTTTTATAATTTTTTTCCAAGTAAATAATTAATTATGAATTTTTTATTAAAAAATTTAAAAAATATAAAAGCTTGTCTGTCTAACCACCTTAACTTGGTCAAAAATTCATGAAATTCATTTTTTTAATTTTAATCCTATAGTATGTGAAGCATAGAATGTGACGCATGTTTCAGATTCAAAAAATGTGATACCGTTTAAAAGTTATAGATGTTTTTCAATTAACCTATCAATCGAGACTTTATTTGTAATCCTAATAGAAAATGAATAATAATTATTCACTAAATTTAAAGTAAAACATATTTAATATTGGTGGAAAGCTGAGAATATACTCTAAAAACCCTTTTTGTTTCATCAATTTTGGGTAAAAAAAAAGTCATCAGCCACATGGGCCATCATATGGCTTACATATCGCCACTTTTTGGCCCATCATGATCCTGCACATACCCTCAAGTCTCTAGAGAAGGCCAAATTTCTCTTTCGATCTAAGTGTATATGTGTTGGACCAATCTATCACACAAAATCCTATCACTACCCTACTCTAATCAAATCAGAGGGGGAGAGGGAGAGAAGGATTGTATAAAAGGGAAATTGGAGGTGATACACCAAGATTTATATATTTCTTCCTACTCCAAACGACACAATATATCAGTGAAAGGGGACAAAAGACTCACACAATTATATATTATATTAAATTCCAAAGGTAATATGAAGGTTAGGGGTTAGAGCATATGTTGCAAGGAAAGAAAAAATCACAACACAAAAAATACAAACTTAAACAACATTACATATATATGTGGAAAGTAAGAAAATAATAGTAAAAAATGAGTGTGATAAAGGTTTATACAACATATACAAAGAGAGAAGAGGTAAAAATGGTCAATTTCATTAACATAGAAGTATAAAAGCCAATTTTATAGTTGCAAAATGAAATAACTAAAATAGATGTCAAATAAAATCTGCGAATCTCGAGGAAGAAACCTTAGAATAAGTATAATTATTTCCTTTATATTTTAGGCATAAGCTAGATGATGTAAAACAAAAAACTAACTCAACTAGTGATAGCAACTAAAATAAAAATTGATTAGATCAAATATAGAGGTCTAGTTCCTTAATTTCTAAGATAAAAGCATGTAGAAAATGGCTCTGACATGCACACCATGTCGACTCGTTGATGAGTCTTTAACTGTAGAAATGAAAATTCATGAGATCTTCCATGAAATATGGTCATACATGGCCTTTAGGAAGAAATGGTGTTTTCAAAATACAAGGAAGCATGAACATCATTTTTTCTATCAATGCAAAATGAATAATTATCAAAGATCTATCTATGTGAAAGAATAATCAAAATAGAAATATCTATGAAAGTGTACACCTCTGATGATAGGATCAAATACCCTATAATATTTGACATGCTCACAATAACCAACAAAAACATAGTGTTGACTATTTTTCTCCATTGTCTTATGCTAAACATTTGATATAAATTACCAAGTGTGAATTCCAAATACCTTGAAGAAGGAAACATCAGGCTTGATTATGGACCAAGCATCTTCTAGAGTAATATTCTGAATAAAGGCTTGGTTAACATATTCCCCCCATTATAAGTGTATACTTTTTGAATAGAATAACTTCACCACTTCTCAATGAACATGTTGAAGGTCATGAAAGTGGCCTAAAGAAACCATCGTTTTACTTCAGAAGGTACACCCATGTGCAATGGGAAAAATAATCAATGAGTTTTATAACATACTCAGTTCCTCCTAATGAAATCCTATTGGAAATGATGTGATAGTAAAAGTACAAAGTTGTGTCACACTTTTATAAAGAAAACAACCAACATTGATCCAAATTTTAAACTTGAATCAATAAAAGGTGAGAAATATGTCTTGAATTTTAAAATTATATAAACTAATAGAATATTTAAAATAAATAAATTAATGTTTGTATTTATTTGAAAAAATTAAAAAATATCTTAAAATAGCTTTTAATAAATTTAAACTATAATTTAGTTGATGATATTAAAATATTATAAAATAAAGTTACATGAGGCATCAATATTTATACATTCTCTTTCAAACTATCTTAGGTTCAACAATCTATTTACAAGCATAACTCTCTTAACACCTACTCAATTATAAATATTAGAATATATATAACTTAAAATATAATTCCAAGGGATTTCCTTCCTTGGGGTTTAAAAATATGTGATATAATTATGACTACAAGAGCTATTTAAGGATTATGTAGCCATACAATCAGTTACACAAACACTCATAATAGAATTTGATCATATAAAAAATTAACAAAAATATAAATTATTAATTTATATAATTACATTTACTATCTTGTCTCAAGGGATTACAACATGATACCTCAACCTTTAATGAATCACATATGCAACCATTGTATAGATTATAATATTTTGAATTGATATGTGATATAATGCTCTTCACAATGTGCTACTAAAGTTTTCCCCTCCATATGTCAAAAAAGGGCATGTTAGGAAGCCCATCTTTTGAAAAAAAACCACATTCCTAAACAAGATAAGAAAGATTAGATTTAGATGACAATGAATCTTGTGAGTAGTAGCAGATTGAATCCAAATAATAAAATAAGATAAAAGGGGATTTTTCATTGGCGTTGTTTCTTAACCTTTACCCAAGAGGGCACATTAATTTTATATCCAATCATACTACCAAAATTATCCTCTTGTCCGTCTACAAATTTGGCTCCATAAAATGTGAAGCTTTCTATTGTCGAGAGTACTTATAAAAATAAATATTTGTAAACCATTCCACTTCTCCTTATGCCACAAACTTAAAAATCAGATTATTAGAAAGAGAAATGGACATTCTATGTACCTCAATCTTCCCTTTTTAATTTTGACAAGAGTTCCAACATCCAACAAATTCATTTCTTAATGATGAAATATAAATAATATTTGATAGATAAGAAATCTATAAAATTATTCCCCCATAGTGAAGACCCATACATGAAATGGAAAATTGTGTGGAACAAGTGTATACTAGTGATTTATGGATCTATACTTAGCATTTTTTTCTAAGATTAAAATCAGAATATTCTAGTACACAAATGTGAAGTACCAAATAAAGATTACAATCAAGCGCTTCCAAACCCTAGGAACAGTACTCATAACCTTTATGAACATTGATAATTCTTTTGCATGTGTAAACACTTGACACTTGTACACCATCTCCACCATTGATTGCAATGAGAAGGTGAAGATGGAAGATATGTAGGCTACTTTGAATAGGAAAAGCTCCATATATGATAATGATCTGAGCAAAAATGTAGATCAAACCCCCAGATCTTTGCAACCTACAACAAAAACATGTCATGTATCAGTACAAATAAATTCAAAGCATAAAATTATGGAAAGCAATGTAAGTGTGTCATCAGTAGAATAATGGATATGCTTTCATGGAAAATCCAAAAAAAAAAAATCTAAAACCTAACAAAGCTAATGTAAGTATTATCATAACATCATTAAAACCATGCACATGAGAACATTAGATTCAATGAGATTGGTTTGATTTTCTAATATGAACTATTTTCCTATACCAAATATGTACCCTCTGGGGATCACAAAGGAAATATGCAACAACATCATAAGTGTCATAGAGTATAGGATTTTCAAGGCCTCTACCACTAGTTGTATAAGGAAACAAAGAGAGCCATGGCATAAAATAGTGAATAGTAATGATAGAAGAGGAAGTAAGAAAACCAACAATTGAGGGTTTTCTATACTATAAATATATTCTAATAATATAAATAATAGATAGTGTAGATATAATATATAAATAAAAATATATAATATAATAAATAATATGGATATAATATATACATAATAATATACAATATAATAAATAATATACATAAAATATAATGTATATCATAATATAACATATGAAGATCAATTTAGCAGTTGGAAATGTTAGGAAAATGTCACAAAATTTATGATATTCATGTTAAGGTTAAAATTGTGGTTGAGTCAAATCAGATTTTAATTTGATTAATATTTATTGGGTGGTTAAGATTGTGGTTTTACCTTTGTTGGGTATTGGAAAAAAGGGATGGTTTTGAAACCTAGTTCAAAAAGTAGTTTGCAAACCATTAGAAGAGTCAAAGATTTTATTATTATTTATTAATATGTAACACTAGTATTATTGATTATATATTATATTATATAATATATAAAAATAATACATTAATTTTCTTTTTATATGTGTAGATGGAAAAGTGTGTATGATAGAAAAGGTGGTGAGGTTTTGGGCTCTAATTGCACCTTACAGGAAAACCACTTTCAACTAAACCTACGGGAAAACAACTTCCAAGTGCACTTATGAGAGAATGACTTCTAATTACACTTATAGGAAAAATAATTTGAAGTGCACTTGCAAGAAAATAACTTCCAATTGTACATGAAGGAAAGTCACTTCAAGTGCACTTGCAGGAAAATGACTTCCAGTTGTACATACAACTTGAAACCAATTCCAAGTGGAATTATGGAAAAAATCCTTTCAACTACACATTCAAGAAAAGAACTTCCAAGTGGACAATAAATTTGAACTACACGTGAGAATAATCCTTCAAATTACACTTGTGGGAAAACAAACTCCAAGTGAATATGTTGTGCTAGGAAAGTACGTGAACCAATTTTAATCTAGTTGAGTAGATGAAACCTATAAAAATATCTCACTCATTTCATGCAATTTTGGGAAACTTAAAAAAATGACCTGCTAATTTTAATGCTCTTTCTATCGATGATGGAATTTAGACCATTTCAAAGAATAACTTTGAGACAACAAGGACTTTTCAACTTTGATATGTAAGCTAAAACCTAACAAAAGAGGAGATCCTCATTTTTTCTAGAATAAAACTGGGGAATGTTGTGAAAAGGAGAAACACTAATAAAATAAATGGTGTCATGTTTTACGAAGTTATCTTACATATATTAGGTAACATATCAATACTTTCCAAAATTTTGATGTTGAAAACTATAGGGAGTTGTAGAGAGGTTAATGTTAAGTACACCCCTCTGAAATAAGGAACTCATCAAAGAAATCCTACTTATATACAAGAGAACCTAATTTATGCCATTCCTATAAGTGTAGTTGGAAGTGGATTTCTCATATGTGCACTTGACATTTGTTTTCCTGAAAGTGCATTTGGAAGTGGTTTCTTTCATGTGCATTTTGAAGTGGTTTTCCTACATCTATAGTTGAAAGTATGTCCAATTGTAATTATTTCAAAAATTGGGTGTCACAACTTGATTGATGATGCCACCATGTGATTATTGATTTCATTGCTTGTGGAGAATCCTAACTCATCTAAACTATTGTCATGAATTTGATTTCTATGTGGATATTGTATGCCTATGAAGGGTATTCAAAAAGTGGCCAATAATGCTTATGTTTTAGGTACATATAGATATATCATAGTAATTAATGGATTTCCAAAATGCATGAAGACTTTGCAAGAGTTGAAGGAATATGTTCTATTTGTTATAATTTGATCACTTTCTAGCATGCTATATAGTATTGTTAGGTTTCTAGGGCATCAAATCTAGTGTATTAAATATCTAACCATGCATTGTAAAATAACCAATTAAAACATCTCATTATATTGAGGGACTTGGAGTAATAATATATTATTTGGTTAGTTGGAATAAAATTATTTTTCAATTTTAATTAATTGTTATTAAAAATTAAACATGCTTCTAATATAGTAGGGTAGACTTGAGTAGGAAATTGATTGGCACATTTATTTTAAACATTTATCCATCGAATATTTATTTATACTATGGGAAAGTATGTGGCTTATATAAATCACTATTAAGTATTAGAAGAGATGTCAAATTTAGTTAAAAATGAGCATTCTTTTTGTCATTTAGGGTATTTTGTTCTCTAAAGTGCTTTTGTAGTTTCCTATTTTCATTTTCATAGAATTATCTCTCTAATACTTTTTTTTTTTCAAATTTGTTGATATAGTGAAATTGGATTGTAGGTTTTTCTGGTGACATATTATTTGTTATGGGTGTCATGCAAACTTTCTTCTTGTTTACCATATATATTGTTTGGTGAGAGACATATATTCACTATAAGGCATTCCAAGGTATGAAATTATAAGAGATATCTTATCACATTGTGGAATTATTAGTTATATAAGATTCATTTTATACACACATTAAGATTCCTTAAAGCACATATATCAGATCTCCATGATTTTATTATATAGGTAGAGCATGTGCATTCATAGGTATTTTATAGTTCTTTTCGGTGCACATGACGAAACAAAGAATCACCAAGTAACTTGTAAACGTTAGGAAAAAGACAAGAGCCTTTTTATGTTTCTATAATTTTAATTTTGTTGATATTATTATTTTTGGTTAATTTATTTTATATGAACAAGGTTGTTTTAAACAAATATCTAATTTTTAATTTCATTTTTATTATGTAGTTACATTTTAGTGGAAAATAATAAGTTTCTCTATATATGGTTTTTCTCATAACCTTCAAGGTTGTCAAAGGAGAAACCTCTAATGACATCACTCAAAATTTGAATTTATATTTCAAGAAGAATGCATTAGACTTTAAAATTTATAGGTATAAGTAAGCCTTATAATATAATTTTCTTGTTTGCTCACATGGTTTTATATAAATGCTACTATTTTTGGCCAATTGGATATTTTCTAGCAGGTTTAGTTGTTTTATTGACTAGTAGTTATTTAAAATAGAGGATTTAAAGATGTGTATTTAGGTTGTTTTTGGCCAATTGGATGTTTTCTAGCAGGTTTAGTTGTTTTATTGACTAGTAGTTATTTAAAATAGAGGATTTAAAGATGTGTATTTAGGTTAGTTTATGGATCTCCTGTCCATATATATCATCATCCCAAATAAGTAATTGATGTATTCAATTATCTCTCAAATTGTATTTGAATTTTATAATCAAACAAATTTATTTATAAGTAAAGTTTTTGAATTAGGTATACTAATTCCCCCAATTATTTAGTTCTTCCATATCCTCTACAAAGTTCCTTCTAGAAATATCACCTCTATCCCTCTGATTATGGTATAAACAAAGTTATCATTAACCACATAACAGTTCTTATAACTATCATCTAATTTTAATTGTGGATAATGATCATGAATCTTCACTTCTCCTAACTAAAAATATCCCACCATAATTATCCCTAGAAAAATTACTTAAGAATCCAATAGGTAAACCAAATAGGATTTCATATATAATTTAGTGCTCGAGAAGACATTCTTGAGAAGCTCATGGAGATTTTCACTTGTGAAAGTGGCCTAATCAATCTTCTTATCATAAAAAATATATAACATAAATTGGACCATCCATGGGTAGAATTATTTGGTACAAGGCTGTCCATAAACAATTCTTACAAGTGTGATTTAATCCTTAATAGCCTCCTTGAATTTTCTCCTATGTTGTAATTTAGCCATCTTGAGGGCCATCTTATGTGGGTTGAGAAATATTTAGGTATTAATTAGATTAAGGCAGCTTATTTCATTCTTTTCAAAGTAACCCACTACCTTTTTCTTATCCATGGCATCATGCTTGGAAGACATAGGGATTTTTAATAACCTATCAATCATGTCTAAACTAATATCAAGGAGAAGCTTTCCATATGCTTCTAGCACTCTCCTATTTTTTTGGTCATAGTTTTGAGCATTGGTCAAGAGAATGTCAGGTGACTATAGTATGAATATGAAGGAAACTACTTCCACCAAGGTTTTTTTGCAAAATAATTGACTTTAATAGACCTCTTTTTTTTATTATTGATTCTTCTATTAAATTTATCCAAGTCTATACATCCCAAGTTAGTGTCTCTTCTTTCTACAAATGGAGAGAACAAATTTGAAGGACAGTGATAACCTTCCTATTGATACTTCATTTATGCTCCTTTTGGAATACTTCTTGCATGTAAAAACACCATGCATTAAAAACTTTTAATAAAAAGGGCTAAAGAGGAGGAAAAAAAACATCCCCTACATGTTAAGGAAAATGCAATTTTTAAGGGAAATACTGATTGATCAAACTCGATAATTTCCTTTTAACAAATTTATTTTCATTAGGGGTTGAAGTTCAGGCATGATGCTTATCATTTAATCTTAAAGATATTAAACGTTAATGGGTACACCCAATTACTAGCATTCAATGATGCTTCAATAATTCTCATTGAATATCAAGGATCAGGGATCAAGAATAAAACTTATATTTTACCTCTTTTATTTGGTAATTGATAGAGTGAAATCCCAACATCTAATACTTAAAAATATTAGGGTTCAAGTCACTTTAATGCTTAGCCTTAATAATTTAGAGTTGGATATGATACTTAATTCTTACCTCAAAATGAAGATATGACTTAGACAAAACACCGAAGATCCAATGTCTGAAACACTTAGATGTTTTTCTTACAATTTCTTCATTTAAGCATTGCGAATTGGGGGTTAGGATTTTCACCTAACTCTTATTTATAGAGGAAATATGAGGGAAGGGATATCTTTGAAGTTTGAACTCCAAAGTGATTTAGAGTTCAATTTCTCTAAGGATTTTAATGATCAGATTTTGAGGTTCAAGTATGCCACTTAATCCATTTTACTTTACTTAATAATGAATACTCATCATGGTTGATAGCTGATACTCAAAAATTATACTCTTGAAATTTCTAAGGCATGAGTAGTTGTCAAGGAAGGGAAAATTGCTACCTATAAAAGCATAGCAATGAGAAGACCTAGGGTTTGATACGATGATATCATGCACATCCTTAATGGGTATGCCAAGGTAAAACTTGACAAGGAAAAAAGAACAAAAATAAAAGTAAAATAAAATAAAAAATGAAACAAAACAAAAAAAAGATCGAAGAATGAAAATAAAAATAAAATAATCAAATCGACTCTGACACAACAAGCACATTCCAACAACTAAAATAACCAAAAATTGTAATCAGGATTTAAATATTATGTTCTACTTCATTATCAACATGGTGATGTGAGGAAACATGAGAAGACATCAGCACAAAATAAGAAAAATACACCAATGCCATGATGCAATGAGAAAATTCTAGAGTTATGGATGGAGAGGGGTTACAATTTAAATCACTAAGGATTCGAACAGGTTGCAAAGCTTAGTTTCTAATTCTTAATGCATAAATGATTAAAATAAGCCTTCAATTTCACTCTTCAATTGATTGGACAACTACCATTAATTTCTCATTAAATTCAAGTTATGAAAAAATTAAATGCTTTAACATGAGTGATAAATGAGGTGACAAGATATTGCCATTAATTTGTTGAGATTGGGAATACATGAAGTGAGTCTCCCAACAAGCAAAAACCCAAAAGAGAAAAGTGACAAAAGAAAATGGAAAACAACAAGAAGACGAACAATGAGTAGATATTAAGGGTCATGATTGACAAGGATATTGTTGATCATCAAAGCTTGCACCTCTCTGAAAATATTATGGGAAATCAAAAAGTGGGGGAACAATGTGTGCCTCACTGAATACCTTTGAGATTTTTATAGAAAGTTGGCTCTTCTCTGAGTTTGGGAAAAGAGTAGAAAGAAATGCTAATAGAAAAGAATAAAAAGTGGAAATTCACCGACACTTTTACAACATTTCAAAATGACAAGTTCCTTTCTATGAATGATGTGATAGACACAAAACACTACATCCCTTCATTATTGGGAATATAATGAGCAATAGAGGCTATATTCAAGCACATTACAATCATTCAATCCACGCATAGGAAGTGCGTATTAAGATCTATCCAAACAAAGAAGTTCCAAGAATCAATAGAAAAATATTCAAAAGTCACATAAACTCTTCCTCTTAATATAGTATAACATTAGGAAATGATAATCCTACAAAGAAAAAAAAGAAGTCCAATGACATAATCTAGTTTCTACAAATTATGAGCTGGATTGCAATGACCTAACAAAAGATCTAGGATCAAATTTCGAGCTATCAGATGTAGACGTTTGGCAGTCATTACTTCTAAATGAAGTCAGTATTTATCTCTTCTTGGCAGCTATAAATTTGAAGCAACAACATGAAGAAAGGGTTCAAAAAATTTTCCTTTTGGAAATTTTTTTTTATCTTTCATTGTTAGTAGGAATATTCATTTTAAATTTTGTAGAACACTTATTCACTCTGGAATTTTATGTCTTTTATATACTCAAGCTATTATCAAATTGGAATCATATCTCCATTTTAAAGTTCGTTTAATATTTATGTACGAGTTATTTGAGAGAAATATTTGAAACTATGCATGATATGGCCTCTATCAATATTTTCTTCTCTATATCTTTGTCGAGAATAGAACATTGTGTCTTGCTTAATTTGAATAGTTTTATTATTAGATTTCCATGTTTGTCTGCATGATAAAATTATAATCTGTAGAAACTAGATTATGTCATTGGACTTCTTTGTTTTCTTTGTAGGATTATCATTTCTTCATGTTATTCTATATTAAGAGGAAGAGTTAATGTGACTTTTTAATATTTTTCTATTGATTCTTTGAACTTATATGTTTGGTTGGATCTTAATATGCACTTCTTGTGGGTTGATTGAATGACTACAATATTCTTGAATCTAGCCTCTATTACTCATTATGTTCCCAACAATGAAGGGGTGTGGTGTTCTGTGTCCAGATGGTGCACTAGATTGTTGTGCACTATCCTTGAAAGTAGAATGTGAACTCTATGCTGGTTGCTCAAAGTTGGAGCGTCTTGCACGCCTCCAATTCTTGTCTCCCTGTCTCTACTGGAAACCCTTACATTTCCCTTGCGATACGTGCTGCTGCTGCTGACCACCCTGAGATGGCCCCTGCTGAGACCTAGGAGGTAAACCTCCCTGAGACTACCCTCCTCTAACACTAGAACCTGCCACTACACTACTACCCACTAGAACACTCATGTGTCCCCCAAGTTCCATACTCAATTTCTCCTCAACCAGGCGTGCTTTCTCCACTGCCACTTCCATGGGCTTGGGTTCGAAAACCATCACACCACCACTGAGATGGGCATTTAATCCCCTAACAAAATGGTGAACTAGCATGCTCTCGTCATCGCCAATCCCGACATACTATTTGAGCTCGTAAAAATGACGCTCATATTGCTCAATAGATAATGCTAACTGACGTAAGGCATGGAACTCATCACCTCGGTGCTGACGTGAATGCTCAAATAAAAATCTAGCTCTGAATCTCTCTACAAAGATCTCCCATGATGCAGTGTGTATATCAATATGGAGCTTCTGCTCCTCTAATCTCCACCAAGTGGAGGCAAATCCTCATAGCTGCATAATGGCATATCAAGCTCTGGTGTTGCTACCATATGGATGCATAACGAAACACCTGTCCAAGTGAATGAGCCAAATCTCGGCCTCTAAGTCAGTACCAGCTCCATCTTATAAAGGAGGGTGCCCCTTGAGCAAGTCCCTCATGTGAGCCTCAGACTAGGGTGGATTTTCCCTCACCACCAGATTGATTTGAACCTTTGCCTACCTAGGTCCAAGGAGTGCCAAAGCCTCCTCTAGCGCTCTACATGCAGCCTCGATCCCTGCTGGATCCTACTGGAAATTACCAACCCTAGGTGCGTTGTGTGATCCCTGTTGCTCCTCCTATTCAGGAATAAGAGGAACTAAAGGAGGAGAGTCATGCTGACTCTCACCACGATTGCCTAGATGGCCACAAACACACCCTCTACCTCTTCCGCATTTGGGTGGCATAATCCTGCACAAACACGTCAAGGTATTAGGCAAGGTACACAACTCCAAAAACTTAAACAACTAAAGCTTAATGGTTCCATCATAATCCCAGAGTACCTAGTGTTTAAACCTAGGCTCTGATACCATGTGTAACACCCCGCCATGCAACCCTAGAGGAAGTTGCATTTATCTACTTAAACGAAATAATTTTTTTTTTAAAAGGATAAATAATAAGTAAGTTAATTAATTAATGCCAACAACCTCTATGGTTACGAGACAAAGGTTATATAGAACCTCAACAAAACATGAATATAAACTATGACAATTATTTAATCAAAACATTAACGCATACATTCCAAGTAAGATGCAATAACAACAAGCGTAAGATAAGTCTTTCAATTAAATTAATCCATTCAATCAACCATAAGGTTGCAATCACTCATTCCTTGAATGAGTCAAGTCCAATAACATAGGGTTACAAATACAAATTCCACCTCGATAACAAGAGGGGTAAAGATAATAAGAGTAACAATAACTGAAATAACCACAAGATCTCCAACTAGAGGTCTCGTCCACACGAACAAGGAGAAAACCCAATAGAGTAAGGTGCATGCCACCCAACCATGTGGAACCCAAAGGTCCACCCCCCATGCTAGGAGATAGTAACCAAAATCTCTAACCAAGGATTTCTACCACTAGACATAGGCTAACATAACCATACGGAAATAAATATAGTAACAACATTAAATCACAAGGTTACAATGCTTCCAGATATACATAATCAATTGCATCACTGATGCAAACATACTATCGACCTAGGAGAAGTGTAATCACATTGTTACATAGGTTATCCTGGTGAGTCTTCCTAGGTCCTGGTAACCTCTAACGACTTCCGGCCCCTCATGTAAACCAATACGGAATCAGTTATCTTTCGTGGTGACAAGATAATGATCTTGTCATTCCAGGCCTTCCCGTCATGACCCAAGTCTTTACAAGCCCTTGTGGTAAGGAGCGAGGCATAATTATCATATTAAATGTTTGATGCTACATGATACTCTAATCATTTAATTTAGCTATCACTGGATTAACTAACTTACAACGAGTTATCCTGGCACCACTTTGTATGTCAGCCCCCGTTATAAGCCACTCCTCTAAAATGACACGTGGAACAACTCCACAACCCAAGGGTACACAAGTGCTATGCAAGGATATCACATCCCTAA
>CM021104.1:152062326-152130240 GCA_007115665.2 Sequoiadendron giganteum
AATGATGATCATACTGCTCAACAGATAAGGCTAATTGACATAAGGCATGGAACTCATCACCTCCGTGTTGATGCCAATGCTCAAATAAAAATCTAGCTCTGAATCTCTCTACAAAGATCTCCCATGATATAGTGTGTATATCAATGTGGAGCTTCTGCTCCTCTAATCTCCACCAAGTGGAGGCAAACCCTCTCAACTACATAACTGCATAACTGCATACTGAGCTCTGGTGTTTCTACCATACGGATGCATAGCGAAACACTTGTCCAAGTCAATGAACCAAGTCTCGGCCTCTAAGCCGATACCAAATCCATCGTATAAAGGAGGGTGCCCCCTGAGCAAGTCCCTAATGTGAGCCTTAGACTGGGGTGGAGTTTCCCTCACCACAGGGTTGACCTGAACCTGAACCTGTCTCGGTCCAAGGAGTGCCAAAGCCTCCTCTAGCGCTCTACGCGCTGCCTCGATCCCTGCTGGATATTGCTGCAAATTACCAACCCCAGGTGCATTTTGCGATCCTTGTTGTTCCTCCTGATCAGGAATAAGAGGAACTAAAGGAGTAGAGTCATGCTAACTCTCACCACAATCGCCTAGACGGCCATGAACACGCCCTCTACCTCTTTCGTGTTTGGGCAGCATAATCCTGCACAAACACTTCAAGGTATTAGGCAAGGTACACAACTCAAATACTTAAACAACTAAAGCTTAATGGTTCCATCATAATCCCAGAGTACCCAGTGTTTAAACCTAGGCTCTGATACCATGTGTAACGCCCTGCTACGCAACCCTAGAGGTAGTTGCATTTAACTACTTAAACGGAATAATTTTTTTTTTAAAAGGATAAATAATAAGTAAGTTAATTAATTAATGCCAACAACCTCTAAGGTTACGAGACAAAGGTTATATAGAACCTCAACAAAACATGAATATAAACTATGACAATTATTTAATCAAAACATTAACACATACATTCCAAGTAAGATGCAATAACAACAAGGGTAAGATAAGTCTTTCGATTACATTAATCCATTCAATCAACCATAAGGTTACAATCACTCATTCCTTGAATGAGGCAAGTCCAATAACATAGGGTTACAAATACAAATTCCACCTCGATAACAAGAGGGGTAAAGATAACAAGAGTAACAATAACTGAAATAACCATGAGCTCTCCAACTGGAAGTCTTGTCCACACGTACAAGGAGAAAACCCAATGGAGTAAGGTGCACGCCACCCAACCAAGTGGAACCCAAAGGTCCACCCCCCGTGCTAGGAGATAGTAACCAAAATCTCTAACCAAGGATTTCTACCACTAGACATAGGCTAACATAACCATACGGAAATAAATACAGTAACAATATTAAATCACACGGTTAGAATGCTTCCAGATATACATAATCAATTGCATCACTGATGCGAACATACTGTCGACCTAGGAGAAGTGTAATCACATTGTTACATAGGTTATCCTGGTGAGTCTTCCTAGGTCCTGGCCACCATCTCAGGTTATCGTGGTAACCTCTAACGACTTCCGGCCCCTCATGTAAACCAATGTGGAATCAGTTATCTTTCATGGTGACAAGATAGTGATCTTGCCATTCTAGGCCTTCCCGTCTCGACCCAAGTCTTTACAAGCCCTTGTGGTAAGGAGCGAGGCATAATTATCTTATTAAATGTTTGATGCTACATGATACTCTAATCATTTAATTTAGCTATCACTGGATTAACTAACTTACAACGAGTTATCCTGGCACCACTTTATATGTCGGCCCCCATTATAAGCCACTCCTCTAAGATGACACGTGGAACAACTCCACAACCCAAGGGTACACAAGTGCTATGCAAGGATATCACATCCCTAACCATGACATACAGTCAACAAACACTCTCATTCATGATAAACGAGAAACATATTGGTTATGAACTGCCCAAGGCCATCTATGGTTGACTGCAGAAAAGGACAACCCACAAACTGAAATCCCAACTAGAAGACTTTTTAAACATGAAGACCCACACTTCCCAATGATATGCACATAGATCAATCCAAAGGTAGGAACCAAATCCTAATTTCAGTTCACTAAACCCATGTCCTAACTAATCATTCAATATCCAGTGCGTTCAATAAATAGAATATATTATGTCACTTTAAAGAAATCATTTTATTTCCAACAGCATTTAAATATAATATTATTGTCTACTCAATTAAACCCAATTAAAAAAAACAATATTTCCCCCTTTAAATAATTGAATCAATATAATAATATCCTCATTTTAAAACATTAATGTTATAATAATAATATTAACAATATATTTTTACAATTTCCATAGTTCCTCAATTTAATAATCATATGAACATAAATCATATTAATTAATAAATTTTAGCCTAAAAACATTATAATAATTATAATATTATCATATTACAAAAATTATAATATTTTTAAATTAAAATATTATCAATTTAATAAATATATTTTAAAATCTTCAAATGCAAAAGGGCGGCCTCGGTTCGCATGCCAACCCTAAGGTTGGGTCACTCGAACCTCGAAACTCATGCCCAACCATTTGAAAAGAAAAAGGAGGCCGACCGACCACAGAATAAACCCAGGTGATGACAAATCTAAGTTTCGATGGCCACAGGAGATGGCGCCACCATTGTGCTGGGTGCAGCAGGGAGAAACACTTGTGCGCAGTGTTGTGGAAAGGGAGGTTGGCGTGGGTAGCCGTTGTGGCTACCACCACAGATGGCGCCAGCAGCATCGCCACCACCATGGTGGTGGCTGCCTGCGCAGTCCACGTGGGTAACCATGGATGGTGGGGATGGGCGCGGCTTCCCCATCCCACCTGCGCTTTCTTTTTTTCTTTTATTTATTTATTTTTAATTTTGTTTTATTTTTTTGAAACAACTATGGACTGTCATTTTTTTTTTAAATATATATATGTATATTTTTTAGAAACCCAAAAACTAGAACTTTGAAAGGCATAGAAATAATGAAAGATTTTGGTAAAATTTGATTTTAATAAAATTTTGCCAGCATAACTTTGCTATGGGCAAAATTAAAAAAAATAGTAACAAGACATAGTATATATATATATATATATCTATATACATGAAATTCAATTCACAAAGAGAGAGATTTCCAACAATTAAAAGGATACAAAGATGGAGGAAGGAAAACTAACTAAAATAAAACAAGATTACAACAAGATGCCATCCCACATATGCCATTGAAATAAAAACAACAAAAAATTCCATTATCAAGATGAGAACCTGGTTCTCTTGAGATATGCTGAAGATCCCACTGATGCCTTGAAACCCTATTGAGCTCCATAGGTTTCTGGTGTTTTTTGTCCAAACCCACCAAATTTGAAATCCTTTTCCTTCTCTTCTCCAATTTCCTCAAAAAACCTCCATCACTAAAATTTTGTGAAGAAAAACAAGTAAATGCAAAAATCCTTCCCCAAAATCCTCAACAACCATCATAAATTTTAGAAAATAGAAATTAGGAAAATATCTTTTTTTTTGTTGAATTTTGAATTTTGAATTTCAAATTTGACTTTTAATCTTTTTTTTTTTTCTAATTTTCCAATTTCAAATTCAAATTTGCATGTTTTTTTTTAAATGAATAATTTTAATCCTTTCAACATGAATAACATAATCCATTTATAATTAAATCTACCAAAAGATTAAATAAAAATTAATTAAATTAAATTATACAATAATTGAATCACAAATCCCATAATATTCTAACCCCCCAAATAGACCGAAATCAGTCAAACAAGCAAAATAGAACAACAGGATTATACAAGACTGACAACACACTACAACTAGGGTGATGAATCGACGCCAAAATCCTACCTACTATCTCCCAATCGATTGTCGTTGGGTAATGGACACGCTCGAACCTGAGAAACTAGGTGGAGTCGATGTCCTCTACCTATCAACCTGCAAACATAGAATATATTCACATGCAATAATATGTTATAAATAAGGCACACCGTGAAGAGGAAATCATGAGATCACAGGGCACTCACAAGCGAGTGATGCAATATAGTCCTCTTCACCAATATAATAGTTCTAACTAACGCATCTAACATAGCAGCATAATCAAAAGCATGAAACATCATAAGTTAAATATCTACATGTGTTAATTCCAAACATGACATAATAATCATATCCAAATGTAATATCACCACATCAAAATACATCACGATAAATAGTGATGCACTAAAATCAAGTACATAGTCCAAGTACAAAGCAAAACTAAAACATAGAGAGGAACAACATAGTTCGCACAATAGATCAAAATGGAGGGGTATTACAGAAACGGTATCACATTTTTTGAATCCGAAATATGCATCACATTCTATGATTTTCATACTATAGGATATAAAAAAAAAAAACAATTTCGTTAATTGTTGACCAAGTTAAGGTGGTTAGACAGACGAGCTTTTATATTTTTTTAAAGTTGTAAGAAAAAAATCATAATTAATTATTTACTTGGAAAAAAATAATAAAAAAATATGGATCACTTCGGGACATGAGTCCTTTACTTATATCTAAAATATTATAAAATTATATTATCATTTTACTGTGGTTAGGTTGGTCAGACAGAAACCTACTTCTTATTTTAACCCTGAAATTTAAATACTACTGCATTGAAAGTTCAAATTTTCATCAAATAGATTTTATTTTTTTAAATAAATGTCTAGTAGTTTAGAAACTATATTCAATTTTCTACAGATTCTATATTTTACATTTTTTTGAAATAAAATAGATAACCTATTCAAATTGTTACGTCAAGTTGTCTTACTCCGATTTTTTGCCTTTTTATTGCCACTTAAGAGCCTTATTTTCCATGATGATCCTGCACATACCCAATTGTGTGAGTATTTTGGCCCCTTTCACTGATATATTATGTTGTTCAGAGTATGAAGAAATATATATAACTTCGTGTATCACCTACCATTTCCCTTGTATGCAATCCTTCTCTCCCTTTTCCCTTTTGATTTGATTAGAGTAGGGTAGTGATAGAATTTTGTGTGATAGATTGGTCCAACACATCTACACCTAGATCAAAAGAGAAATTTGACCTTCTCTAGAGACTTGACCTCATCTTGCAAGGTCCTAGACCTTTGGGTTATTTCCATTATGTCATTAGAATGTTGAGCCTATGTTCAATAGAGCGCAATTTAATGTTAGAAGTACCTCATCAATACTTCTTTCCAAGAATCATATTTTAGTGACTTAATCCCTAACTATCACTTAAGGGTTGGGGGTGTTAATGTGAAATTTTTCTTTGCAAACCAATTATCTTTTATCTAGTTCCCACAACTAGTGGTCCTATTCACACTAGCTTAAGTTCACAAAATGGTTTAGTTGTAGATAACCTCATAGAAACTTGACACATGCCCTCACACTTATCCCAAGTAATTTACATGTGTCATATCTCATCAAGAAAGAAACAAAAATAATTTGAAATATATTTTTTCTTACCAAATGTCATTCTGTTACATCCATCATTAGATTAAGAAAAGAATTAGCATACCACATCAATATGCTTTCATTACCTTTTCATGTAAAGTTTGTAGAAGTTGTTGTTGAAATGACTATAATATTTGACAACCTGTATGAAAATAATTCCATGTGGGCATTAGGTTCAATCCTTATTTCTACCTAGAGCCACTACATCTATCCACCTACTCTTACTGATAATCAATAATCAAATTTTCACTTAATTTTTTTAACTTTAATAATTTCCATGTGCAATGCTCATAAGTATCACTAGCCTATTTTTCCTTCCACATACAACTATAGGTAAATCAAAGATCATTTTTGGCTCAATTTGTTTCATTTTGGTTACCAAGCAAAGGAGGACATTTGGCTAAGGATTCAATGCTAATATAGCAGCCTTTGTCTACTATGTTTTCTAGATATCTGAATGCTAATAAAATGCCAACATCAATTTTGATCTTGGATGGGGTCACTAGAGCTTCACTCATCGAGGAAGCTTAAATCTAGACCTAGAAGTAGAATAAAATTTTCAATACAGAATCAAAAAATGAATAAATCTTCAAATTCAAACTCAAAAGTATCTAGTGAGGGGAGTAACAAGTAAAGTAAAGTTTTGTTAGGTACAATCACTTTATTGGAGATCTTAGTACTTCGCAGGCTCCTAAGAAAAAATATATTTTTAACATCCACAATGCAAAACCCTTCAATTTATGTTGTTGCCTTCCAAAGGAAAGTAGGTGCATACCCTCTTTTTTTTTTACAAGGACATTGCTAGATCTAGAACAACTTACTAGCATAAAGGGGTTGCCATATTCAGATGATTTCCAAATTTATTTAAGCATTACCAATACAAAACCCTATGTTTTGAGTATTTTTACAGTGTGCTCTTGTAGACTGGTGAAAATGGAATAGGTAATGTGACTCTGTATTTCAGAAATCCTTTTTAGAAATATCATATATATAATGGATATTTTCACCATAACAATTCCCATTATTATATCAATATAAATGTACTAACATTCTCTCAATGAAAATGATAATTAAATAGTATAAAATATCATACATGATTATTTAAAAAAATGTTAGTCTCCACATCATTTTTTTAGTTAAAGGACAATTATTCTTAAAGAATGTGATGACAATTTTATGGTGGAGATGCATTGGCAATGATACTTTGCTACGAACACAAGAAAATGTCAGAATACATAATCACTAGAAGATAGTCAAATGGATGGTCATAAATGCAGTCAAAAAATCAATACACTAGATAACTTGAAATGGCCATGAAATGGAGATGGTTGATTATCAAGCATGACATTCTAGAAGAAGTAACATAAAATGTTGAAGTGTCAATAGAGAAACCAACTCCTTCGCATGTACCTGTTTCTAATCAACCTCATTTGAATAGTGTTTTGTATAATCAAGTGCAATTTAAATCAATTGGCCAAGGTAACTTGCTACAATGACTAATACAGAACAAGAAAAAACTCGAATATTGATTTTTGGGGATCATGATGTGGAAGTAATAAGATTTCGTTGAGTATTGTGTGATCTAACAAACTAATTCTAGAAATTCAAAACAATCACATTTCCTAGCTTCTTGTAAATGGTGATCAATATCGATCCACAAAATACTCTTATTTACCCAAGGTTTGTTTAATAAAGCCATAGCAGCATACATAGATCCAACACTCCTTTAAACTAGTAGATAGAGCACAACAATATCATTTTTAATTTGTTTTCAATCTAGCCATCTACCAAAGTATAAATTTCACTATTTTGAAACCAGGGAAAGTGAAGTACCTCAAGATTATGCACAAATTGTGTCTTTAGGTCAACAATGCAGAGAATGAAAATGTACGGATTGTAACCTCTATACAATAATGAAAAATGAGCTACCCATCTACAGGTTACCAAAATTCTTAAATCAAATCAAGGCAAGTGACTTACATCAAGATTCTACAAAAATGGTGTCTTTTTGTCAACGATGCCAAGGACAAAAATGAGCAAAGCTTGCAAGAAGAATTAACGAAGCAAGAAGAGGAACGTTTGTAACTATGAACAAGTCAATGAATATGTGAAACAAGAATTTGTTTAAGGAGATATGAATATGCAAATGAGAATTTGTTAAAGGGTCATATTTTAGGTTAACTCCATTGTGTGCTATGTTTTGTTGGGAAAAAAAAATGGCACATTATTTCATAAGAGAGCTTCCCCATTCTAATTATCAGAGCCCTAGTTTAAACACTAGGTACTTTGGGATTATAATGAACCCATTAAGCTTCTAGTTGTGTAGGTATAAGTTGTGTACCTTACCTAATACCTTTGTGTGTCTGTGCAGGATCATGCCTCCTAGATGTGGAAGAGGTAGGGGGTGAGGACCTGGCCATGTAGGCCTTCGTGATGGGAGTCAGCATGACTCCCCTCCTCCTGTTCCACTTATTAGAGATCAAGAAGAACATCAAGAATCGTAGAATGCCCCAAGGGACAGTGATCGATAGTAGAATCCTCCAGGGATTGAGGTTGTGCATAGAGCACTCGAGGAGGCATTGGTGCTCCTTGGTAAGAGGCATGCTAAGGTTTAGGGTAATCCTAGTGAGAGGGAAGTTCCATCTTAGTCAGAGGTGCATATGAGAGATCTACTTAGGGCACATCCACCACCGTATGATGGAGCAGGCACTGGGTTAGAGGTGGACACTTGGCTTATAGACCTTGATACGTGCTTTTCTATGCATCCTTACAACAACAATACCAAAGCATGGTGCACTATCATGCATCTACGAGGGTCTGCATCCACATGGCAGAGGCTGGAGGAGTAGAAACTCCATATTGATATTAACTTAGTGTCTTGGGATATTTTTCTAGAGCGGTTCAGAGTTTGATCCTATACGAGCACTAGCGTCAATGTCAAGGAAATGAGTTTCACGCTTTGCATCTGTTAGACTTATTAATTGAGTAGTATGAGCGACACTTCTATGAGCTCAAATAGTTTGTAGGCATAGGATATGATGAGGGGATGTTGGTTCACCAGTTTTTCAGGGGCTTAAATGCTCATCTTAGCGAAGGTGTGAGGGTTTTTGAACCCAAAACCATGGATACAACGGTGGAGAAAGCATGTCTAGTAGAGGAGAATATCTTCGTGGCACTAGAAGGCCACATGGGTGTTTAGATTGGTATCAATTCACGAGTAGGTTCTAGTGCTCGAGGAGGTCAGCCTCAGGGAGGTGGACCTTCTATCTCTCAATAGGGACCGTCACAAAGTGGTCAGCAATAATAGGTTTCATAGGGGAAACGTAAAGGTTTCTAGTAGAGGCAAGCGGACAAGAACTAGAAATGTGTGAAATGCTTTAGCTTTGAGTAGCTTGCGCATAGTTCTCAATCCACTTTCAAGGGTTGTGTGCAATAGTCTAGCGCACCACCTATAGGCAGGGACTATGGTAGAGGTACTGGGTGTTTTGCATATGGCCAGCAAGGTCACATAGCTAGAATGTGTCCTAACAGGGGCACATCTAGATTTTCATAGGGACTAGCGATATCTAAGTTGATAGTTGGGGATGTAGGCAAAGGGCATCATTTTTTTTGCAATGGTTAATAACTGCCAGATAGAGCATCAGGGTACTATCGTCGACACTTTTGGTATATTGTTGGGTAACCCAGTTATTATTTTGTTTTATTTTGGAGCATCAGACTCCTTCATTTCTTCTTCTGTCGTGACGTGATATAGACTGGAGGTAGTAAGGCAAGTCTATAGGTCACAGGTTGACTTAGCCTTAGGTGCAAAAATCACATCACATTCCCTTTTACCAGAGTGTAGATTGGAGGTTGGACCTCTCAATACTACAATGGACCTCCGAGTTATTCCATTTGGTTCTTATGACGTTGTCATAGGGATGGATTGGTTAGAGGTGCATAGTGCAATCATAGACAATCGATGTAAGGCGATTCAATGCATTAATGCATCTAGCAGAGGAGTAGAGATAGTGGGAGTGCAGAGGCCAATTTCCTTGAGAGTTATACCAGCTATGCAATTGAGAAGGTGTGTGCATTAGGGTTGCCGGTTATTCAGTGTTATAGTGGATGATTTGGATTTAGTAGGTGGAGAAGAGAAAGTTTCTTTCGATAGTCACCCCATTCTGCAGGAGTTTTTGGATGTCTTTCTAGATGAGATTCCAAGGATGCCACCTCAGAGGGACATAGATTTCAAGATAGACCTTGTACCTTGATCGAAACCCATTTCACAAGCTCCTTATTGTATGACCACCCAAGAGTTGAAAGAGCTTCACTTGCAACTTGAGGAGCTGTTAGCAAAGCGTTTCATTCACCCTAGTGTTTCTCCATGGGGAGAACTAGTTATCTTCGTGAAGAAGGATGGTTCACTTCGGTTATGTATTGGTTACTAGCAGTTGAAAAAAGTGACCATCTGGAATCGATATCCACTTCCTAGGATTGATGATCTATTTGATCAGATCAAGCGTGCCACAATATTTTTTAAACTTGATCTTAATTCAAGATATCATTAGCTTTGTACCTTCGACTCAGACATCTGTAAGATGACATTTTGAATGCGATATGGTAACTATGATTTCATAGTAGTACCATTCGGGTTGATGAATGCACCCGTTGTGTTCACGATTTTGATGAATGAGGTATTTCATACGCACTTAGATAGATTTGTCCTTGTGTTCCTTGATGACATTTTGATATACTCTAGGATAGTGGAAGAGCATGAGGAGCATTTGTGGCAGGTATTACAGTTCTTACGAGATAATCAACTTTATGCTAACTTTTCAAAGTGTGAATTCTTGAAGACTGAGGTCCAGTACCTTGGTCATGTGATCTCAAGGGAAGGTATTTTATTGGATCATGCAAAGATCCAAGCAATCTCAAATTAGTCTATGCCCATGAATGTGGCAAAGATACATAGCTTTATGGGGTTAGCAGGTTATTAAAGGTATTTTGTATAGGGCTTTTCGAGGATAGAGTATCCTATCACCTCCCTTCAGGGAAAGGGATGAGGTTTGTGTGGTTAGAGCAGCGTGAGGAAGTGTTTCACAAGCTTAAGGAGAAGGTGACCAGTGCACCAATACTTCTGATACCTAATCCAACTAGAAACTTTGCAGTTTGTACATGTGAGGTCCACCTCTATGATACATTTATTGCTTAGACTATTTTGAGTTTTAGTATTATTGACTATGTTTGGTGATACCATTTAGGACATGATATTTTAGACAATTGAGTTTTTATGATGGTTTTCTTAAGAAGTTTAAACATTTGAATTCTTATGATGATTAGATCATGGGTAGGCTATATGCTTAGTTAGCTTATTGTGATGGTTGACCAAATTTTATGCTAGTTATAGTGGTCGTTCAATTTGGTTTTGAAATGATGAACAAATGAAATATGAGATATGAATGAACCACATTGCAGTTTGAAATTAAGATAAATGAATTGGAGATTATATGTGATTAGTGATTTTTTTTCCAATTATGATATAAGATATATATGCTATGTGAAATTATGAAAACTTATGTATATGAAATGGTGATTCAATTGGTTTGAAATATGATTTATGGGATGGAATAATGTGTGCATTGAGTGTGCAGGTACACTTTCCATGGCCAATGGAAATTGGAGGTAATTTTGGGAACCCTGAGTAATTAACCAGTGAAACCAAGTTGTTTGTGAATTTTTGTAAGTGATTTTTATTTCCATGTCAACACATCTAGATGGCGAGTTGTCCATCCAAGTGGACAAACTCGGAATTGAACTTTAGAGCACTTTTTGAGGGTTGAAAAGATATGCTTTTAAAGTATTTTTATGGGTTTAAGGTCATTAGGTCAAGTACCTATGGGTTGGCTACCTTCTGAGCTCAAAATTTCAAGTCAATTCCATGGAGGAGACATTGAGGTTACACAATATTCCACATCGGATTATTTCTGACACAGATCCAATGTTTACCTCAGCTCTTTGAACTTCATTATAGCATGCGATCGGGACATAGTTGAACTTTAGTTGAGCTTATCATCCAGAGATAGATGGACAAACTGAGAGGGTCAATCGGATCCTCGAGGATATGTTATGTATGTATGTGATGGACTAGAAGATGTGATGGGAAGATTATCTATATTTGGTAGAGTTTTCCTATAATAACAATTTTGAGTGTTCTATAGGCATGTCTCCATTCAAAGCATTGTATGGGAAACCGTGTCGTACTCCCTTGAGTTGGGATCGACTGAAGGATAGAGTATTTTTGGGTTCTAAGATATTTCAAGATATGGAGCAGCAGGTGCTTAGGATTAGAGAGCACTTGGTGGCAGCTCAGGATAGGCAGAAGAAGTACGTGGATGCGCATAGAGTGGATTGATAGTTTTTTGTTGGTAATAAAGTCTTCTTGTACGTGCTTCCGTGAACAAGTCCAATCCATTATGGGAAGGGCTCTAAGTTGGTTGCTTGCTTTTTCAGAACCTTTGAGATACTCAAGAAGATTGGTCGAGTTGCTTATTGTCTTGCTTTACTGCCTAGTCTCTCACATATTCATGATGTATTTCATGTTTCAGTTCTTCAACCTTACCATCTAGACATTTCTAATGTCCGTGATTGGAATGATTTATAGGTAGAGGAAGGGTAGCTATCTTTTGAGCCCATGGTCGTAACAAAGCACAGAACACTCGCTCTTCGAGAGCGCAATATTGATCAGGTTAGGGTCCAGTGGGATCCTAGGGATGGTACATCATCCACTTGGGAAGATGCATCTAGAATGAGGGAGCTCTATCCCTATATGTTTGCAGGCTTCTAGGACTAAGCCTTACCCTAAGGGGGAGGATTTATCACCCCTCCATTTTTCTCTTTTGATCAGATAGTGTTCTTCATATTTATGTTGTGCTTTTTGTTAGTACTTTGACTGTGGTACTTGATTAATATTTGATCACTAACTGTAAAGTGATGTTATTTTATTCTGATGTTATCATAATGGCATGCTTTGGATTAGCTTAGTGGATATTGGAATTAATGATATTTTATACAATTGATTCAATTATTGATTTAAGATTTGTCAGTTTGTAACACTATATTGGTGAAGGGCATGAAACTGCACCACTCACTTGCAAGCACCCTACAATTCCACAATTTCCTCTTCATGGTGTTCTCTATTATGATATATATACATGTTATATATAATAGTTTTTTGCATGTTTACAGGTACAGGACATCGACTCCACCTGGTTTCACAGTTTTGATCATGTCCATTGCCCAACGATATTCGATTGGGACATAGTAGCTAGGTTTTTCGTACCAAATCACCACCCTAGTCATAGTGTGTCATTGGTTTTAGTCTGGTTCGGTTATTTTAATTTTATTCAACTTCAAATTCATTTGATTTAATTGCAAGTTGAAAAGGGTAATTAAATTGCATTAAGTATTTAAGTTCATTTAAATTAATCTATATTTTTTTTATGTTAGAAGATATTGTTTAATTAATTAATTAATTTAGTTTAATTAATAAAATAATTTAATCTTGGACTAGATTTATTTTATTGAGATAATTAAATTAATTATATTGAATTAATTTATTAATTTGGGAATTAATTGATATTTTATTTGAAATTGGAAAATTAAAAAAATGTTTTAATTTGCATTTTTTTTTGAAAATTTCAATGAAAAAAAAATTAAGATATTTTATGTTTTGATTTGAAAAACATGTGATGGTTGTTGAGGAGATATTTCATTTTTTTTATTATTTTGGATTTTAATGGAGTTTTTTCTATAAGAATGAAAATTTGAAAAATAGAGAAGGGAGAAGATTTTTGGTTGTGGGTTTTGGATACGAATTGTGGAAAAACTTTGTGGAATTGTTGGGAAGGAGTTGGAATCAGAGGAAGAACTAGTGCACCATTTGACATCTTCTCAAGCTCTTGGAATACTAGGTTCATGTTATTTAAATTGATTTTTGAATTTGAAAGGATTCACGTATTTGGATATGTTGCTTGCAAAATAATTATTTGGAAACTCAAAATGATTTATGTTCAAAAATAAACCCATGTTCAACTTTTTCAAAACTTTGAAACCTCTGTTTACAAATGTTTTTCTTCAAGAAAGAAATCGCCTAACTTACTGTAAATAATCATTTTTGAAATTAGCTGCTCTTCTAGATCTATAGTTTTGAATAAAATTGATATATACATATATGTGTGTGTGTGTATATATGTATATATATGTGTATATATATATATATGTGTGTGTATATATATGTGTGTGTATATATATATGTGTATATATATATATGTGTGTGTATATATATATGTATATATATATATATATGTGTGTGTATATATATGTGTGTGTATATATATATGTGTGTATATATATATGTGTATATATATATATGTGTGTGTGTGTGTATATATATGTATAGATATATGTATATATATAGATTGAACTCTATAATTTTAAATAAAATTGATATATACACATATATATATATATATATGTATATAATTAAAATGAAGGGTTTGTGGGGTGGTCACTGGGGGCTCACCCCACCACGCCCCCATGGGAGGCATGTGGGGGAGCCACGCCGAACATGACCCCCACACTGGTCACACCCAGAAAGTTGGGTTTAGGATGTGTGGATACATAACTGCCCCGTGTAAATGGGGTGGGCTATGTATTCACACAATCACCCCAATATGCTTGGCACGTGTTTCCTTAAAAGAAAATGTGTTTCACCTTTTCATTTCGGTTTTTTTGTAGAAAAAAATTAAAATATTTTAATATTAAATATTCTATGAGGCTTAGCTACTAGATGCAAGTGGAAATTGGAGCAAGATTTGACTGGCTGGCATCCCTCTGCTAGAATCATGTTGTTCTTCCCAAAGCAAGCATTTTTCTCTAGGTGGCTAGTAACCAACGTTGCCTTACCATGGAAAGATGGAAGAGGATAGGAATTTCTGGCCCATCTCGCTGTGTAATGTGTGAGTAGGTGGAGGAGGATACCAACCACTTATTTCTACTATGCCCAGTAGCAATCAAATGTTGGAATTGGCTTCAAAGATCATTCCAAATACAGGGCCCAAGGCAGGAAAAACTATGATAGTTCTTCAACTCATGGCAAAAAGGCAACAGGAATGGTTATTGGCATGGATTATGGGTTTCAACACCCTCAATGGTAGTGTGGCACATCTAGAAAGAATGAAATAGGAGAATTTTCAAGGGGGAAGCCCTTTGTAGTGATCATCTGATAGAAAAAATTAAGGAAGCATTAATAGAAGTGGCCAACAATAGGATCCTAGTCAGTACAAAATCAAAATTTACAAAGTGGGATGCAGAAATCCAAAAACAATGGAGCAAACTAAAATGCCCTAAGGAGCACTTTTTCGAGAAGAGGAAAGTTGACAGAAAGTTGGTCCATTGGAAGGGCCTGAAGGGATTAGCATGGAATTTGAACTTTGATAGTGCGGCTAAGGGAAATCCAAGCATGGAAGGGGTAGGATGCATCATTAGAGACCAAGCCGAGAAATCTTTTTGGGCTACGTGTGGTTGGAAAAATAAAAAAATTACTTGGAAAATTGGATAATTACAAGATTGGGCACGCCTACAGAGAAGCGAACAAGGCGGCAGACTATCTAGAAAATACCGGTGTCTGGGAAATGAACAAGTTGATTGTAGCCTCCAATTTGGAGAGATGGGATGGGCTAAAGTACATCGTCAAACAAGACATGTTAAAAAAGAATACATAATCCCAACACAAATATAGAAGGGTACAAATTCATTGATGGTCTATGGTGGCAAAATCTGGTTTGGGCAGTGTATATGAGCATAGGGTCTACCTTGGATCATGTCATAAATGTTGCTCTCCTAGTGATGGCGAACATAATCTGTAATGGACAGGAACCTTGGTACTCTATCATGTGAACTCATCGCAAGATAGGGCAGCTATAAGTTGGGGACAATCGATTCATTTCTCATCAAAAAATGCTACATATCTTTGGTTTAAGTTGCTCTTGCCAAATGGAGATGTGGGCAAAACAATGCCATAGGTTGTTCATCTCAAACAATGCACGGATAGTGAGGGTAGTCCAAATATTGTCTTCATGGGACACGACCAATGGAAGACATATGTGTGATGGATGGGTTTATGAAACAGTCATGAAACCATTAGTGGACATGGTTGGTTCATGAGAGAAGCTAGTGGTGGGAATTAATGGCCTCGTATCTATGGCCAAATGTAATGCAGTTTCCAACACAATAATGAAGGTGCCAAAAGAAGAGTGGGGGAGCAGGCTGCATGCCTTCTTTGATTTTAGTCAGCATGAACTGGAGGAAAATGGGGAGGAGATGGAGGAAGAAGTTCTCTTCTGTAGGAGTGAGGAAAGGAAGAGTCGAATGGGGAATGCATGGGAGGTGTTTGGGGTGGGCATAAGGAATAGTGAAATGAACTCCTTCCAGCATTTCATGCTTGAGGGTAGCAGGACGCTTTTAGCTGATTTCCTGTCAAGGCTGGTAGAATATGGACAAATCCTAGCAATAGTGTACGGATTTCTCTCCAACAATTGATCTGATTAGGATGGATATAGGAATCTTTATTTTCTTGTCTATGTTTATATTTATACTATGTAAACGGGTGCTATCCCCTTGATAGCACTTAAAAATATATATATATTAATAATTTATATTATATTCATATAGTATTAAAATATTAATATGTATAATAATAATAATATATATATAAATAATAGATATATATGTATATATATAATATGAGGTTATATAGTATATGTATATATGTATGTATATTATTTTATATATATAGTTGTGTATATAAGTTTAGTATAGATATTTAAATATATATATTAAAATTGATGATTAAAATAATGACATGATTTAAAGGTAATTCGAGAAATTTTAAATTAATATGGAATAGTTGAACTATTGGTTTTATTTTAAAATAATATGGTTTTATCACATCAAATATTGGGTTTACAAGTAATGTGTTTTAATTGAGGAATTATTTTATTTTTTAAATTATTTATTTTGAAAAGAAGAAATAGACGATTTGGAAGTATTATGTTTAAATTGAATAAGTAAATGTTTATTTTATTATTATTGACAAGCAATTAGGGAATTAAATTTTTGTTTAAATTTCATCCTTTGTCTTAAAGGGACATTATTAAATCATTTTTATTGAGCAATATATTATTGAATGTTATTAAAGGTAGTTGATTTAGGAAATCCAAAAGTAGATTTAATTCCTATTTAATTGCCCTTTTTAAATGTAAATATCTTTTCTTTCATTTTGGGGAAAATTGTTTAGTAAGGATTAATAAGTCTTCTAGATGGGGTTTTTAATTAATTTGGGTTGTCATATTATGTTAGTCAACCTTTTAATTTCCTTGGGTAGTGTGTAGAGTTGTATCCAGTTTACTACCCGATTATCACGAACAGGGATGTATGGCTTTTTGTGTTTTGGATGGGGATTTAATATCCTTAATTTTCACTAGTTTACCCTTGGGTTGTGGATTTGTTCCACATTTTTTCTTAGAGGAGTGGATTGCAATGAGGGTTGGCACACAAAGTGTTACCAGGGTAAATCATTGTAAGTTAGTTAATCTAGTGATAACGTAAATAAAATTATTAGAGGAATGGGTGGTATCAAATTGTAATGCCCTGCCACACAACCCTAGGGGAAGTTTCAATTCACTATAAAAGTGTACTAATTTTTTTTTCTTTAAAAAGTGAATTAACATACATGTTTAGCTATAATTGACAACATCCCCTAGGGTTACGAAACCAATATTACTTAAATCCCCATTAACATACATCATCTAAATTACATTGTAATTAAATAACTCAAGTAACAACATTCAACAACATTAGAAAATACAAAATATGAATAGAGCATCCATTACATAAATCTGTTACATACATCTCTTACATAAATCTATTACATAAACCATTATCAGATTACAATCCTCATTCCCAAAATGAGTCAAAATACATAAGTGTGATAATTACAAGGTCCACCTCATAACACGAGGGGTAATTCCAAATTCATTACAATTGTATAACAACAGAGCTGGAAATGAATAAAAAGATCTACGAGTTGTCCAACTGGATGTCTCACTTCCATGAACTGAAGAACAATGGGGACCCAATGATTTTGGTGCATGTTCCACCCAACCTAGTGGTACCCGAAGGCCCACCCCCCATGCTAGGAGATAGTAAAAATGCAACATGGACAAGAAATCTACTACCTCTAACCAAAGGCTGACTCATATTGACATAATCTAACTTAATCAAATACATGCACAATGGAAAACTAATACTAGCATGGTTACATTGCTTCTAGACATATAATAATCAAATGTGCTAAAGAAAGCATACACACAACATAAACTCAAGGTTATCCTAGATAGAGTGTCATTGCAAGGTTTGTCATGAGATCTCCTCTGGGCATTCTTCATAAGCTCTGGTAATCCCGGTGACCTTTACCAAATCCTGACCCTCATACTCACTCAAGTGAAATCAACTACCTCTTGTAAGGACAAGATAGTTGACCTTGCTATTCCAGGCCTTCCCACTCACCCCAAGTCTAAAAAGCCCTTGTTCCTATGAGTGAGGTTAATTTATCTTGGTTAATGTGAAATACATCCTAGTCATCTAAGTACATTACTTTAGTTTTCAGTTGTTAAAATCACTTCTGAAGGTTACCCGGTTTACCTCTTTGGGCTCCGACCCCTAACAAAAGCCACTCTTCTAATGGATAACACACTACACAATCTAAATTCCAATGGTTACTCAAGTGTTACTGAATTGAACCAATGTACTCTCTCCTATCCTAGGAGGCAACAACATATAGATCCACTCCAACACTAGGAGGAAAAGCAAAACACTTATAAGAGTACCCAAGGGAAAACAAACAATAACTTGACAAGGGAATGACCCACATCCATTGGAAGACTTTACAATTTAAACTCAAACACTCATTCCCCAAACAATCAATAACAAGAAAAATCCATATAACAATGCACTAGCAATGAAAATTTCTAAATTTGGATATCTAAAATCCATATTCCTATCTAATACTTCTCATGGAAATTAGAATACAATCTTTCTAAACTTTCATTCCACATAATAATATCTTAATTAACATAATTACTTTTCACAATTTTATCTAATCTTGCACCATAGTTATTTCAAGTTAAATTACTGTCTACTTATTTTGCATACAATAATATATTTAAACAATACATCTATTGTATTTCTAAAAAGAATTATCAAAATGTTAATTTAGTTGCACCAAAATAAAATCTATATTTATACATACAATTTCCCAATTAATAAATATATATATATATATACATATATATTTAATATTATATTCATATAATATTAATATATATATATATATATCTACTATTTATTTTAACCCATAGAAAAAAATACTAAAAAAAATTAACTGAAACCAAAAAAAAATGAATTAAAAATTCGCATACAAATTAACCCAAAAAAATCAAAAATCAAAATAAATAAACATAAAAAAATTTAAAAGTCAAATAACAAAATAATATAAAAAAAAATTAAAAAAAATTAAAAATAAAAATAAATAAAAATTAAAAATAAACTAAAAATAAAAAATACATTAAAAGGTAGGGAACCAGATGGTACACCGTCCGACGGACGGTACCACAGACCCTGCTGCCTGCGCCGACTGTACATATAGTACAATGGTCGGTAGAGTACCAAGGGAGGCCGTAGTCCCCATGGGACAGTGCATCCCCCCAAGTGGTGTGCGCACTACCCAATGGGTATTGTGTCCTGTGTACCAAAAGGATAGTGTGGGGGTCCGAACCTCCCCACAACAACTTGCAAAACAAAAAATTAAAATGCAAACATTTCGTACGCACAGTATGACTTTCAGGATTTTGTCGTACGATGTTTTTCTTTTAAAAACAAAATGCTATAATTTTAGTTCAAAATTTCATATATTTGTGAATATAAATTATGTGTATCATATTTGAAAATATGATACATGTAATGTATATTTACATTTATATATATTTTTTTTTTCCAAAAACAAATTTTACTAGTAAAATTGAAAGAAAAAAATTTAAAAAAACCAGTACTAAAATTTAACAATAATTGAATATCTTCTTACACTCAAGAGATTAAAATCTAAATCCAAAAAGAAATCATTCCTTCATGTTTCAAATAATTTAAACAAAAGAAAGGAAATAAACTGTTCTAGATCTTTTCAAAATAATTTTCTAAAGAGGGTTTGTGTTTTGAAGAACAGATTTGAATCCTAAATGTTGAAGTTCAACCTAGGGTTGTAAATAAATCACAAATTTGCAATATTTATCATATAGAAAAATAGATAAACTAAGAACAATCAATCATAGAATGAAAGGAAAACTTGGTATTTGAAGCCACAGGAAATATCAAGGATTCTTGGTGTAGAGCCTCCCTTAAGGACCTCGCAATTCTTCTTCAACAATGCAATGAATTCCAGCTAGCACTAATCCAGGAGCTCCACCCTCTTCAACATAATTTATTTTCTTTCAATTCAATTCTACAAAAGAAATGCTTCAAACCCTTTCCTGTGCAAACTTTTCCAAAAATTTCATGCCTGTGAAAAAAAGAAAGAGAAGCATTCCCAAAACTTTTATATCCTAACCTTTAAAACTTCATTTCCTCATAACCCAAAAATAACCTAATCCAACCCTAATTCACATTCAATGTAAAAAATTAAATTTAGATATTAATTTCATTTCCCATTTCAGAAAACTCTAATTTGCCTTTAAAATAAAATTTCAATTTCCTTTAAATTTCATTTTATTTTATTTAATTTAAAACAATCCAATATACTTACTTAATTATATTAAATTGTTTAATAACTAAATCCAATCCTTGAGATTAAATTTAATTAATTAAATAATATAAATTTAATTAATTTACTTTCAGTTATTTAATAACTAAATCCAATCCTTGAGATTAAATTTAATTAATTAAATAATTTAAATTTAATTAATTTACTTTCAATTATTTAATAACTAAATCTAACCCTTTCAAGGTTAAATTTAATTGATCAAATAATTTAAATTTTATTTCTATTTATACATTTAAATATAACAAATAAGCATAACTTTAATACAATATAATATAATCATCACTTTCAACCAATGCAATTTTCTAAAAACAAAACCATTTAGAAGTAAGCACTTTTCAAAACTTACATAACATTAAATAAGGTACAACATGACTCAATAATTGGGACTGACGACACACTAAGTCTAGGGTGTAGACCTGACACATGTTACCTAGCTACTATCTCCTGTTCAACTTAACCATTGGATCGACACGCTCAAACCTGTGAAACCGGGTGGAGTCAATGTCATGTACCTACAACCTGAAACCAAGTAAACATCATAATATATCCAGCATATAATTCACACCGTGTAGAAGAAATCACAGATTTGCAGGGCGCTCGCAAGTGAGTGGTGTGAATTCGTCCTCTTCACCAATACACTCATCAAAGACTGACATTGCCATCATAATCAATACTCACATATATAATCTCATGATAAATTCTACGACATCATTAATCCATTAAAGCATATGAAATAAAATCAGATAATCACATCACACAATAATAGATGTCATTCAAAAGTAGTGATCAAAACATCATAACAAAATGTGTCTAGTATCAAAGTATCTGCAACCCAAGCAAAGCATAAAGCAACATGAAACAAGAAGCAAAACGGAGGGGTATTACACAAACACTTAATAAGATTAATTATGCCTTGCTCATGGACACAAGGGATTGTATAGACTTGGAATGGAAAGATCGTTATCTTGTCTCTATGAGAGATAATTGATTCCTCATTGGTTTGCATGAGGTACCAGAAGTCGTTAGAGGTTTCTAGGAGAACCCGAGATGGGGACCGAGACCTAGGAAGACTTATCAGGATAACCCATGTAACATTTTTGTGACACTTCTCCTAAGTCAATAGTATGTTTGTATCAGTGATGCAATTGTCTAATTAACTTTTGAAGCAATGTAACCATTGTGTTAGGTGATGTATATGTTTTTTATTAAGTTCAATTACGTTTTACCCTATGTCTAGAGGTAGATGGTCTTGTCTAGCAATCCTTGTTACTATCTCCTAGCACGAGGGGTGGGCCTTCAGGTACCACTTGGCTGGGTGGAACCTGCGCTCACTTTGTTGGACTTCTTCTTGTTCGTGTTGACAAGATTTCCAATTGGAGAGCTCGTGGGATCCAATTACATTACATTATAAATGCTTTTATTCATTTCAGTTGATTTATGTAATTTATTACCCCTCGTTTGTATTTGAGGTGGAAGTTGTAATTTGTAATCATGCTTATTAGATTTACCTCATTTTGGGAAAGAGAGATGTAATATTTTTATCATATTATTGTTATATGAAATCATATCGTATCTCTTATAGTTGGATGTAATTTATCTTGTATGGAATGTATGTGTTCTTAATTTATTAAGTAGATAGATGTTATGGATTCAATTATGTTGAATGTATGATTGGGTTTTAAAGTAATCTTAGTCTTGTAACCTTAGAGGTTGTTGGCAATGGGTAGTGAACTTGTATATTAATTGTACTTGAGCAAAAAAAAATTAGTGTGTTTGAGTTCTTAATTGTAACTTCCTCTAGGGCTATGTGGCGGAGCGTTATAGTAATTTTGGAGAAAACATGCCATAGTGGTGTAAAATATTCGCAAATGGGAGGCTATAAGGATGGTGGAAAAATAAATAACAATTAACAAAAAACTGACATTTATAAAAAAAAAAACCATTTAAAAAAATTCTATATGGATGAGATTAAATCAACCATCTTGCATTCCTTGTAATGAAATCTTGACCATTGATTTCATAATTGGCTTCATAATTCTGAAATAGGAAATGGCTTTTGCGTAAATATAATAATAATATATTATATTACAATACAATATATCATATTATAACTATATTATATTATATAACTATCATGTTATATTATAATATATTATATTATATAATATCATATTATATTATAATATATTATATTATATTCTATTGTAATATAATATATTATTATTATCTACTTTAATATCATATTGTCTAATTTTTATTTGTGTGACTAATTATTTAGTTGTTTCTTTACCCAATGATCAAATTAGTCACTTATGATGATCAAATTAGTCATTTATAGTTGTGTAAGATAGCCCTCAAAATGCAATTGGATTGTTTAAATCATATTTTATTAGTGAAATTGATCACAATTTCTCTTTGATTACACTTGACAAGCTAACACAAGAGGAAAATCAAACTAGCTTCAAATCATAGTTAAAAATATTAACGATTCATTAACATAATGAGTAATAAAAGTTAAGGAATATAAATGTTATTTTTTTTATAAAATATGTGAAGGCCTTAAGACTGAGAGGTAGCTCCTTCTATGTAATAGGTATTTTTGGTGCACCAAGCAACCTAGGTGGCCAAATGGCCCAATTAGGTAAGAGTCCCATGATAGGGGCTTGAGCTCTATGGATTATGATCAAATTCAAAAGAAAAAAGAATAGAGGATTAGTAGTCATTTATTTAGTCATTATTTTAGTCATATATTTAGTCATTTTTATTTATCTAATATTAGTCATTTATTTTGTCATTTAGTTGTGATTTTATCTCATGACCAAATTAGTCACTTATAAATGACAAAATTAGTCATTTATTTGTAAAGTTCTACTAGTCTTAGTCACATAGTCATTTATTTACCAAAATCTACTAGTGGTAAGAAGAAAATTGTAAATATATATACTAGATTGTAACATACATAGGGGTTCAGTATAAAGAATCCAAGCGTGTTGTGTTATTACTATCCACCTCGAAGATAAATACTTTACGTGTCTTCGCTTGCAACATATCTTTGTTCCAACCACTCATTTTATTGTTTCCTTGTTGTATAAGATACCAAGCTTGGCTTGAGATTATGACCTAGGGGAGACATTGAAATTGTAATACCCCTTTGTTTTTCTTTCTAGACTAGACAGCATGTCCTTGTTTTCTAGATAGGATGATAATTTTTCATACTTTATCATGTGTGTGTTATTTGATTGCTAATTATACAAAGACAAACAATTTGTGCGACGTGATGTATCCTATCTGATGCTTTATTTGACATGCTTTAATTTGTGTAATAATGTTAGTTATGGTAACATGTTATTGCATGGGATATTTGATTATGATAGAATTGTCAGTTCATGATGAGTGTATTGGTCAAGGGGAAGAGATCGCACAACTCGCTTGTGAGCGCCCTGTGATTCCATGATTTCCTCTTCATGATGTGTATTTTATGTTTTATATATATATATGTTCTTTGTTATCTCATTTACAGGTTTGCGGGTACATGACTCGACTCCATCTGATTTCACAAGTTTTAGCATGTCAATCCAACGATTAAGTTGAATGAGAGATAGTAGTTAGGTAGCATGTGTCAGGTCTACACCCTAGCCAAAGTGTGTCATTAGTCGTTGTTTGTTGTGTCTTCATTTACCTTGTTATTACTATTTAATTTATGTAGTTTTGATGTTATGAAAATAAATGTTAAATTATGCATTAAATAATGTGTATTTATTTAATTAATTTTAGATAATATGATGGAAGCTTTTTATTTAAATTAATTAATTAAATTAAATTTATTTATTAAATTAAGTTTAATCCATGTGGTTAAATTTATTTATTAAGTGATTAAATTAATTAATTAAATTATTTATTAAGAAATTTGTTTAAAGAAATTAAATATAATTTGGAAATTAAATTTGAATATGAGATTATTAAATTATTTTTTGAAATTAAATTTAATTTGTTAAAATATATTTTTTAATTTCCAGCATGTTATAGTTAGTTAATTGAGGTTTGTTGGGAAATTAATTCTTTGAGAGAATCTTGGCTTTGGCTTCTTCATGATAAAGCATAGGAAAATTGGAATGGGGTTTTTGATTGTAATGAATTTGTGAAAAGGATTTGTATGGGATAGGTTGTTGTGGTGTTGGATACAATACTGTGTTTTGGAAATTGTGTTTGTTGGGTAGAAGCTATGAAAGCACTGGAAGAGGCTCGGCATCAAAACTTCAACACTTTAGAAGCTTCTTTGAAATAGGTTTCATTCTTGTTTTATAGTTTTGTTTAAAATTTCAATTGGAATTGTATTACTGTAGAATAATGTTGTGCTAGATCTCTAGGAGAAAGTTTGTTTTGTTTAAGAAAAGAAGAGTTTAAACCTCTGTGTAATCATAGGAAACCTTTGTAGGGAAAAATCGTAAGGCTTCTGGATTTTGTAGTTTTGAGGTGGAAAAACCCAAAGGAAAACAAAATAAGATTTACAAATTTGATTGGAAGTTTCTATGTTTAAAATTATTGAAAGCTTTTGTAGGGAAATGGTTTCAATCAATAGAAAATTCATGTGGAATTTGAATTTTTTGGAATCCTCTATGGAATTAGGGCATTTTCTAGAAAGTTGGACAATTTTTCGTGTAGATGAATATTTTGAAAAAACTTCTCCTATTAAACTATTAAGTTGAAATTTAATTTTAAATATATATATTATATAAAAATATATATGTATATATATATATATATATGTTGTTGCATAAATATATATACATATATATATATATATATTTTATTCTGTGATTTTTTTTTTAAATAATGAAATCTATGAAAATTGTCGTTTGTACTGCAAGTTCGGAAGGGTTTTCTTTTCATTTGTTAAAAAAAAATCTTTTTTTTTTTCATGGTCATGGTTTTCTTTGTTATGCTAATATTAATGGGGGTTTGGGGAGGATCTACCTCCCCACAGTTGCCCCTTAAGGGAGCGGTGGTGTGGAGGGAGACCCCCCACAGTACCTCCCATTTCTTAGCGGGCCACGCCCTATGGTTTGGGTTCGGTTGTGCTTAGCACAACCACCCCCAAACATACAATTCCCTATGTAAACACAAATCTGTGGATGTACATAGAAATCAGCGTATAAAGTAAAACATTTATGATTTAAAAGAAAATATCATTTGTACCTTTTTATATGCGAATTTTGATATCTTTTAGTTATTTGATATTTAATATATATAGTATATTATATATACATTTTGTATATATATGTGTATATTATATATATATGTATATATTATGTATATATAAAATGTGTATATATATGTATATATTATATATATGTGTATTATATATTTAATGAATATATATAAAATAAATGTATATACATAATTATATAATTTAAAATATAATTATGTATGTATAGTTTATGTATATACATTAAATATATTTTTATATTTAAAACAGTCTTATTTCCAAAAGATAACATTTTTTTTATGTTCAATTGGAAATTTAAGAAGATTAGAGAATATTTAATATGCATGACATAGTTTTTTAGGGAATATAGATATTTTTAGTAAATTGAAAGAAATTACTAGTAGAGAAGCTATGTTTCTTTTAAAAGTAATCAAGAGTCTTGATTTTAATAAAACTGGTATTTCCCTTCTTTGAAATTGAAAATACAATAAATTATTTATTCAATTATTTTATTAGGGCAATTTTTTTCTTCTTACTATGAAATGAATTTAAAAGGGAAATGGATTTAGTATATCCAAAATTAGTTATTTCTTCGTAATTGCTTCCATGATTATTTCCTCTGTGTTTTATTTGGGGAAACATGTAAACATCGTAATACACTTTTATTGCATTTGATCAAAATGGTCTGGAACCGAAATCACTGTGAGTCAAATATATATTTATCCTAGGGGGAAACAATACTGAAAAATTTATAAAATTATCTGTAACATTATGATCATTGGGTGAGGTAGAAGTTTGACTAACTCAATGTCAGGATGGGTAACAACAGCTATAAAAGTGATTTACCCAAGCAATAACAGTAACATGTGAAAGGTCCACTCAGCCAAGCGAATGACATACAAATAGTTTACATAATGTATCAAGTATAGGTTTAACTATGTATCACATGACGGATTTCTAATAACTTCATTTCATAACAATGCACGTCCATTTTGAATGATGAACGAAAACGTAAGGGAATTTACTAATGACCTCCCTTCGATGATTATGATATCTATCCTCAACCTAACTTTATTTATCTTGTTAATACAGGCAGTGCAACCAAAACCTCACTACCTTTCTTATTGGAGGTTGCCAGTCGGAACTTATTTGATCTCAGTAGGGTCTCTTAGTTTTTTTTATTTATTGGAGTGAGAAGAAGCAAGCCATTGGATAGGGTTAACGACTGGTGGTAGAGGAATAGTGTGCTTGTAGAAAAAAGGTCTCAGACTATTGTCTTGCTTGTTAAACATTATATTGTTTTATTTATGTTTTTAGTTTGCATAAATATGGTAGAGATTTACAAGAAGAGAGGTGACGAGTTCAGCAAGGAATTACGCCTTCAGTGAGGGGAAAATCCTCCATAGAGGTTGTGTCCTCATCATGATCCTACGTGGGGAGATGGATATAACTTTCTCCACCACTGTTAATACATTTATTTATTTATTTCCTTTTAACTTCCCTTCTATGTTAATATTTTCCTTATTTTAAATGTAACTCATTTATTTAAGAATGTCCATTAGTAGATCCTAACTTTATTTTATCTTGGAGTGTAGCAATGAATGTTCTGAATTTTATTCTATAGCGATATGATTTCACCACAATAACAACTTAATAATTCTCCTAGATATTTCTTGTTACAGATCTAGCCAATTTTACCTTGAAGTATGTCTATAGCTAATGTCACACTGTTGTGTCTACTTTATTTTTTTTATATATATTCTGAGTAGTAAGAAATATTCTGCTTGTTTTTATTTTTCTTTTATTAATAACTAGCAAACCCAATACTACACTTGCATATATCATATTTGCAAGAATGAGCAAATTCAAAATAATGCACAATATTGTAATGCAAGGATAAATAAAAGATCCCTTAATGTTACATATTTACAGTAATCAATAGATTTTCAAATAGTATTTACTTTCCATAGTAGTTACTCTCCACAATTTTATTTTATTTTTACTAAAATGGTAAGGAAATGATCTTTTCTTGACCTGTATGTATCGTTCTAATCTTTCACCTAATTTTCACAGCAGTGGATCTATAAAACACAACTTCTATTCTCTTTTATTTTTGCAAAAGAACAACAATCTTGAGTTTATTTTAATACAAAACAACAAAGGGGTAGGGGCTTCAGTTTCTCAATATGCACATCTAGATAGGCCTTAAAAATAATTTTCTTCCATATTCCAAACACATTTAATCTCAGGAACAACAGATAGAGTTTATTTATTTATTTTAAACAAAATATGCAGCTACTCACTTATTTATAGATACATGAAAGTCTTTCTTCTCCTAATAGAACAATAAGGTGTAAAGCTATCTTTTAAAATAGAGTAACAAAGTAAAACATTCCTTTCTTCCTTTTATTTTATACAACATTTACTCTTTTAACTCTTCCATACATACACTATAATAGCCCATCATGTCTATGTCATTTAACTCTATGATGGAAAATTTCTCCAAAGGATAGTACAAATATAGATCAGCAAGGAACATAGTTGTTTCCAAGTAATGAGTTCTTCAAACCTGCAACTTTACAAGGCACAAAATATCTTCTATAGGCCAATGGGGGGCTCACCTCCCAACCTTTGTTTGGAAAACCAACCACCCTTGAGCTAGGAGGCAACGTGGGAACTGGGCACAATCATGCAAACCAAATAACATTTAACACACAAAATACACATAAAATTTTCACATCCTTCCAACGGAAATTTCACATAACAAAGAGTCCATTATGAACTCAAATGAGGAATGGAGGGTGGAGTACACACTCCATTTTGGGAAATCAATAAATATACACCATAACCAACCATCACAAGGTTTCAATCTTTCATTAGCAACCCTTCCTTCAGATTTCACAAAACATATGGGTACTCATACCCTTTCTTTTACCTCTCCATTATAAGGAGGAATAACATGTCCCCATGGAGGTTCCTGCTCCAACCATCCCCAACTTGGGATGCTCTTCCCAAATTTGGGTGAGCTTATCCCATTACAACCCTTTCCTCACAAAACAAAACTTAAAAGAAACATTTCCAAAATACACAAATACATGTACATAGCTTACAAATTTAAAAACTCAAGAATAAAAAGATGTGGAAATCCTACCTCAATCTAAGCTTTGAAAGTAAGTGATGAGAAAGAGCACAAATCCTCCTCCAAGCTTTCTCTCCAATCGCCCAAGCCAAATCCAAGAGCTCCCAAGCCAAAATTACAACTCCAAAACAAAGAATGCAAAAGAGAACCCCCAAAACCCTTGTTCATGGTTTTCTATATAGGAATTCAAGCTTGATGAGCCCCCAAGGCACTAAGTCAATCATTTAGGGTTTTTCAAGTCAGTCACTAGTTGTAGCATAATCAATTAGACACTTTGATCACACACAATTAACTATCTACGTCTCAATCAAATCATGAACCAACAGACTAACTATTGAACTAGTATTCAAACCAAATCAGTTAATTGCCTAATCAATCAAACATCAAAATTGTCAATCAATGGTCTTATACAACAGTTGCCATTTTTGAAACTACAATCAAATTCTTATACAACTTACCCAATTTCTTAAAACTAGACCAAATGCTACCATTTGTCTTATATAGGATGTCTCCATCTTGAAATTAGACATTGTCATCATTTTGCTTATAAAGGTAGTTCCATGATTGAAACAAGATTAGACATCTTATATGATGTGTTTCCTCTACTAAAACTAGAAATTTTTAATCCCTCAACCCATCCATCAATCAGTCAATCAATCTCATCAAATTCTATTAGCAAACAAACACTAGAAAACAATCTAAAGGGTTGTTGAATTTGTTGGTCCAATTTGTCTTTTATTTTTTTATTTTTTTTCGGTCATGTTTTTAGCCACCTCAAGGATGTCCCAAGAAGGATTTATAGGAGTGATAATCTCTCATTAATTTATTTTCTTTCAATTGTTGTTTGTGTTTGTTTTGAAAAAAATACTGGGCAAACCTTTCTCCTAGTATGAGTCATGGCATTCCTTGTTTGTTATCTATCTGTTTTACAAGTGGATAGCTTTGAAAACCTTGGTCTATGTCATACCATAGATTTTATTGTCCATTTGTCAAATTTTTAATGCTAAATGATGATTACATGCATTTCGTGGCATCTCTTCATCAAAATATCAATCTTTCTTTGTCTCCACTAACTCCACGCTAACACTTCTGCTATCCACATATTAATGGTGTCCTGTGACATACAAAAATATCCTACATACATAATCATTTTAGAAGCATGTGGGAATCATCATAAACATATTAGTTCATCTATATTGCATAAGAAAATACAAAATATTGATAGCATTTCATCATAGGAATCATATATGTATACACATAGGCACTGCATGTCATAATCATATCATATGATCTTGAATACATAATTCATTAAGCGTACATCACGTTGTATATACATAACATTTACGTAACATGAGAACCATACATCACATTGGATATGCATTAGATTTCCCTAACATGAATAGAAATCATGCATAGCATTACATATATCATTGCATCCATAATCATCACATCATAATCATAATGCAACCATAACATCATAACGATTAAGTACATATAAGTATAAAAAATACATTAGGCATCCATAATGCATAATAACATATAGAATCATCACATAACCATGTAAAATACATAAAACATCATATGAAATAAATCAATGCATATAACATAAGGCAATAATAGGGATAAATTTAAGAACCCCCCCTCGACGAAGGTGTAAAATACTAGAGAATATTGTATACTTCTTGAAAAAAAAAAAAATTTATTGGCAATTATTTTAATTTTTCACGAAAAAAATAACTTCAATTGGTTAATCTTTTGTAATCGCAAGTCTATGGAAAATTCTAGCGAATTGCAATTTTTTGAAAACCAATAAAATATTTTCATTGGCAATTAAAACCTACTTACAAATTAATAAAATATTTCCATTGGTGAATTAAATTTGTTTTCAAACCAACAAGATATTTCTATTCATGAATAAAAGCTATGCTCAAACAAATAAAATATTTTTGTTGGTGATTCAAAAATGTTTTCAAACCAAAAAAAAAAAATCATTGGTGAATTAAACCTATTTTCAAATGAATAATAAAAATCATTGGTTAATTAAACATAATCTCAAACCAATAGAAAAATTAATTGGCGAAATCAAGTGGTATGCCAATAATAAATCATAGCCTAGATGGAAAAAATATCAAATGCTACATATTATTCTATTCTAGGACAAATTTTCCATACATCCATATTGATTCATAAAGTGTCCAGATTGGTGACAAGTTTCAACATATTCATTATGTCTGAAGCCAGATGTCAGCACAAATCAATATAACCAATGATCGTTTGATGATTTTTTTATGCAAAACTATAGTTCCATTCCTTAAGAAAATGCCTAATGCACTAGACTTGTGAATCCAAACCTCAAGAATAACACTAGAACCATTAGGTTTCCAAAAAATCAATGGTTGAAATTTTATTACTTATTAAATCACTTAAAGTCATGACACCGAAAATAATATTTTAGTGTTGACTGGCTACCAATAGTTGAAGGTCGATTAAGTTATGACTTATGCCTTTAGAGTCATCATTATGACTGGCCCCTTGACCTAGATGATTACCAGTTCCATGGATTATACAATTCAGGTGACAAATATTTTCTCATAAAAATCAATGGTTGAGATCGGTGATTAACTATCGGGCGACTCCCACAAGCCTGCACTACTAAGAAGGTGATATCATTAGTTTTTTACGGTAATGCAATATTATGGAATCTTTCCTCAGTGGGACCTAGCTTGAGGTCATGGTTAATGGTTTAAAAGGAATCAACAATCAGTGCTAAGTTCATCAAAGATCAACGATTATCACAAGATGGATGACTGTAGTTTCATTCTGGAAGAAAATGTCTAAAAAACTAGACTTTTGAATTCAAACATTTGAAATAATTCTAGAACTGTTAGATTTTAAAAAATCAATGGTTGATGCTTTATTATTTTTTAAATGACTTAAATTCATCACTCAATTTGTTAAAAATAATATTGTCACATTTAGTGGTGAATTAAATGTAAGTGTTGATTATTTGATGTGATTTTCTTCATTCTAAATTCTATATATACTTGACCAAATTGATGTTCTTCATATCATTTATAATATACGTGGTTTTTCTTTCTTTATTCTATTTTCTCAATTTAATTTTGATATGGATTCGCCATGGCATGTCATGCTACCCAAATATTTTTAGGAGAAAAGAAGCGACAATGCATACAACAAATGAAAGCTAGGTATGGTTTTTACAATTCCTTGTGTGTAGGTTGAGGATGCTATAAGAATAATTATAGGTAGGGAATGGCTTTCAGAACAACCCTTGTGATCTACATTCTGAGGTAACTTTAGATTTCTTGTCCAACAACATGGTTATTTTTCTCGATAAAGATTTCGTGAAGATACTGGAAATATGTTATTTGTAACCTTTCATTTATTCTATTTCTTCATTGGAGTTGGAACTGGACATTACAATTTTGAAAGTGGACTAATACCTATTTGTGGAATTTTATAGAAAGTGGAATTGCATGCTTCTACAATGCTAGCTCTTGCCCTAGTTAATATGAGATGTGATCTGCTATGTGATACGAAAAAATGAATCATTAAAGAGTATGGAGCTTTGGAGGAAAGTTTGGGTGATTCCCTTTTCTTCTTTGTTGTTACTGTTTTAACTACAATTTACCTTTTTCTCAAACACCCAGTTGAGGGCCTCTTCTATTGTTACATAATTTTTTAGTAATGAATTGTGTCTATGTTTTATTGTATAATGTAATAGTTCTTGTATTTTTTGACTAGTTTTTTGTCATGGTTAGTGTATTTTTGGCCAAGATGGCTATGTAGTATGTACTTTAGCCTTCAACTACTTAAATTAAAATACTTTCCATGTCTCCATTCTTGTAAATCCTTTTTTCTTTGGTCAATATAAAAATGTGGCTTTTAAAACTATAAGAGAGTGAGATTTATTGTGACTTATTAGTGTAAATTTAAAACCATTAAGCTATCACAAGACATTTATTTCTCTCTTTTTAATGCTTTGAAGTACTCTACTTTCCATTAAACTCTCAATATTTTTATCGATTTCTGCATATCTACCAGATTTTCTTTGATTAAATAAAATTTGGTTGTGATAGCACAGATTAATGCCATATTTACATCTGAAGTACATATGCCTTGAATTACTCTACCTTTCATTTAATTCTCAATATTTTTATTGATCTCCACATATCCACCATATAGTCTTTCACTAAACAAAATGTGTATGTGATACTATAGATTAATGCCATATGTACTTGGGAAATCTTTAAAATATTCAAAATTAAGTTACTTTTCTAATCAAAAGTGCGCAAAATGTTTCATTTGATAACTTGATACTAAAAATGGTAGAAAATATAACACATGTCATGTGATTTATTTTTATTGATTTCTATCTTTTTAATCAATTTTTCACATATGTTTGAGATTGTCTTTCTTTGAAGATATTGTGGTTGTAGTACTGTGGATTAATGCCATATGTATATCCGAAGAGATTGATTGGATAGTTTGATATTTAAAACTACATGAAATATTGTAGATTTTGATGTCATTAATCAAGTGATCAATTGAAACAAGACTTTTAATGATTTCATATCATTTTAGTGGTGATTTTGACAACTTGTCAACTTGAGGTACAGTTTGCATGTAGCCAAATTCCAATCAAAATAAACATTGTAATTATAAATTTAATACTTAAGTTACATGGTTAAGTTGGTTTTTTAGTTTGCTTTATTATCATTATACCCAACCTCACATGACTCATGAGTAAATATGGAATAGGATGGTAGTGGTATTGGTGCTTCATAAATAGGGATAGTGGGCACAACTAAAATCATTTGTAGAAGGCTACATGATTTATTATTGAGTGTAATGTTCTAAATTTGTATAAGGGTTTTCATTTTGCAAGGTTAATAAGGAAGAAAATGATGTGGTATTATTAGGAATACTGTAAATTATCCTACGTCTAGTTATGCAGTTACAAAGTAAAAGACAAATTTTCTTCAAGTTCAGAATGGGTGGAATTGGAAAGAATTAGATCTAGTTGACTTGAAAATTGAGACGAGTTTTGAAACAAGAAAAGGAACTCTAATGGAGATAAGTGATTTCATAAAGAGTAAGCCAAAATAATTCTTTTATTATTGTTTTCAATTAAAATTGGTGACTTCTCATACTCCATTTTTAATGAGGCCCTCGAAGAGGAACTGTAGACTTTTACACTCATTGTATGCTATCCCAATGCATGGAAGTTGCATATAGAAGGTGGGATAAGATTTACTACCCCTCATCTTCTGCATGAATCCGGTTCTTAAACAAGATAGGCACATTTTTTATCTTCATAGCTCCCATTTCCCCAACATGGTAGGCAAGCCCTATGGATTCTCAAAGTCACTTGTTTTATAATATGGTCTAGATCCTATAGCTACCACTACCAACTTGGAATTAATTATTTTAGTTTGGGGTGTTCTGGTGTATCGTATTGAGAGTAATATAAATTTAGAACAATATTCGAGATCCCAAGATCCAAACCATGGTTTACAAGCCACGTGGCTTGAGAATATGGTTTGTATTGTCACCATCAATAGAAGTAGCTAGTGTGCCATCAACTTGTAATCAATTGTGTCTTCAATATAAAGTGACATGTGCCATTTAGACAAAATAAGAGCTTGAATTCTCTACTCATATTTAAAAAGCTATGTAATAATGTAACACTGTAATTTAGTGGTAATAAAATAAATGGTTGTGTTATTCTTCAATATCCATTTATAGTAAATAATTATTTCGTGTTTATAATCTCTATTTAAATTATACAAGTAATGTTAATGTAATAAAATAATGTAATGAAATATTTAATAAACTTAGAAAACATTTTTTTTCCTTCAAGAGATTAAGTATTGTCTATTTATCAAATATTTGCATGCAAATTTAAAAAACAAAGCAATACAAATGAAAAAGAAATCTATCATCAATTTCACAAAAAACATTAAAATTTGTCACTCTTGCTAGGATTTTCTAAAATTTAATTGATTTCTAATTTTTCGTTGACTTGTTCTCCTAGTTCTTGGTATCATTAGTCATTTTATTAAGTCTTTTGCAATGTTAAGTTATTGGCCCCTTGGCCTTAATGTCAATCAATGTCTTGCTTTTAGAGGGATTCTTTGAGTGTGCATGATGCTTCAAGTAGATCTATATGTGACCCATGAAACCACAGAATGGACACATGGACTCATCCTGATGAGTCCATTAAGATTGTGTAACCTAGCACCACTAAATTTTTTATTTTTTTTGACCTTTAAAAAAACTTCGAAATAAATTTAAAACACATGTGTATTGTTTATATTATAAATTACTCAACTATTCGATGAACATTTAATGGATGGTTGTAGTATCATTTTGGAATGAAATGCACATAGTGCTAGTGTGAGGTCCACCTCTATGATACATTTATTGATTAGACTATTTTGAATTTTAATATTATTGACTACGTCTGGTGATACCATTTAGGACATGATATTTTAAACATTTGAGTTCCTATGATGATTTGATTATGATGCTTATACATTTTAGTTCTTATGATGACATGACTATAATTATGTTACATGCTTCATTACCCTGTTGTGATGGTTGAACTAATTTTATGCTAGCTACGATGGTTGTTCAATTTGAATTTAGAAATGATAAAAAAATGGAATATGTGATGTGAATGAACCACGTTGCAATTTGAAATTAAGGTAAAAGGAACTGGGGATGATGTGTGATTAGTGATTTTTCTAGTTATGATATGAGATATATATATGCTATGTGAATTTATGAAACTTGAGTATATGAAATAGTGATTCAATTGTTTTGATATATGATTTATTTGAATGGAAACTTGTCTATATTAAATGGGGATTCAATTGTTCTGAAATATTATTTATTGGATGGATTAACATGTGCATTGAGTATGCAGGTACACTTTCCATGACTAATGGAAGTTGGGGGCAACCTATAGGAACCCTGAGTAAACTAACTAGTGAAACCAAACTATAGTCCATATGGTGGACTATAGTTCCATTATGTAATGTATTTTATTTGTAATTTTATTGGGTATGTCCAGGATCATGTTGGGCCAAAAAGTTGCAATATGATGGGTATGTGGCTAATGAATTTGTTTTACCAAAAATTGATGAAACTAAAAGGGTTTTTAAAGGAGATTCTCATATTTCAACCAATATAAATTATTAAATTCAATGTAAAGCATAATTTATATTGGTGGAAAGCTGAGAATCTCCTTTAAAAACCCTTTTAGTTTCATCAATTTTGGGTAAAATGAATTTCGTCAGCCACATACCCATCATGATCTTGCACATACCTAATAACATTACAAATAAAATACATTACATAATGGAACTATAGTCCCCATATGGACTATAGTTTGGTTTCACTAGTTAATTTACTCAAGGTTCCTAGAGGTTGCCTGCAACTTCCATTCGCCATGGAAAGTGTACTTGCACACTCAATGGACATGTTAATCCATCCAATAAATAATATTTCAAAACAATTGAATCACCATTTAATATAGACAAGTTTCCATTCAAATAAATGATATATCAAAACAATTGAATCACTATTTCATGTACTCAAGTTTCATAATTTCACATAGCATATATATCATATATCATAACTGGAAAAATCACTAATCACACATCATCCCCAATTCTTTTTATCTTAGTTTCAAATTGCAACGTGGTTCATTCACATCACATATTTCATTTTTTCATCATTTCTAAATTCAAATTGAACAACCACAGTAGCTAGCATAAAATTAGTTCAACCATCACAATAATCTAAAGAAGCATGTAACATAATCATAATCAAGTCATCATAAGAACTTAAATGTATAAACATTGTAATCAAATCATCATAAGAACTCGAATGTTCAAAATATCATTTTCTAAATGGTATCACCAGACGTAGTCAATAATACTATAACTCAAAATAGTCTAAGCAATAAAAGTATCATAGAGGTGGACCGCACACTAGCACTATGTGCATTTCATTCAAAAATTCTACTACAACCATCCATCAAATGTTCATCGAACAGTTGAGTAATCTATAATATAAACAATACACATGTGTTCTAAATTTGCTTTTAAGTTGTTTTAATGTTTTTTAAAAAATTTAAAATTTAGTGGTGCTAGGTTACAGAATCCTAATGGAGTCATCAGGATGATTCCATGGGTCACATATAGATCTACTTGAAGCAACATGAAGACTCAAAGAATCCCTTTAAAATCAAGACATTGATTAACATTAAGGCCAAGGGACCAATAAATTAGCATTCCAAAGGACTTAATAAAATGACTAATGATACCATGAACTGGGAGAACAAGTCAACAAAAATTTACAAATCAATTAAATTTCACAAAATCCTAGCAAGAGTGACAAATTTTAGTGTTTTTTGTCAAGTTGATGGTAGCTTTCTTTTTCATTTGTATTGCTTTATTTTTTAAATTTGCATACAAATATTTCAGAAATAGACAATACTTAATCTCTTAAAGAAGAAAAAATGTTTTTCTAAGTTTATTAAATATTTCATTATATTATTTTATTCCATTTACATTAGTTGTATAATTTAAATAGATATTATAAACATGAAATAATTATTTACTATAAATGGATATCGAAGAATAACACAACCATTTATTTTATTACTACTAAATTACAGTGTTACATTATTACATAGATTTTTGAATGAGCATAGATTTTTGAATGAGTACAGAATTCAAGCCCTTGTTTTGTCTAAATGGCACATGTCACTTTATATTGAAGACACAATTGATTGCAAGTTGATGGGACACTAGATACTTATGTTGTTGGTGACAATACAAACCATATTCTCAAACCATGTGGGTTGTCGACCATGGTTTGGATCTTGGGATCTCAAATATGGTTCTACATTTATAATACTCTCAATACGATACACCAAAACACCCCAAACTAAAACAATTAATTCCAATTTGGTAGTGGTAGCTATGGGATCTAGACCATATTATAAAATAAGTGATTTTGATCATCCATAGGGCTTGCCTACCATGTTGGGGAAATGGGATCTATGAAGATAAAAAATGTGCCTATCTTGTTTAAGAACCAAATTCATGCAGAAGATGAGGGGTAGCAAATCTTCTCCCATGTTGTACATGCAACTTCCATGCATCGGGGTAGCATACAATGAGTCTAAAAGCCTACAGTTCCCTTCAAGGGCCTTAGTAAAAATGGAGTATGAGAATTCACCAAATTTAATTGCAAACAATCATAAAATAATTATGTGGGCTTACTCTTTATGAAAGCACTTATCTCCATCAAAGCTCCTTTTCCCGTTTTGAAACCTGTCTCAATTTTGAAGTCAACTACATCTACTTCTTTCCAATTCGACCCATTCTAAACTTGAAGAAAATTTGTCTTTTACTTTTTAACTACATAACTAGAGGTAGGAGAATTTAGAGTATTCCTAATAATACCACATCATCTTCTTCCTTATTAACCTTGAAAAATGAAAACCCTTATGACAATTTAGAACATTTCACTCAATAATAAATTATGTAGCCTTTTACAAATGATTTTAGTTGTGCCCACTATCCCTATTTATGAGCCACCAATACCAATACCATCCTGGTCCATATTTACTCATGAGTCATGTGATCTTGGGTATAATGCAAGTTACGCAAAATAAAAAACCAACTTAACCATGTAACTTAAATATTACATTTATAATTACAATGTTTATTTTGATTGGAATTTGGCTACATGCAAAATGTACCTCAAGCTTATAAGTTGTCAAAATCACCACTCAAATGATATGAAATCATTAAAAATCTTGTTTCAATTGATCACTTGATTAATGACATCATCATCTACAGTATTTCATGTAGTTTTCAATATCAAACTATCCAATCAATCTCTTCGGATGTACATCTCACATTAATCCAAAATATTGAGAGTTAAATGGTAGGTAGAGTACTTCAAAGCATTAAAAAGAGAGAAATAAATGGATTGTGGGAGCTTAATGATACTAAATGTCCACTAATAAGTCACAATAAATCTCACTCACTTATTAGTTTTAAAATCCACATTTTTATTTTGACCAAAGAAAAAAGGATTTACAAGAATGGAGACATTAAAATTATTTTAATTTAAGTAGTTGAAGGCTAAAGTACATACTACATAGCCATCTTGGCCAAAAATCCACTAACCGTGACAAAAAAAATAGTCACAAAATACAAGAACTATTACATTATACAATAAAATATAGACACAATTCATTACTAAAAAATTATTTAACAATAGCAGAGGCCCTAACCTGGGTGTTTGGAAAAAAGGTGAATTGTAGTTAAAAAAGTAACAACAAAGAAGAAAAGGGAATCACCCAGAATTTCCACCAAAGCTCTAGACTCTTTAATGATTCATTTTTTCGTATCACATAGCATATCACATCTCATATTAACCAAGGCAAGAGCCAATGTTGTAGAAGCATGCAATTCCAATTTCTATAAAATTCCACAAATAAGTGTTAACCCACTTTCAAAATTGTAATGCCCAATTCCAACTCCACTGAAGAAATAGAATAAATGAAAGGTTACAAATAACATATTTCCAATATCTTCACCGAATCTTTATCGAGAATAATAACCATGCTATTCGACAAAAAATCTGAACTTACCTCATAATGTAGATCACAAGGGTTGTTCTGAAGCCATTCCCTACCCATAATTATTCTTACATCATCCTCAACCTACACACAATGAATTGTAAAACAATACCTAGCTTTCATTTTTCGTATGCATCGTCGCTTCTTTTCTCTTAAAAATATTTGGGTAGGCTGACATGCCATGGCGAATCCATATCAAAATTAAATTGAGAAAATAGAAGAAAGAAAGAAAAATAAAGTATATTATAAATGATATGAAGAACATCACCTTCTTAGTAGTGCAGGCCTGTGGGAGTCGCTCGATAGTTAATCGCCAATCTCAACCATTGATTTTCATGAGCAAATATTTGTCACCTGAATTTTATAATCCATGGAACTGGTAATCATCTAGTTCAAGGGGTAGGTCACAATGATGACTCCAAAGGCATAAGTCATAACTTAAGTGACCTTCAACTATTGGTAGCTAGTCAATAATAAAATATCAACCATTCATTTTTGGAAATCTAATGGTTCTAGTGCTATTCTAGAGGTTTGGATTCACAAGTCTAGTGCTTTAGACATTTTCTTCAAGCATGCAACAATAGTTGTCCATAAAAAATTCATCAAATGATCATGCGTTATATTGATTTGTGCTAACATCTAGCTTCAGACATAATGAATATGTTGAAAATTGTCCTTGGTCCGGACACTTTATGAAAGAATTTTGATGTATGGAAAATTTGTCCTAGAATAGAATAATATGTAGAATTTGATATTTTTTCCATTCACACTATGATTTATTATTGGCATAGCACTTTATTTTGCCAATTAATTTTTCTATTGGTTTGAGATTATGTTTAATTCACCAATGAGTTTTATTTTTTTGGTTTGAAAACATTTTTGAATCACCCACAAATTTTTATTTTTTTTGAGCATAGCTTTAATTCATGAATAGTGTAATGCCCCGCCAAGTAACCTTAAAGGAAGTTGCAATTAACGTCTTAAGCAAACTAATTTTTTTTTTATAAAGTGCATTTAACATACACATTCACTTACTAATTAACAACAACCCCTAAGGCTACAAGGTTAGGATTACTTAAACCCACACATACATATTACATATAACCATAGCCTTATGAACTTTATAAAATAAACATCATACATCATAAGAATACCACATAACATAGTAAAATAATCAACCAAGATACAATCTCATAAACATTATCTTAATCCAATAGTTACATCACTCATTTCCAAGATGAGACAATAGTACATAAGATTACAATTACATAACTCCACCTCTTACAAAGAGGGATAAAATAACTTATACAAGTTAAAATATAACAATGTGAGAAATTACAACAATAACAGCGAGCTGTCCATTTGGATGTCTCGCCACCAAGTATTGAAGATAGATGGGGACCCAACGGTTTTGGTGCATGTTCCACCCAACCAATGTGGTACCCGAATGCCCACCCCCCATGCTAGAAGATAATAACAAAGTAACATGAACAAAGATCTACTACCTCTAACCAAATACAGACTCATACTGACATAACCAAACAAATGCCATAACAAGTACAAATCAATTACCATACAAGTACAAATCAAGTACAATACAAGTACAAATCAAGTACAACATTCACATCATTGACATAGGTCACATTGCTTCTAGACATAAAGTAAATCAAGTATGTTCAAATAACCATACACATAAAATAATTAACAACAGTTGTCATAGATAGAGTGTCATCGCATAGTTTGTCATGAGATCTCCTCTGGGCATTCTTCATAGGCTCCGGCACAAGTAATCCTGGTGACCTCAACCGAATCCCAGCCCTCATACTCACTCATGCGGAATCAACTATCTCTCATACGGACAAGATAGTTGATCTTGCCATTCCAAGCCTTCCCACTCATCCCAAGTCTAAACAAGCCCTTGTATCTACGAGTGAGGTAAAATTATCTTGATTAGTGAGAAGTTAGTCCTAATCTTCTAAGTACATTATTTTAATTATCACTTATTTAAATCACTCCTGAAGGTTATCCAGTTTACCTCTTTGGGCTCTGGTGCCTAACAGAAGCCACTCTTCTAATCGACAACACACTCACAACCAATCACCAAGGGAAACACAATTGCATACAAACTAGGCATCATAACCACTCCAACACAAGGAGGATACAAATAATAGAAACTCACTCCAAACATCTTGGAGGAAACAAACACATAGTCCACTCCTTACAAGGAGACACAGATCCCATAATCTGCTCCTAAACCAAGGAGGTGCAAACATCCCCGTTCATGAAAACCGAGTAAAACTGAAAAAACGCCATGCACTACCCAAGGGAAAACAACTGGATGGCATAAAGATTCAACAACCCCTATCCTCTAAGTTCTTCTTGAAGACTTATAATTTAGGACTAACACTAAATCCCAAAACCAACAATGCAACTTGACGACATACCAACAAAAGCATTCAAGTCATCAATCAAATCTAATATTTGGATTTCCTAAATCCATACTCATTCAATAGGTAGTGTTGACAAAATCAAAGACATGTTAATTAGATCATCTAAAATAATCATAACCCTTATTTCCATTTTCATTATTGGACATCTAAAACAATTAAACTTACTTCCCTTTATTGAATACAAACAATTAAATCCTTTAAGATAAGCATGAGGAAGATACTACTTTTGGATATACTAAATCCATATCTCTTTCATAATCCAATCACAATGATTCAATTAATCTAAATATAAATTAATAAATAAAATAATTGATTGTCTCATCAATAAAACAACTCCTGAATTTACTTTTAAATCGACACAAATCCATGCATGTAAACTCTTTCCATTTTCTAACCAAATTTTACATCTCATTCAATTTTCTATTTAAAACATTCAATCACTTTAATATAATAACATATTGTTTCTCTATCCATTTTTCATACATACTAATCAATCCAATTTTAAATCTATATTCAAAAATATATTGCATTCTTTAAATCAAATATTTAACTCTTTCAATTAAACTTTAACAAGCCATTTTTAAAATAACAATAATTTCCCATATGTTTATAATTTTAATTCCACTAATCTAATATACAAATTTTATTTAAAAATAATATAAATAAATATAATACTTATATATTATAAATTATAATATAAAATATTATTAAATAATATTTTAATATTATAATAACAATACATAAAATATTAATATTTATAAATATCAATTTATTATTATTTTATTTCCAAAGCAGCCATGGGAAAATAATTTAACAGCAGTCTCATATTTCAAGCATAACTCAAAAACTGTAATCTGGGTATTTACGGGTTTTGGACAGCAGTAGGAATATTTCAAAATACAACAACCCTTTAAAGTTCTTGAAAACTCAGTTTGTGAAAGTAAAGTTATAGGCGACGCAATTAGACCATTTTACCATGAAAAATATAACTATACTGCAGATTTTAAAATCCGATTTTTTAATAATAAACAGAAGGTTTCATTTTCTAAAAATATTCTAAATGCATTGTTCAATCTCTATGTTTGATTTCAATAATAACATAATTGGTTTCCCCAAATAATTTAAATTTAACTAAGGTTTTCACAATTTTCACTCAAGAATTTTCACAAGCAAAGGTTGTAAATTTGTTTAATTCTTTTCTTCTAATATCAAATCTATTTTCTAAAACAGATTTAACAAACAAATCTTTAATCACTACTATTTTAAAAAAAACAATCAAGAACAATAAAACACAAAGAGGAAAACCTGGTACAAGAAGCTACAAGAAGAGATGAATTTCTGATGCAAGCCTCCTCCAAAGATTTCCTGAATTTTCTTCAATCCTCCAATGAATCCAATCCAAAAACCAACAAATGCAAACAATCTTTCCTTCAATCAATTTTACAATCAGACTTTTTTCAAACCCTTATGCAGATTTTCCAAAATTTCTTCCCTACTGTAAAAATGAATTTTTCCTAAAAACTTCCTTCTCTTCCCTAAAATTAAAAGATATATTCTTTATAAATCAAAAATACCTAATACAACCCTAATTCACATTACATGCAAATTAGATATTTAGAATAATTGCATTTAAATCATCTTAATGGTTATTTAATGTAAATAATGCAATGTGGATAAAAGTATATATTTAAATTAATTAATTATATTTAATTTATTTAATTAATTAAATTTAATCCATGGGGGTTGAATTTAGTTATTAAATAAGTAAATTAATTAATTAAACGTGATACAAAAAAATGAAAGGAAATAAAAGAATTAAAATTAAATTTGGAATTTAATTTCAACATGTGGGAATTAAATTGGAAATTGTAATTAAATATTCATTTAAAAAATTAGTTGCAACTTTGAAAATTAATTTATTATTTCAAATTGCATTTTAAATTGAAAGTGGGTTTTCCAAAAGTGAAATTGAAATTGAAATGAAAATTGAAATGAAAATTTGAAATTGAAATTGAAATTGAAATATCTAATTTGCATGCAATGTGAATTAAAGTTGTAAAAATTGAAATTGAAATATCTAATTTGCATGTAATGTGAATTAGGGTTGTATTAGGTATTTTTGATTTATAAAGAATATATATGTTTTAATTTTAGGAAAGAGAAGGAAGTTTTTAGGAAAAATTCATTTTTATAGCAGGGAAGAAATTTTGGAAAATTTGCACAAGGGTTTGAAGAAAGTCTGATTGTAAAATTGATTGAAGGAAAGATTTGTTTGCATTTGTTGGTTTTTGGATTGGATTCATTGGAGGATTGAAGAAAATTCAGGAAATCTTTGGAGGAGGCTTGCATCAGAAATTCATCTCTTCCTGTAGCTTCTTGTACCAGGTTTTCCTCTTTGTGTTTTATTGTTATTGATTGTTTTTTTTTAAATAGTAGTGATTAAAGATTTGTTTGTTAAATCTGTTTTAGAAAATAGATTTGATATTAGAAGAAAAGGATTAAAGAAATTTACAGCCTTTGCTTGTGAAAATTCTTGAGTGAAAATTGTGAAAACCTTAGTTGAATTTAAATTATTTGGGGAAACCAATTATATTGTTATTGAAATCAAACATAGAGATTGAACAATGCATTTAGAATGTTTTTAGAAAATGAAACCTTCTGTTTATTATTAAAAAATTGGATTTTAAAATCTGCAGTATAATTATATTTTTCATGGTAAAATGGTCTGATTGCGTGACCTATAACTTTACTTTCACAAACTGGGTTTTCAAGAACTTTAAAGAGTTGTTGCATTTTGAAATGTTCTTACTCCTGTCCAAAACTTGTAAATACCCAGATCGTATTTTTTGAGTTATGCTTGAAACATGAGACTGCTGTTAAATTATTTTCCCATGGCTGCTTTGGAAATAAAATAATAATAAATTGATATTTATAAATATTAATATTTTATGTATTGTTATTATAATATTAAAATATTATGTAATAATATTTTATATTATAATTTATAATATATAAGTATTATATTTATTTATATTATTTTTAAATAAAATTTGTATATAAGATTAGTGGAATTAAAATTATAAACATATGGGAAATTATTGTTATTTTAAAAATGGCTTGTTAAAGTTTAATTGAAAGAGTTAAATATTTGATTTAAAGAATGCAATATATTTTTGAATATAGATTTAAAATTGGATTGATTAGTATGTATGAAAAATGGATAGAGAAACAATATGTTATTATATTAAAGTGATTGAATGTTTTAAATAGAAAATTAAATGAGATGTAAAATTTGGTTAGGAAATTGAAAGAGTTTACTTGCATGGATTTGTGTCGATTTAAAAGTAAATTAAGAAGTTGTTTTATTGATGAGGCAATCAATTATTTTATTTATTAATTTCTATTTAGATTAATTGAATCATTGTGATTGGATTATGAAAGAGATATGGATTTAGTATATCCAAAAGTAGTATCTTCCTCATGCTTATCTTAAAGGATTTAATTCTTTATATTCAGTAAAGGGAAGTAAGTTTAATTGTTTTAAATTTCCAATAATGAAAAGGGAAATAAGGGTTATGATTATTTTAGATGATCTAGTTAATGTGTCTTTGATTTTGTCAACACTACCTATTGAATGAGTATGGATTTAGGAAATCCAAATATTAGATTTGATTGATGACTTGAATGCTTTTGTTGCTATGTCATCAAGTTGCATTGTTGGTTTTGGGATTTAGTGTTAGTCCTAAATTATAAGCCTTCCAGAAGAACTTAGAGGATAAGGGTTGTTGAATCTTTATGCCATCCAGTTGCTTTCCCTTGGGTAGTGCATGGCATTTTTTCAGTTTTACCCGGTTTTCATGAACGGGGATGTTTGCACCTCCTTGGTTTAGGAGCGGATTATGGGATCTGTGTCTCCTTGTAAGGAGTTGACTATGTGTTTGTTGCCTCCAAGATGTTTGGAGTGAGTTTCTATTATTTGTATCCTCCTTGTGTTGGAGTGGTTATGATGCCTAATTTGTATGCACTTGTGTTTCCCTTGGTGATTGGTTGTGAGTGTGTTGTCGATTAGAAGAGTGGCTTCTGTTAGGTGCTGGAGCCCAAAGAGATAAACTGGATAACCTTCAGAAGTGATTTAAACAAGTGATAATTAAAATAATGTACTTAGAAGATTAGGACTAACTTCTCACTAATCAAGATAATTTTACCTCACTCACAGACACAAGGGCTTGTTTAGACTTGGGATGAGTGGGAAGGCTTGGAATGGCAAGATCAACTATCTTGTCCATATGTAATGCCCCGCCAAGTAACCCTAAAGGAAGTTGCAATTAACATCTTAAGCGAACTAATTTTTTTTTTATAAAGTGCATTTACCATACACATTCACTTACTAATTAACAACAACTTCTAAGGCTACAAGGTTAGGATTATTTAAACCCACACATACATAATACATATAACCATAGCCTTATGAACTTTATGAAATCACCATCATACATCATAAGAATATCATAAAACATAATAAGACAAAATATTATTTATACTCTCAAATGGATATATATCTTCACTATATATACTAAATTAATATATTTAAATATATTTAATCTTTAACATATCTTCTATCCTTTGCAGAATATCAAATTGATTAATTCAAAATAAAATATCCTTTATCATCAATATTCCAAAATATAAATATATTTTTCCAATTAAATCAAATTAATAATTGGACCTTTTACATATGAATTTAAATTCCACAATTCAATTTTAAATTATGCATTCTTTAAATCAAATATTTAACTCCTTCAATTAAACTTTAACATGCCATTTTAAAATAAACAATAATTTCCCCATATGTTTATAATTTTAATTCCACTAATCTAATATACAAATTTTATTTAAAATAATATAAATAAATATAATACTTTAGTATTATAAATTATAATATAAAATATTATTAAATAATATTTTAATATTATAATAACAATACATAAAATATTAATATTTATAAATATCAATTTATTATTATTTTATTTTCAGAACAGCCATGAGAAAATATCTTAACAGCAGTCTCATGTTTCAAGCATAGCTCAAAAACTACGATCTGGGTATTTGAGATTTTTGGATAGTGGTTAGAAAATTGAAAGATGCAAAAACCCGTTAAATTTCTTGAAAACCCAGTTTGTGAAAGTAAAGTTATAGGTGACGCAATCAGACCATTTTACCATGAAAATATAACTATACTGCAGATTTTAAAATCCTATTTTTAATAATAACAGAGGGTTCCATTTTCTAAAAACATTCTAAATGCATTGATCAATCTCTATGTTTTGATTTCAATAACAACAAAATTGATTTCCCCAAATAATTTAAATTCAACTAAGGTTTTCACAATTTTCACTCAAGAATTTTCACAAGCAAAGGCTGTAAATTTGTTTAATTCTTTTCTTCCAACATCAAATTTATTTTCTAAAACAGATTTAACAAATAAATCTTTAATCACTACTATTTTAAATAAAACAATCAAGAACAATAAAACACAAAGAGGAAAACCTAATACAAGAAGCTACAGGAAGAGATGAATTTCTGATGCAAGCCTCCTCCAAAGATTTCCTGAATTTTCTTCAAACCTCCAATGAATCCAATCCAAAATCCAACAAATGCAAACAATCTTTCCTTCAATCAATTCTACAACCAAAATTTCTTCAAACCCTTGTGCAAATTTTCCAAAATTTCTTCCCTGCTGTAAAAATGTATTTTTCTAAAAACTTTCTTCCCCTAAAATTAAAGCATGTATTCTTTATAAATTAAAAAAATACCTAATTCAACCCTAATTCACATTACATGCAAATTAGATATTTCAATTTCAATTTCAATTTCAATTTCAATTTCAATTTCACTTTCAATTCCCAATTTCAATTTCAATTTCAATTTCACTTTTCAAAAACCCACTTTCAATTTAAAATGCAATTTGAAATAATAAATTAATTTCCAAAGTTGCAACCAATTTCCCAAATAAATATTTAATTACAATTTATAATTTAATTGTCACACGTTGGAATTAAATTCCAAAATTAATTCTAATTCTTTTATTTCCTTTCATTCTCTTGCATCACGTTTAATTAATTAATTTAATTATTTAATAACTAAATTCAACCCCTTGGATCAAATCTAATTAATTAAATAAACTAAATATAATTAATTAATTTAAGTATAAACTTTTATCCACATTGCATTATTTAAATTAAATAACCATCAACATGATTTAAATGCAATTATTCTAAATATCTATTTCCAAATCAAGAATGCTTCAGAATTAAATAACATCAAAGCAAGACAGACAATGACTCGACACACAAACTGATGACACACTAAGGCTAGGGTATAGACTTGACACATGTTACCTAGCTACTATCTCCCGTTCAACTTAACCGTTGGATCGACACGCTCAAACCTATGAAACCAGGTGGAGTCGATGTCATGTACCTGCAATCCTGCAACCAAGTAAACAACATCATACGATATATCCAGCATATAATACACACCGTGAAGACGGAATTACGGATTCGCAGGGCACTCACAATCGAGTGATGCGAAACCGTCCTCTTCACCAATACACTCATCGAAACTGACACTTCCATCATAATCGAGTAATATCATAATAACATCTCATGTTAACTCTACAACAACATTAATCTATAATGCATGTGAAACAATAATTAGATAACTACATCTCACAATAATGGTTGTCACTCAATGGTAGCGATCAAAACATTATAACAAAATGTATCCAATATCAAAGTAATTGCAAACAAACATAGCATAAAACAACTTGAACAAGAAGCAAAATGAAGGGGCATTACACCATACGAGAGGTAGTTGATTCCACATGAGTGAGTATGAGGGCCGGGATTCGGTTGAGGTCACCAGGATTACTTGTGCCGGAGCCTATGAAGAATTCCCAGAGGAGATCTCATGACAAACTATGCGATGACACTCTATCTATGACAATTGTTGTTAATTATTTTATGTGTATGGTTATTTGAACATACTTGATCTACTTTATGTCTGGAAGCAATGTGAGATATGTCAATGATGTGAATGTTGTACTTGATTTGTACTTGTATTGTACTTGATTTGTACTTGTATGGTAATTGATTTGTACTTGTTATGGCATTTATTTGGTTATGTCAGTATGAGTCTGTCTTTGGTTAGAGGTAGTAGATCTTTGTTCATGTTACTTTGTTACTATCTCCTAGCATGGGGGGTGGGCCTTCGGGTACCACATTGGTTGGGTCGAACATGCACCAAAACCGTTGGGTCCTCATCTATCTTCAGTACTTGGTGGCGAGACATCCAAATGGACAGCTCGCGGTTATTGTTGTAATTTCTTGCATTGTAATATTTTAACTTGTATAAGTTATTTTATCCCTCTTTGTAAGAGGTGGAGTTATGTAATTGTAATCTTATGTACTATTGTCTCATCTTGGGAATGAGTTATGTAACTATTGGATTAAGATAATGTTTATGAGATTGTATCTTGGTTGATTATTTTATTATGTTATGTGGTATTCTTATGATGTATGATGTTTATTTCATAAAGTTCATAAGGCTATAGTTATATGTAATATGTATGTGTGGGTTTAAGTAATCCTAACCTTGTAGCCTTAGGGGTTGTTGTTAATTAGTAAGTGAATGTGTATGATAAATGCACTTTATAAAAAAAAAATTAGTTCGCTTAAGACATTAATTGCAACTTCTTTTAAGGTTACTTGGCGGGGCATTACAAATAGAAATATCTTGTTGGTTTGAAAACACGTTTAATTCACCAATAGAAATATTTTATTGATTTTTAAATAGGTTTTAATTGCCAATGAAAATATTTTATTGGGTTTAAAACAATTGCAATTCACTAGAATTTTCCATAGACTTTTAGCGATTACAAAAGATTCACCAATTGAGATTATTTTTTTCATGAAAAACGAAAAAAAATTGGCAATAAAATTAATATTTTTATCAGGAAGTATACAATATTCGCTAGGATTTTACACCTTCGTCGAGGGGGGGTCCTTAAATTTATCCCTATTATTGCCTTATATTGTATGCATTGTTTTATTTCATATGATGGATGCATTATGATGTTTTGTGTATTTTATATGGTTATGTGATGATTCTATATATTATTATGCATTATGGATGCCTAATGTATTTTTTATACTTATATGTACTTAATCGTTATGATGTTATGGTTGCATTATGATTATGATGTGATGATTATGGATGCAATGATATATGTAATGCTATGTATGATTTCTATTGATGTTAGGGAAATTTAATGCATATGCAATATGATGTATGGTTCTCATGTTATGTAAATGTTATGTCTATACAACGTGATGTATGCTTAATGAATTATGTATTCAAGATCATATGATATGATTATGACATGTAATGCCTATGTGGATACATATATGATTCCTATGATGAAATGCTATCAATATTTTGTATTTTCGTATGCAATATGGATGAACTAATATGTTTATGATGATTCCCACATGCTTCTAACATGATTATGTATGTAGGATATTTTTATATGTCACAGGACACCATCAATATGCAGAAAGAAAAAGTATTAACGTGGAGTTAGTGGAGACAAAGAAAGATTGATATTTTGATGAAGAGATGCTAGGAAATGCATGTAATCATCATTTAGCATTAAAAATTTGACAAATGGACAATAAAAAATATGGTATGACATTGACCAAGGTGTGCAAATTTATCCACTTGTAAAACAGACAGATAACAAACAAGGAATGCCATGACTCATACTAGGAGAAAGGTTTCCCTAGTATTTTTATCAAACCAAACGCAAACAACATTTAAAAGAAAATCAAGTAATGAGACATCATCAATCCTATGAATCCTTCTTGGGACATCCTCGAGGTGGCTGAAAACATGACCTAAAAAAAAGAAAAAAAGAAAACACAAACTGGACCAACAAATTCAACAAACCTTTGGATTGTTTTCTAGTGTTTGTTTGCTAATAGAATTTGACGAGATTGTTTGACTGATGGATGGATGGGTTGAGGTATTGAAAATTTCTAGTTTTAGTAGATGAAACATGTCATATAAGATGTCTAGTGTGGTTTCAATCATGTAGGCACCTTTATAAGGAAAATGATGACAATGTCTACTTTTAAGATGGAGACATCTTGTATAAGACAAATGGTAGAATCTGGTCTAGTTTTAAGAAATTAGGTAAGTTTTATAAGAAGTTGAGTCTAGTTTCAAAAATTGCACCTCTTGTATAAGACCATTGATTGACAATTTTGATGTTTGATTGATTAGGCAATTGATCAATTTGGTTTGAATACTAGTTGAATAGTTAGTCTGTCGGTTTATGGTTTGATTAAGACTTATATAGTTACTCGTGTGTGATCAAAGTGTTTGATTGATTATGCTACAACTAGCGAATGACTTGAAAAACCCTAAAGGATTGAATTAGTGCCTCAGGGGCTCATCAAAGATGGCCAAGTTTCCTACATAGCAATGCACATAAACATTATAGTTTGAATTTATGTAACCATAGAGAATTTTATTATGCATGATGATTGAATTTATATGAAAGACCCTATAGAATTGACTTAGTGTCTCGGGGGCTCATCAATTGATTGCCTTGCCTATGTTATACACCTAGAGGAAATGTAGTTCGATGAACTTTGACCAACATGACTTGACAATGAATTTTTTTTTGGGATTTTGAAATTTATTTAAATGTTTTTAGATTTTTGGAATTTTTTAATGTTTTCGGAGTTTTAACATGTTTTTCGATTTTTTTGGATTTTTGAGGTTTTCTATTTTTTTGGATTTTTGATATAGTAACCTCTGATACCAAGTCCAGGATCCATTGAAGATATGAGTAAAGTACTTTCCCCCAGTTAGGTATAGGATAAATTTATTAGGTATGGGATCAAATAAGCCTTGTTAAGGATGGATATGCAAGGTGAATAAATGTCAAATGTCAACTGTTATAGGGTATGGGAAGGACAACAAAGTGTCATTATGGATGCCGTGAGAAAGTTTGAAGGTGAATTTATTATGAGAAAGAGTAGAAAACCAAATAGAATGATAATAGATGATGGAGACAAGACCAACTACGCATGGTGCATGTTCGTCTGGTTTACACTATGGTACTATGGTAAATTTTTATGTGTCACCAAGATTTTTCTTTGCTAGGTTTTCGTTAAGGTGACGATTTTAATTTTTTTTTCTATTTTTAGGTTTTGACATGGCTTTGTGAAGCAAGGTGTAGAATTTGTGTAAATTCAGACTATTGTTAGGTTCTAACAATGGTTCACCTTCTAGAGTTGAAAGCTAATATTCACCAGACCCATATACTGCCATTACAATGTATGTACCCAACTAATTCAACTCAAATTTGGATGGCCATGTTGGACAAAGGGATCTATTGTAAATGAAGGGTGTTAATGATGGATGCATAGGATGACTAATGTGGTGAGTGAAGGGAGCTACAGTATGATTCCTATTGTGCAAACTATATGGGCCATTAGTCTTCATACAAAAAGGAGTTTCGGTGGCCACTAAGTTATAGTACATTAAGGGGTCGTCGTCAAAGGTCCATCGAAGAAAATCACCAAGGGAGATGGAGTGATATGATGGATGTGAAAATATGGATGGATTTAATAGAGTGTATGTATTGAGTGAAAGTGATGAGGATGGAGAGTTTAGATGAACAGATTTTTTTTTTGACATTCTTCTTTGATAGATGCACCCACTTATTTTTTTATGAAGAGGCGTAATTGGATATCAATTTTTTCTTACTTTCATTCTTGGATTTTATTTTTATCTTTTATTTTCCCAATAGCTTTTGATTTTGAATAGAGGAATTTTCTTGATCTTTCTTTCTTTGTATTCTTTCTTTTGATTCTAGATCTTGTTTTGAAGAATAAAATTTCTCCTTTGATTCTTGAGCTTTATCCTTTTAATTTTCTTGAGGTGCTGCTTGTTGGTCCATATTTATGAGGTGGGAGGATATGGGTGAGATGGATGAGTTGAATGAAGTGGAAGAGATCAATGAGATAGGTGAGGTGACAAGAATGAATGGTTCATAAAATAGAATGGCTATACACTCAATGGATTCTCTGGGACTATCCTTTTTGGCATTGTTAATATTAGAGGAAGCTTGCGAAAAGGTTTTGGTATGTGGTGAATGATCATGCTATACTGTACACTTTTTTTGTACTCTACACTCTTCATGTATCCTTGCCAAAAAATAAAAAAGTCCACTTTGTAAACCCTAATTTATCGAAGCTTCTAAGAAGATTGTTGTAAGCAGCTAGGATGGAGATTTGTAGCATGGCATTATTCACGATATTGTAATATGTTTTCCACTAGATAATAAAATCATTGGATGGCTATGGTTTTGTGGATGTAGCCCAGATTGGGTGAACCACGTTAAATTCTCTGTGTTATCTTCTATGTGTGCTTTATTACTCTATTTTATTGTTCAAATCTGCATTTAACTTGTTAGATATCTTCCTTCTAACCCTAACATAGGGCTTAGTAGAGGTATCAATAGGGGATGCATACCCTAACCCAGGATAGTCAAAATGGAAGGATGAAGTGGAAGGAAAAGAGTTATGATATGGAGATGGATGATATTTCATAGGATCATGAGAATATTTGGAAAATATAGAGTGTCATCGGGATCCCAAAAGGTGTCAATCTAGACACAATCATCTATTTTCTTATTTTGACAAAGATTTGAAGTGAACTTAACATAATTATTGTAAGCCTAGATATCATTAGCAGTATTAACATTTTTACCTATAGATGACTTCTTAGCACAAAATGAATTGTCTATATAATACTTTCCACATCCCATGTCATGGATTTAGATCTTGGTTTTAGAAGGTACAATGAATGAAGTAGATGATTTGACCAAGGAAGATGGATCAGTGTAATGTGATGAGATGGAGGATAAATCTTGTTGATTAATATGCACTTGAAATTCAGTAGTCCCTCTCAAATTATTAGAGTATTAGAAAGGATCAAAATCAATAGCTATTGTGATTTCAATGCCATTGTGGGAAAATTTAAGCACTAATGGTATGTGGATAAGATGAAATTCATAGCATGAATCCATGGTCAACAAAGGGGATGTTATAGGGGAGATCCAGGTCTAATAATTGGAATGTGGTATCTGATATAGTGAACCCAACTCTGATAGGTAGCAATATGACACCCTTGGAAGAGCGTTATGCAACATCATAGGCCTTTATGATCATGCTCTTTGAGGAGTCCACACAAGCTTCAAAGAAACCTAATGTCATAACCAATTAGAGTACAAAAAATCCAAATCCACTATCTACCATGACTCATCTAATTTTTTGTTTATTAATGTACACTTCTAGGAGAAAAGGGTCGTTGTGGTTGGATTTTTGTGATGAGAAGTATTGGTTTGAAAAGGTGATGTGGTGAGTGTTGGATTATTATCCCACCATTTTTTGAAATCACTTGACATCAAGGTCGGTAGGAAATAAATTATATTGCAATGATTTTCATAGAATAGCTTTGTGCTCGAGAGATATGTAAAGTAACTCAAGGATAAATATCTAAGTAGGTATCTTCCCCTGGTGCTCTAAGAGCTGATATTGAGATTTTTATTATTGTTTAGGGGAAGCCCCTTGTAGGGTCACCTTGTTTCATCACATTATAGAAACATATTCTAGTGGCTTCTTGATGGTAATGGTATTATGATGGTTATCCAAGACTCAAATATTATTTATAGTATAGTCATAGGCAACATGGATGAAGTTAGCTTGATCATTGGTCTTTGTAACTGAACTGGAGGCTTTCCCTATCCCATGATCATGCAAAGGATTCTTAAAATGGTATGGTCACTATTGGAGGTCGATTGTTGGTTTTACTTCTATGATGCCATTTTCAATGAGGTCTTGGATTATGTTCTTGAGTTTTCAACATTACAAAGTTTTGTGTCCTTTAGTATGGTGATAGTCGCAAAAGGAATTATCATCCTAGCATGATGGTTTAAAATAGCCTATATCATAATGCTTTACCTTATGAAGTTAGGTGACCTTAGACTACAAAATTTGTTTCAAGATGGATTCAATTGGTTCCCCTAAGGGAGTGTATTTTCATCTTGGTGGAAAATTTGAGGTGCATTTCCTTGGTTGTTTTGGATGGTGTTTATTGTTTTCTTTGGGACATGTGGTGATTCATTTGATGCATTATTTCATTTAAGGGTTATTTTGGGATGAATTTCGGGTATTTCCTTTGCATCTAAAACTCCATAATTTGTAACATTCCTATTCTCAACCTGATACTTGTTTTTGTAATTTGAGGTACTTTGGATGTTCTAATTTTTGTTGAAAGTTTTAAGTTTCCCTTTTAAAATCAATTTATTTTTGAGGGTAATGCCTTTATCCACAAGCTTAGTGAATTTAGTGTAATAATGTACTTGTAATTGGTATTTTAGTTTTGTGAACAAATTTTATATGAATATGACAACCCTTTGAATCTCAAGTATCTCACAATGACATCGACTAGGCAAACTTCTCCATCTTTGGAAACATTATATAAATGACTCATTCTCCTTTTATTTTGTATGAATCTTGATGTGGCTATGGTAATTTCATCTTTTATGTTATAAGAAAAATGTGTCATAAATTTATCGGCTAGTTCATCCTACGTTCCTATGCTTGTAGGTAAGTGGGAAAACCAATTGAGTGTTTGTCCTATGAGAATCCTTGGGAATAATCTCATGAGGTATGTATGTTCAAATGTGATGTCTATGTAGGCCATGTTTAATTCCCTCACATGTTCCATTGGGCTCCCCTTTCAATTATACTTGGTAAAATTTGTAGTAACATAGTCATGAGGAAATGAAGGCATGTATATGCTCTTGTCAAAACAGGATGGACATAACTCTTGTGTTGAGCAAGTTTTCTTTGTTGATATTTACATGATGTCGGCTTATCTTTGTAGTGTAATAATCTGGTTTGTCAAGACATCAAATTGAGTCAATGATGTGTCCACTGTGTTTGTAATTGCATTATGATATGGTCCCATGTTTGAGTTTTGCAATTCAATATTTTGGGTGGATGAATTGGTGTTGGTACCAAATGTGTGTGACAGGTTCTGGTTCTGAATGCTATGAGTGAAGGATGGAATTTGATTTGGGATGTTGGGAGTGAAAATTGGACCATTTTTAAAATGTGGGGAGGATTCATATGAAATTATATTTGTAATGGGCTTGAACTTGTTTGACCATGTGGATTTTGGGTACCCTATTGTTGAAAAGGCCCTTGTGTTTTGTTCTATATTAGAATACTTGTAAAAAGACCTTGTGATGATGTATTAGCATTTAATTTCAAATTGGTATTTGGTGTGGTGTTTGTCTGTGGCTTAGTTCCACTGATGTAAACCTGTCACATTTTGTTGTTTGACTTGTTTTTATCTATTGAAAGGGGATTGGACGATGAAGCACACATAGCATTAGATGATGAGCCAATGGATTAAATGTTGTACTAGGGGGTTGTGTCATAGCTTGTGAACCTTTTGTTCCAAATAGTGGTGCCATATTGACCATTGTGGTATTTTGTGATGTCCCTCCTAATGGAATGGTAGTATGTATTTGTGGGATAGTGTGATTAGGAGTAGATGCATTGTGTCCTTGGTTTTTTGTAGTCTCATTGATTGATGTTGCGACTATTGTGCTAACATCAAAACCATGAGGTTGTTTAGCTCCACTTTGTAACAATTTTTATAGGAATCATTGTGGGTCTTGTGCTACTATCTCATCTATAAACCATGCCACACTACGTTCTTGAGTTGTTGCCTCAATCTCTTCTTTAGTTAGAAGTATTTGGATGTCTTTTATTGTGAACATTTTAAAAGGATTGGGAAATGATGATCATGTTGTAGGTGTCTCATTGGATAAAGACCTAAACTTGATGTTGCTAGTAGGATTGAGAAAGGGGTCTTCATTGGTGTAGTCCATTTCTTTTATTTTCCTTTATAATCTCATTTGGACCATATAAGACTTCCAAATGTGATGAATGGTATACGAAATCTAATCATTGTAATGGTAGGATTAGGACTAAAGTATGCAACTATGCTATATTTTTGGGGTTTTCAAATGTATAATAAATTCCCAATGATGATGCACTTATAGCCAAGATTAAGGCACAAAGTGAACATAAATGAAATTGAGATGTGTTAATGTGACTATGGTCCAAAATCTATGGTGTGACTATGACTAAAGTATGCAAATTTTATTTTATGATCAAGGTTATGCTATGAGAAAAGTTATGATGTGAAGACTAAGAACTTTTATTGACCTAATAAGAGACTACTAACCAAACTAAGATAGTCAAAAGTACCAAATCTAATTTTTAAGACCATAAAAAAGACAAAGACTAAAGCGATGAGGATTGAAAAAGTGGATGTCAAACTAAAATCATGAGTTTAAAGGACCAACTCAAATGAAAAAGATTTATTGATGAAGTGACAAGGTCAAGATAACCTAAATTTGTGAAAATAATCTTATCAAAACTCTGATAAGCCTCCTAGTCTAAATTCTACAAAAGCGTATGCAACTAATGAGTGATCCAAGGTTTGAATTAAGGTGTATGAAGCTAATGCAATGGTAAACTTAATGAAATGGAATGGAATTAATGATCTAAAACGACAAAGTTTGTAATCTAATTAGATTATTGCAATCAAGAATTGATCTAAAATAAAACTACACTAGAATTTCCTATCAACTAGAAAATGTTGTTCATGGTCTGTCAAATGTGTTTTATTGTCTTGTATATGTGGTGCTTTATTTTTTAGATTACGGTTTACAGTCTGGAAGATGTGGTGAATAGTGTGTTTAGCCCTAGTTTGAATGTTTTGGATTGGTTTTTTGTCTTGGGTTTTTATGAAATGTGATGTCAAACACAATAAACAATCTAAAAACAAGTCTTAGCTATTGAGTGAAAAAAAATTATCAGTGTTATGTGTATGTTCAAGGGTTATTCATGTTGAAAATGAAGGTAAACTTGTAGATTAAAAATTGTAAAAGTATGTGACTGTAGATCTAATTAGTATTATTTTTCATAATTATTTGTGTATGATTAATCTATCTAGATGAATTTTATCATTTGTAAAAATAGACAAAAGATTGTAGAATAATGAGAGAAAACATAGAAGTGACACAACATATATGTGGACAAACCCTTTCGATAAAAAACTCCACCAGAGTGAATAGTGCTTATATTGTTTAAACTTACAATAATATTGCAATAATGTTGTATCAATCCTTGATTGATATGATTTAGTTTTCTTCACTAATGCTTCTTTACACACTACAAAAAAATCTCTTAAAAATATTATGCACTTGCTGCAATAAATAGATAATTATGAGCTTTGTAAACTCCTAAGAGTGTTCAATTACAAGAGCATAAATATCCTATCAAAAACCTACACCTAGATTTGGAAAGTAGAGTTCCACCATGTAAATAGAAGTAAAACAAAATTCTCCCTCAAAGTTGGCACTCCAAATTGAACACTTAACTGAATTTTTGTCAAGAAGATATCTTGTAAACTCCACCTAAAATTTGTCACCCGAGAATGGCCCACTTAACTGAGCCTTGTAAATATCTTCTCATATAAAAGGTCTAATTGAAAGATGCTAACTTGGGCACCCAAGGTGTACCCAAGTCAATCTTTGTTAACTGAAACATATCTCTTAGTCAATTTATGCAAAAAATATGCATGATTGATCATCCCCATTTAATTGTAATTATCCACCTGTTATCTATCATGCAACTAAATTCATTAGTCAAATCAACTAGTATACAAATCAAAATAACTACATGCAACTAAAGATAATTGAACCATAACTGAACTGAAATAAATTGAAATGAATTGATTTGAATTGAATCTAATTAAACTAAACTAAAATAAACTAAAATTATACTAAACTTATACTAAACTTGTAGTCCCGCTTCACTCTTGTAAATATCAATTCCTATTTTGTATGAACCTAGATATTCATTACTGAAGTGTTATCAATCCTCCAAATAGCTAACTAAAACAAGGTGGGTTCCTCTTTTCATGTGGGTGCCCCATGTGCTCCTATTATTTAGGAACTCATCTTGGATTCCCCCACATGTTCCTATTATTTAGGAATAATTAAAAATGTCAATTTACATGTTTATTTCATTAAAATTTAACCTCTTTCTAATCCTAGTGTTGGGAGATGCTTTCAAAGGAATTACTAGAAACATTAAATATGTTTAGGATTGAAATTAATCACATCCTATTCCTAATAATTCACCCCAATTTACATAGGTCTATTCACAATTTGAAAATACTTCACACACATAAAAAGCTTCATATCCCTAAGGTCAATGGTCAATGGCAACAAATCTCAGGCCCAAAAATTAGAATCTCCTTCGGCGCAAGTGGAGGGACACCTTTAGGGGGTGTATGCAATATTTTATTTGCAAGAGAGGATGGATAGGGGCCTCCAAGATTGGAAGGATGACCAAATCAATAAGGGTGGACCTCTAACTATATGTCTTCTAGTCATTTCTTGGTGACTTGAGAGCTCGTGAATTTCCAACAAGTGACTTAAGGCTTTAACCAATCCTACTTGGGTACTTATAATACCATGTGGGTAATTCCCCTTTTGGATTGGAACTGTATGAGAAAGAATAACATCATTTTGTACTTGACTTTCATTTTATCCTTTTATATAGCACCCCGAGGGAAAAACCGCTTTGGGTCGCCAATGAGTTCTTTGTTAGGATGTGTCTCAATGGTATCTACCCTTCTAAAGGAGTATAAAAAGGTGATACAAATACAATTATTTTGACCTCCAAGATCATATATGTAGACATGCAAAACTAACATCATGCATCATGCATTATGCTCTTATTAACATTCATTTCTTCTATTAATCAATTAAAATATTTTATTGATTAGATCCCTAATATTCATCAGACTTAATTAAATAAATCAAATTATTTAATTAAGTTCCTAAAGTTCTTCTTATTTGATTGAATAAATCAAACTGATTTAAAATCAAATATCAAATCCCTAAAAATCCCCTAAGTTAATTAATCTAAATTAATTAACTCCTAATCATGATTACCATTCTCTAGCTTTTGACTCAACTAGAGTCAAATCCGAAATCTTAACTAACTCACCCACTTGGACCAATAAATCATTTATTTGATTTATTATTTCTTCTAAATACATTCAAAATGGAATATTCTTCCAATTTGAATCTTCCCCCCAAAAAGGACTTGTCCCTTCCAACAAGGTTTTAAATGCTATTTGCACAAGTCAAACATGGCATTTATTGCACCTTTCATCCCCCTTAAACAAGTCACTTCAAAATTTGAATTTCAAATTAGCACATTGGCCAAGACTTGCACATTCCTTGCCCTCTCACAGCTTGACAAGTGGCACCTTGTCATTGGTTTGTGAATTATCCCACATTCATCAAAATCTTTCAATCTCCTACCCTTGAATCTATAAAATGCAAAGCATTTCTCCAGAACAACACAACACTTTTTCATGCAAGGTTACTCTCTTCATTTGAGAATCAATCTTGCTCTTCATCATCTACAATCAACAGTGACATTTGAAAGCATCTACACTATAGGCAACTTGAGTTCAAGCATCTCATTGTCTATCTCACTAAGCTTATCAAGGATTGGGAAAGGGCTCTTTCACATACTCAAAGAGCACCAATCCACCATAGAATAGGTTGTATTTGATTTCTTCTTTGCATGCTTGAGTTGGTTTTATCAATTGTTTGAAGGAATGTTATATGTTATTCTATGAGGATGGTTAAATCTATACAATCCATGTGTAAGATTTTGACATCCTACAAATGGCACTAAGATGTGTAAGCTTATGAAAAATATAAGCTTTTTATGATTTTTCAAATATGCCATTCAAAGGATAAACATGGTGGGATGCCTTCCTTTATAATTTTCTTGATAATGGTTGTATACTATTAAATTTCATCTTATGATTAAGATAATTGATTATGAGAGACTTAGTGGGTCATCTTATTTATAAGAACCTTGCATTGTTTGTAGGTTGACATCAGAGGTTGACTTTGGGATCAAGCGCAAATGAAGGCGAATGAAGTGGAGTTTGAGATTTCCTTGAAACCAAGATTTGGGAAAAGAGCATTTTTTAATGCTTGTTTTAACAATCTAGAGCTTACACTTCTACTCTCATTTTCTATTTTAGACCAACTCACATTTCGATTTGGGCTTAAAATCAATCAATGACTTGATCTTTTCAAAGTTGGTTAAAATTGAACCTTAGACACTTACTAGATTTCAATTTGGGTTAAAATTGAACAAGGAAAACTTCACATTTCAATTGGTGCTCTTAAAATGAACTCATCATTGCTTTGTGGTCTAAAAATAACAAGTGTTTTTCATGCTTTGTAATCTTTTTCACAAAGTAATATCATTGAAAAGACGTATGCGCTTCTCTCGTGCCTCACGGCGACCTTGAGAATCAAAAGTCTTTTTTCTGATATTAAGTTGTCAAAAAGATTGCCTCCATATTTCAATTTGGGCATTTTAAAATTGAACAAAACATGCGAGTGTGAGCACGATATATTACGGAGGTTCTCCCCTTTGTTTTTCAACAAAGGTTGTGTGAATGACGGGATATGTTAGCTTGCTATTGTTTATCTTAGAGGGCCTGCCTTGTGGGAAAAAGTAATCACCCAAGGGAATGACCCAACCGGGAACAGGCTAAATCCAAGCGACTTCCAACCAGTATATAAGTGTGGATATTGGAACAAAGGCCAATATCACGAGGATTATTCCAACGAGATGGACAATAATGGACTCTCCTCGTTGTTGGATAATCCCCCACGAACGGAATGCCTAAATTAGAACCACTTGTTTAGAAATTGGCCAAAACCTTGTCTATCTTGTTGGCGCAAAAGGTCATGTCCTTTGAAGCCGCCCCACGTAACATGCGGTCTTGTTGTGGATATGGAAAGTATGCCATGGGAGATTCATGGGTACTAATGCTTGGCTGACCCGAATAAGTGAGTGTCGTGGAGGGGAGCCAGTGTGGTCAAGCATTTAGCCATTCACACAAGATATGCACAGCTAGATTCGTACAAGTGGGAACCCAACAAGATATTGCCTCATCATCCTAGGGTTGTAAAAAGTGTTTGGAATCAAAAAACACTTTGCTTGGATTCAAAACATTGAAAAATGAACATTCACAAGAGCCTCAAATTTCAAACACCTTGGAGGAAACAAATACTCTTGACGAACTTGGACACTCTTGCTTTCCCTAGGGATCATATCTCTAGAGGTTTGTAAGTGCACAAATTCTATCATCATTTGTTTTCACTAAGGATAAACCTAGGAAACTTTTGCCCTAATTTCCTTGATTTCCAAATAATGGACCTTGTGGGATGAAGAAGAAAGCAGGACATTAGACATTCAATTTGAAAACATAATCAAGCAAGTGATTTTGGTAAAAAAGGATTCACTAAGACAAGATAAAAGACAAATTTGATTACACATGTGTTTTCTAACATGATCAAAATCCCAAAACTGAAGTTCAAAAAGCTTAGTGTGAAAGCTAGTGAGGAGCGTCTTGGAATCCCAAATTTTTTGAATGGTTTGCTTTCCTCCCATAGGAAATATAGTGTGTTCTTCAACACCGAGGTCTTGTAAGTAGAAGTGTTACTCTAGGTCAAGTCTAGGATCAAATTCAATCACTTTCATCCCTCTCTCAACCATCAAAATCAATCAAATTTCCATCTCACCACCTCTTGGAAACTTTGTAAACATCTTTTATGCTAAAATTTTAGGCGAAATCAAAACCTCTTAGTTTGACTTAACACATCTAGTCAAACCATCATCTTATACACAAGTTCTCTCTTGGATAATACAACTTCCTAGGGTTTACGAGTTCATCTTGTTTGGCTTAACACAACTAGCCAAATTATCAAATCATCATCACGTTTGACTTATACACTTAGTCAAACTATCATCTTATAGGAGTTCACTCTTGGATAACACAACTTCCAAGAGTTTTACGATTACATTCATCACATTTTGTTTGACTTAACACACCTAGTCAATCCATCAATCCAATCACGATAAATCAAAGTCCTAAAACGTTTAGCATTTCTCTCAAAGTTTCTTGAAGAGTTCCATTCATCCATATCACTCATTTTTCATTATCTCATCCTCATCATCACTTTGATCCTTCAATTATCCTAGTTCTTCACTTCTTTGAACTTAAGGTTTAGACTGATTTAAAGAATTAGAGGTTCATCTCTTACATTCTTGAAAATTGATCTTCATTTTATGGTTCAAACTTGATCTCAACACAAGAGGAGCATGGAATATAAATTTGATCCATCCATCATGAGTAACCCAAATCAACTAAACTATCCAAGCCTTGCAATACCATTTGATTTTCAAAGCTTGTACAATGCATACATGGGAGCATTATCTCATACAAACATCAATGGTACAACAAATATGAGCATACCCAATCCAAAGTTTGGAACACCTTCCCCAATGATAGATTTAAATCCAAGTCCAAATCTGCAAATCTATCAACCAAACGCTCAATGCATGAGTTTTCCAAACAACATTATCCCACCAAATCCATACATACCAAGTGCAACTTTACCAAACATGACCATTTCAAATCCACACTTGGTAAATTTTGGGGTAGATATGCTTGCAAATCCCCCTAATGTTGTTCAAAATCCTAGCAATATATTGGCAACTCCATATGTTGATTCAAGTCAAGGTAACAACATGCAAAATCAAAGTTACCTAAATCCAAGCAATATGATTCCCAACCACAACAATGTTCAATTTCAACCAACAATTCCAAATCAAAACATCATACCTAATCATCCCATTTTTCCATCGATACCGCAAAAAACAGATGGAAACCATCCAAGCAACCCCAACAATCAACAACATTCCCATTCCACCACCACCACCACCACCGCCAAAATACAACACGACCAATTCATTCTCCATCATGTTGCAAGCTGCACAAGAAGCTTCCCGCAAAAAGGCACTCCAAGCCCAACAAGCTACACAGCTAGTTGCTCAGCAAGCACAAGCGGCTCAAGTAGCCCAACAAGTGCAAGCGCAAGCAGAATTCTGGGCACTATTGCAAGCAATCCAAGAAGAAGTAGCACAACAAAGAGCCCAACAAAAAGCTTTGTTGGCACAAAAACAACATGACAAACAACAAGCGTTGTTGGCTCAGCAGAAAATGCAGGCCTTACTCCCACAACAAAGCTTGCAACTGATTCCCACCATAATAATTCAAAATGATGATCAAGATCCTTTGACTAATGACAATGTTGAAAATGTCTCTACATCACCTAATGAGTTAGAAGACGTATCTCAAGAATTTGTTCCAAAGCATGATCAACATCTTTCACCAAGGTCTAGCAATGATCCTCTCCAAAACATATGGCCATCCTTTGACCTCATGAAATTTGAGAATATTCCTATGCCTAATGAAGATATCCAAGAAAGAAATCCATTCTTTGAAATTGACCCATGTCAAGAACTTGATCCAAAGCATGTTGAAAGCAATTACGAAATCACTCAAGATCGAGAATTTATATCTCCAAGCTACTACAATGATATAATGGACACTCTCCTATCTATACAAGATGTTGCAAATGATGACCATATCCGCATAGCACATACTCTTCCATCTACCCATGAGATGCTTTCTTTGGATGGACCTGTAGATGATCTTCATTCAAAACAAGAGTCTCATACTCTTACTGAGGAACAAGAGTCTCCTACTCTTAAAATTTGTACACATGATCAAGATGTAGAGAAATGTAGAGACATATCAGAAATGGATCATGAAGAAGGCTTGTACATAAGTCATGAATCAGAAACATCCTATGAAGTGAGTCATGAGGAAGACTTTTGTGTAGACAGCGAAGCATCAACACTTCTTGAAGAAGCACTACAATTTGATATGTCACAAGATCAAGTTGAAGATATTAATTAGGCATTCATCCCACTTATGGAAGATCCTATCACTTATAAACTTGGATCACTCACCTTTGTAAGGGAAAATCATCTTATTAATGAAAGAGCTATGACATTTGAAGATCCGCCACAGAGCAGAGAAGGAGAAACACCTTGTTTCCAAGGTAAATCATATCCTATTGCAAATAAGTTTTTTCAGCAGATGAATTATCAAGGCAGAGGATTAGGCCTACATGAACAAGGTATCTTGGAACCAGTGCAAATTTTTGGAAATCCTAAGCATCAAGGCCTTAGTTACTCGACAATCAAGGGATCTCAACATATCAGTAATATTTCCACAAAATTGGGGGCAACTTCATCTCGAGCAAACATCAACATAGGGAGCACGAAGAATCCTTATGATGAAACCAATGCCAATACTACAACTCGCCACATCATGAATCTCCATCCACCCATCACCCCATCCATGAATTGCCACCAACGTCAAAACAAAGACTTGAATCGAAGCATGTAGAATAGTATCAAAGAAAAAGAAGCTAAGAAGCATATTGGACAAATCAAATACAAGTGGATACCCAAGAATACAAAGAAAGACTATCCCTATCAAACTCCATCAGTCAAAGAAACTATGGGGAAAAATAAAAAAGGGAAAAGGATCCATCAAAGATGTCCGCAAAAGACAAAACATGCTTCTCAAGTGACATACAAAGTGTATCAAGCAGTTGGTCCTAATTCCACACACACTTCCGTATCCATCCATAATTGCTCATCTTCCCAAGTTTGGAGAGTCAAAGGTTCCAAACTATCGACCAATCCATCTTTTATCCCTAAACACTCTCCATCCACTCCTCCATGCATGATATCCAATTCTCACATTGACCACGTATTGGCATTGACCCTTCATCATAAGGATTCAGAAGGCACTCTATCGCGATGTGTGCACAAAGACAGAGTTAAGTCCATTATCAGCAAAGCAGAATAGATTTCTTAAAAGTTGCATTCAAGTGCACGTATCTTGGCAAAGCAACTTCTTCAAGCAGGATATCGATGGAACATTATGATAGAAGCATCAAAATCAGCACCACTAGGTGGTTCAGCATCAGCTTAAAATCTCTTAGAAAATACAAAAAAATCAAAAACCATGAAAATACAAAAAAATCAAAATATACAAAAATCCAAAAAAATCAAAAAAAGGATTGAAAATAGTAAAGAAAAAAATCATCCTCTAGCGAAAACCATTTCGGTGGCGCTTTGGGCAGGTACCATGATGAAAACGTGGCAAATAGGCATTATGTGTAGAATCGAGCATCTACGTGCGCCAGTTCAGAAGAAAGAATCTTATCACATCCATAATGAAGCCAACATTCCATCGATATCATCCGTTCATCCATGAACCATTTATCCAATCCATTTTCCATCTACATCCATACTCCAAGTTATCTTGATCTTGGAAAATTTTGGAGCACACTTTACACTTGTTTATGGTAAACATCTTGACATGGGTCATTTTCATTGATCCCATCATATCCAACATTATCTAAGCCTTGAAGCATTATCCGAATGAGCGTTCCTCTATTCGAACACCTTATCTTATCGTAAGATGATCCATATCCATTCATATCCAAGAATCTACCCATGGTCGTTCAAACATTGCTAGACATTGGGGGTAGATATTTGCATCTTGCTTCGAGAATAAATCTTGATGTATATCATCCAACTTATGAAGTGATCCGAACAGTGGCAAATACGAAATAAAATTAGTCGAAGTACTTGTGATCCAAAATCCAAGTCACTAGCCCATGGCATATTTTGACAAGAAGACATTCCTTATCTTCCATCGAACATCAATCCAAGCAATCCATATCAGTCGCATCTAGTGCGCACATCAGCGTCACATCAAATCATCAAAGCAATTTTGTTCTAACTCAAGCTTCATCAATCTTGATCAATCGAATCCAATCAATCATCACCTTGTTTGACTTAACACACTTAGTCAAACTATCATCTTGTGCACGAGTTTACTCTAGGATAATACAACTTCCTTGGGTTTACAAGTTCATTATCATCACTCTGTTTGGCTTAACACACTTAGCCAAATTATCAAATCCATAATCACCTTGTTTGGCTTAACACACCTAGCCAAATTATCCTTTTTGTACGAGTTTACTCTGGGATAACATAAATTCCTGGAATTTACAAGTGCATTATCACTTTTGTTTGACTTAACACACTTAGTCAAACTATCAATCCATCAATCCGATTGATCAACATTAAGCTTGGTTTTCAACGAAATCCAAAACAAAGCACTGATATCATCATGTATCCACATCCAAATTGTCAAAATCATGTGAAAAAACCAAAAACATTCAAAAATTCATCAGAAAATCCAAAAACATCCAAATCATTCAAAAAATCCAAAAACATGTCGAAATATTGGAAAATCTTCAAAATTCATCATTTAGTCTTAAGTCAGTCCTTTAGGCGTTCGTCGCAATGGCATTCATTTGCTTATCTTTTTTACATTTAGGTTATTCTTTATGTGCTGTCGCATTGGCATCCGTTTGCCCATCCATTAGGCGTTCGTTGCAATGGCATTCATTTGCTTATCTTTTTTACATTTAGGTCATTCTTTATGCGTCCATCGCATTGGCATCCGTTTTCCCATCCTTTAGGCGTTCGTCGCAATGGCATTCATTTGCTTATCTTTTTTACATTTAGGTCATTCTTTATGCATCTATCGCATTGTCATCCGTTTGCCCATCCTTTAGGTGTTCGTCGCAATGGCATTCATTTGCTTATCTTTTTTACATTTAGGTCATTCTTTATGCGTCCGTCGCATTGGCATCCTTTTGCCCATCCTTTAGGCGTTTGTCGCAATGGCATTCATTTGCTTATTTTTTTTACATTTAGGTCATTCTTTATGCGTCCGTCGCATTGACATCCGTTTGCCCATCTATTTAG